>MNCI01028192.1:271643-325658 GCA_015680685.1 Gnetum montanum
TCTTATTTATAGATATGGCAGCAGACCGCGATATCGCGTACGCGATATCGCAGGGGAAGACACGATATCGTGGCATAGTGCATGTCACGTCTCATCAATAGTGGATGTAATATTGACATTTCTTGTTACCCACCTATGTAAGCATAGCTCCTAAGGCATAATTTGATGCATCCATCATGACATGAAATGGTTTGGACCAGTCAAGTGCTTGTAGAATTGGAGTTTCTACAATTTTCTCCTTTAATTATTGGAACATTTTTCCACATTCATTCATCCTAGAAAAATGAAGCATTTTTCATTGTCAGCTCAACCAAAGGTTTTGCAATCTTAGAGAAATTCTCTATGAATCATCGGTAGTAACCAATATGTCCAAGGAATGACTGAACATCTTTAATGATTTTTGGTTGGTAGATAATTCCTTGGATGACCCTTATTTTTTTAGGATCTACCTCAATTTCTGCTTATGATATTCTATGCCCCAATACAATGCCTTCCTAGACCATCAGATGACTCTTTGTCAATTGAGTTGAAAATTTGTTTCAACACATCATTTTAGTACTTGCTTAAGGCAATCCAATGCTTTCTCAAATATGGCTCCATAAGTGGAGAAGTCATCCATGAATACTTCCACAATGATACTAATCTACTATTGAAAAATTCTTAGGACAGGCATTGAAAAGTAGTAGGGGCATTGCACAGACCGAAAGGTATCTTACGATATGCAAAAGCCCGCTAGGAACTTGTCAATGTGGTCTTGGCCTGGTCCTTTGATGTAATATAAATTTGGTTATAGCCACTATAACCATCTAGAACATGATAGTAGGAATGCCTAGATACTGTGTTTGACACTTGATCAATGAATGGAAATAGAAAATGCTCCTTAAATGTTGTCATATTTAGTAGCTGAAAATTGATGCAGACCCATCACTTGCTTCCTTTCTTTGGCACAATTATGAGTGGACTAACCCACTCACTATCCATAAGGGGATGAATGAACCCCACCTTAAGGATTTGTTTGATTTCCTCCTTATTGATCTACTTCAATTTGGGGTTCAATCACCTTTGTGGCTGCCTCCTTGGTTTTACAACTAGGTCAGTGTAGATATGATGTTGCCATATCTAAGGATCAATCCCTACAAGTTCAAGATATGACCAAGTAATGACTGCTAACCATTTTTCAACCACTTTTAACAACATCTACTTTTATTCTACAGTAAGATTGGCATTGATTATTACCAATTTTCCATTTTTTAAGAAGACATATTGCATATTGTCTAGTAGAGTTTTAAGTTCAAGGGGATCTTGCTTAAAATTTTTAGGAAATTCCAACTCTTCCTAGTAGGTATCATCATTTACATCATTATAGAGTTGGTGATGAACTTTTTCTAGTTCATCTAAGCTTGTAACATATGCACATGTGAGGCTCTTTGTTGGCTCCATGCAAAGTGTCTTGGTCTTAGAATCAACAATTAGCCACTAGGTGCCCTCTTGTTTTATGACTACTACATACAAACACCTTTGAATTTATTCTTCTGATGCACACTTATTACATGGAAAGATGGACTTGCATTTCACTACCTAGAGTTTCTACATATAATTGCACCTTGTATCATTGTACGTAATGCATGGAACTTGCTTCTTCTCAATCTTTTTGAATGCATTTTCTTTAGATATTTCTAGGGAAAGATCTCTAATGCCTATTCGTACATCAATAATGCTTGGCCATTTCCTTCCCATGATGATTGGAAAGTTCCCTTTGTAGTTCTCCACCTTGATCACTATGGAATTTAGTAGGATAAGAACACCCAAAAACTAGTGGTCATAATGTCTTCTATCAATCCTAATGGAATAGTAAAGGATTCGTTTGTCAATTCTAATCTTATATTACTCTTCTTGAGAGGAGGTAGGTTGCATGTAGTATATATCTCATGAGAAATTAGATTAACACTAGAACCTGAGTTGAGAAGAGCTTTACATAGTTCATTCTTAGCAATCTACAAATAAATAAGAGGACTTCTAGGATTGACTAATTTCTTGAGAAGGTTTCCAGCATGGATCCAATTAGATATGGCATGAGTAAGCATCATGGTATGAATCCTAGGTGGTGTTTGGTCTGAAGGGAACTTGAAAGAATTTGATACAAAGGAAGATGGAGAAATAGGGTTGTCAATTGTAGGTGTATTTGAGGGCTTAGGCAGACTACGAGGTTAGAAGAAAGATCTTTTCTTTGATCAAGTATTTCACCCACTTAGTTGATGAACCCGTTGAAGGTTAATGGCCCTAGTAGTGTTGCATTGTTGTAGTTGAGCTGGGAGTTCACCCTACATACATGGAGTAGGTGGTAGTTGTGTGAAGGAAGGTGGAAGATGTGAAGGAATAAGAGGAGGATAAGGGTAAAAGGTGGTATCTCTCTTTGCATGTGGAGAATGAGTTTAGTAATTATTAGGAGGGTAGTATTAAGGTTGAAAAGTAAAAACGTGACTAGAAGTGTCATGTGGAGAAAAGGATTGCTAAATGTAATACCCATATGGATTAGGTTATCTATAAGGGTATTGCTACCTTTGTGGTGTCAATGCCCATAATTTTCGTTGCTGCCACTGTTGATATTGCTCATATAGTTGCGGTGGAGTTTCACTTGGATAATATTATTGTGGCTAATGGAGCTACCTAAAATTACCTTGAAGATAAGGTAATCTTTTGGGTGTTTACCTTTGTGCAAGTCATGGATTCAAATTGTACACCCCAGATTCCTGTAAGTATGACAAAATAGGACAACATTCCTTAGGATGTTCATAATGATAGATGTCACATCCACCATCATCACCTAATTTTATTCCTGCAACTTTCTCTAGTAAAACAATCTTGCCCTTATCTCTTTGATAGGCATGTTTAGCTTCTTTGTGCCTCTTGCACTCATGATCACTACCTTCTACTTTAGACTCTTCAATAATTTTTATGATAGCTTGAAATCTATTATCCATGGAGTCTCATAAGTAATCAACCTTGGACATAATTTTGGATTGAAATTTTTGGAGCAACAAGGTTTTCCTATTCACCACCTCATCAAGTGCTGATTCTTTCACATTATCATAAAATTAGGCCTTCCTCTTGCAAATGAAAGGACCAAGATTGTATTCTTCTACACTTTCCCATTTTCTTAATTTTCCTTCCTTTTTAGCTACCTAGTCAATCAAACTTTGGATCCAACGAGCACTTAGTTTTGATAGTCACACTTGGGCATAGATGCCAAGGGTTCTTCTTGTTTTAGATCGAAGCACATTTACAATGTGGTGAAGTTGGTCTAATTGAGGATAACCATAGCCAAGACATCTATGCATTAAGGAATAGTATCAACCTATGATGCCATCCAAGGGTTTGTGTGTTCCTTGTTTCCATCCTTGGATCTACCTTCTCAAGTTGGACACTTTGGAGTACGTTTGATATTTTTCATTGAAAAATTCAAGCATGGTACTCCATCATCTGATAGATTTTGGTTTTAAAAATCGATACCAGTTTTCTACTTATTTAATGAGTGTCCTCAAGAATAACTTAAGTTTTTTCCATTTATTTTCTATGTTCTACAAGGCACATGCATCTTGAAAAGCTTAGAAATGGTTCTCCAAATTTGAATTATATTCCTATTCAAACTAAGGGATATTGTTCATGTCTAGCCTTTTAATCCAACTATCCTTTACATACCTTGATGAAATTCGTACTGCCGTTGTAATATTGAGCATACTTTAGGTAGTGCGACATTTGAAAGTGTCAGTGGTTGGAACACTGAGAGGTCTACAAGCATATAGCCTAACCCTGAATCCATGTCAGGGTCATGTTGGAAAATAGAAATAAGGTGCCCTAAATAGTATGGTCAATCAAACAGGGACTTACATGGTATTAGAACGACCATTTGTAAGAGGGGTTTGTGGAGCGTTGCATGTAGACACTGGGATAACAAGCAAGAGTGTAGTAGGGAGTCCCAACCTAAAAAAATTATGTGAACATGCAAATATGTGTTGAAAAGTAGAGAAAATGCAATATTTATGCTTAATACCAGAGAAAAATGCTTAGAAAAGGAATGAAATAGAGCTTGAGAATAAAGAAATGCACAACCCCAAAATTGGGGAGCATAACTTCTACTTAAACAAGAGGTAAGAATGGTACATGGAATTAGGTAGGCATAGCGGTAGCATAGTAGTGTGGTCATAGTCTCTAGGACATCCAACATGTGAAGCTAGCAACTACAAAAAAGGTTGAACCTACTAGGTTGGTTGTTGCCACATTCTACAAGTGCAGTGATAGACTGCATTCTGGTAATTGCCAAGGTGTGAAGCTCAGATGCTTGGATGCAAGAGTGTCAGGGATGCAGAGAAGGCTCAAATTCTCAATGCTCTTTTGATTTTCCAACCGCTAAAGTGCTAATCTTTAGGGTATTTATAGGACTAGGTTTAGCATGAAACATGAATTGGGCACCACATGGCATGGGTGCCATGTGGCATGAGCATAGACAAGGTTATGCTAACATGTTATGCTCTCATGAGAGTAGAAACGTGTTATGCTCTGAAGGATAGTAACAGATTCCCAAAAACTACTAAACTATAACCACAATGCCCTGACTGCATGTGCTAGAGTTTGAGAGACCGCAATGTACCTACAAACAGTGTCAAAACAATGCAACTTGGAGACTACACTTTGAGACTACATCTTCCCCCTCTTTTGATTAGAGTTAAGCATAGAGACAATTTTGGGGATCAATGGGGGATGCAAAAGAAATGCAAACTATTGATCTTGATTACTGTAGAGATGTCAGAGTTGAGACAAAGATCGATGCCAAATTCTGGTGGCCTTTGGAGGCTGTCAAAGGCTTTTTCTGATGTCAAGCCTACTATGCTCTAGAGCATAGCACAACACTTAGTGAAAACTTGAAAAATTTCAATCTTCCACAATGGTTATGCTGGCTACACTAGAGAGTGTAGCAGAGACACTTAGCCAAATTTTGATGAAATCTATAGTCTTCCTTCATGGCACGTTAGCTACACTCTGGGACGTAGTAGGATAGGTAGCCTCGAAAGTTAGGAAATGTGCTAAATGTGTCTTCTATGTTGAGCTAGCTTGATCGACACTTGTCCAATACTTAGGCAAAACTAGGCATTAGAAATTGGGTCACACTTCCTACACTGTGGAGCGTAGCAACCCGAAAGATAGAAAACTTGCTGAACTATTTTTTCCATCTCAAGAACTTTTGACAAACTCTAGCCTGGTACTTGGGTGAACTGAAAACTAGGACATGTGTCAAGCTAGGTATGTTGGGGAGCATAGCAAGCATGATAGCCCAGGAGATAGAAAATTTGCCAAATTTTTTCGTCCATCCCAAGCAGCCCTTGACCACTTCTGGCTTGACACTTGGGCAAATCGGCCATGGAAGCGTGTGCTATGCTAGCAACATTGGGGAGCATAGCAGGAAGACTAAGAGCGTAGCATGATGCTTAGAAAAATTTTGCAAAATAGGGCTCAATGTGTGCTACGCTATCTACACTATAGAGCATAGCACCAGACTTAGAAAAAATTTGTCAAGTTTTGACACTTAGATAACTTTCCATTGAAATGCAAAAGCCTGAAATTGGTGGTGCTTCATTGGCCCCTCTTTGTTAACATCTTCAGGAGTGGCCTGAGAGATGTCGACAAAGAATATGAAACAACACGATGAACATGACACCAATGCCACTCGCCAGCACCTAATTAGACAACACTTCACTATGCTTGAGAGTGGAATAGTTTAGGGATATGGACCAAGGGATAATGGATGGAGAGGATGTTTGTAACAATCAAAAATGTCAATGACTGGAAAACACCGAGGGGTCGGTGGGTGTGATAGTTTCAACCCCGTACCCATGGGAGGGTCGTGCTGGAAGTGTGTGCGGATACGGGGCATCCTAAATGGTCTGGTCGATCAGACAAGGACTTAATCAGCACCTATATAGCCTTTTGCAACATATAATATGGAAAAAGAAATGGAAATACGAAGAAATACTTGAAAGTAAATCAAGAAGAAAAAGAAATTAATGTTAAACGTGACAAGCAGCAGGAAATAAGGTAAAGTGTAGTTAGAAAAATGAACTGCTCCAAAGTTACAAGTTTTCTCTGTCGAGGTGGATACAGTCAATTGCATAGTTTGATGAAGTGTAGAGATCCCGAGAGTAACCAGAACACGTGGATTAGAGTAGGTTGTGCATTTGGGTGCAGACTTAGGCGCTGACAATTTGTGGATTCTACCAAGGTGGTAGAAAGGGAGAACGGAATGGAATGTCAACTAGGAATGCTCACTGTTCGGAGTGTCGAACAGAGAGCTTACAATGTTAGGTGTTGCAATGTGCATGAAAAAGAACTTGAATGCCAGAGAAAATGCCAAGGAAATGCAAAGTCAAGGAATCAGGGAGAATTCCTCACCTTTTGAATGTTGTTTTTGTTCAAAAATTCCCATTAGCTAGAGATAGTCCAACCCTTTGAGCGCTACTCATCAGGGTATTTATAGGGTCAAGGGCACACGAAAGGGGCAATTTGAATGCCACATGCCTCAAGCCCATGTTGACTTGCTGGCACCACATGTGTCACGTATGATCATTGGACTTGCAAGACCATTGTAATGCGAACCTGTCATGCCATAACTCTGAGCCTGCCATGTGGTAATTATGTCGTCAACTTCTGGAGACGTGTGCTAACAGTCCAATTAGGTGAAGTGCATTGATGTCGCACAACCACCCACATGCCTTGCTATGCTTTGTAGTGTAGCATGCATAGCGTAACATCTTGTCGTGCGTTCTGCTACATGTGTGTCGCATGTTTACTATGCTGTGCTACGCTACGTAGCGTAGCATAGCATAGCAACTGGCCTTCACGAAAACTTTGTTGATTTGCAAAATTTGCTTCCATGAGACTTGACTTGCTAATTTCACCATTCTAACTACCTTCTGTCTCTTTCGTAGGATCGCTACACCTCATTGTGCCTTGTAGCTCAGTGTAGTATAGCAGCAGACATGGTCCGTCGCTTCATAACAGAAAGGGACATTGTTGAAGGATTTGAAATTGGGCATGAGGAACTGGTGGTGAAGCTACTGCCATGCTTCACTACGTTATGTGGCATAACGTAGCATGGCACTTCATTCTGCAACTATCTTCTGAAGCTTGCTATGCTACATAACGAGGCGTAGCATAGCGTAGTAGACTTCGTGACTTAGAAAACTTGCCAAATTATTCCTTGTGCATCCAGAATGCTATTTCCAACTCTGCATCATTTTTGAGCAGGCTATCGACCGGCCAGGCTACTTAGGTTTACAGGCAGGATGAGCTGTAGAGCTTGTTTACACCTAAAGTAGAAAATTTGCCAAACTGGCCGGCTTGGACTCAGAGCGTTCTCCTCCTGATGAACTGTCGTAGTGCTTGCACGAATTGCAAGGCCAAGTGAAGCCAAAATGACCTCACATTTTTTGAGGTGTTTCATTGGCCCCTCTTTTTTGATGTCTAGAGAACAAGCTCGATAGATGTTGGCAAAGAATATGAAACACCGTAGTAGGAAAAATGCTAAGGCCGTCGCTTGGTGAGTGTCGAGACGTCACTTGGTCACACTTGAGAGTGTTGCATTGGTTTTGTAGAGGTTAAGGCAGAGAGCAAAGATGATGTTTAGTAGAGTTCCTCGTTGGAATGCTCTGAGGGACTCTTTCACATTTTCATCTTTGGCTGGCACTATTCTTCAACCTCTCGTAGGTCGGGTGCTTCCTTCACAAGATGAGTTGCATCAATCCGTGAAGGGTTTTGACCTGCCTATAAGTGCGTTTGGTGTAGCGAGTTGTGTTACGTGCACCATGGAACTCACACTATGTTCCCCAAGCAGCAAGCTGTGTTATGTGTGCCATGGGAGCTTACACTCTATAGTAGCCAAGCTAATCGGCGCACTCACTTCGTGACACAGTAGCATTTGCTACTGTTGCAAGATGTGTCTGTGAGGTCAAGGTCTTGCTAGCTACTGACATTGTTATAACTCTTGGGCACCGTCACTGGCATGCGATGTCCCAAGCAGGAAGGTCAGCAGTGGCCTTAGTAGTGCCGGCGTGGAGGAGCTAGCCTCGAAGGTGCCAGGAGTTATTGCAGATGCGGATGCTTTGAAATCCCTACCAAGGGCTTGCATTCCTGGTTCAACTATGGGACCAATTGCCACATAGCTAACGTTGTGCAAGCCTAGGCATTGGTAGGGAGCTAGAGTAACCATATTGTGGCTGGGCCACAATATTGATGGAACTCCAGATGTGGGAGCTAGCCCAAGAATCACCGTCAAGGCTGTGGGTCATGGCAATAGTAGGTTCAGAGGGCTAGTGTGACGCCATATGGCATCTTTGGAGGGTTAGCATGATGCCAAGGGTGGCAGCGTCGCATATGTTCTAGACCGTGTTCTCGGTGTGTCGTGAACTACATCCCAGAGCTATAATGTCCCACCCACACGTTAGCATTGTGCCCACTCATTTGATGTGTATCTCGTGCTGGTGCATGCTGGGGATGCGACGCAAACCTAGTTTAAGGTCTTGGTAGACTATGTGCTAGTTTAAGGTCCCAACGGACCGCTGTGCTGGTTTGAGGTCCTAGCGGACTGTACATGCTAGTTTATCATCGTAGCGGATGTGCAATGCCATTTTATAGTCATAGTGAACTAGAAGTGCTAGTTTTACATCGTCATAGACGTCACTTGATGCCACTACTTTATCATTATTGTGGACGCTGCTCAATGCGATTACTAGTTTATCATCATAGCAGATGGTGCTTAGTGTTGCTATTTTATCATCTTTGCAGACGCTACTCGGTGCGATTGCCAGTTTATCATCATAGCTGACAGTTGTCATTGTAGTTGCCATTGCGCTTCAGATGTAGTACAACTTGAGATACGAGTGATTCACTAGGTTGGCGAGCTCGTTACCGTTCATGTCTACCAGCTTGAAGGCTCCATTTCCAAAGGCTTTGGTGACCACGTAAGGACCTTCCCAGTTGGTTGAGAACTTGCTTACGTGCTCGTGGATGGCCTTGAGGGTGAGGTCTCCCTTCTACACTGGTCATCGATACGGGTTTGCACGGTGCTTCTACTGCTGCTTGCTTTGGTAGTGCTCGATGTGTTTCAGTGTCTATGTGCACTCCTCCTCCACTAAGTCGAGGTTGATGGTTTGCAACGTGTTTTTCTAGACTTCGCTCACAACATCCACGAGGATCATCTGGAGCCAAGGTACCTGCAACTCAAGAGGCAACACAGCTTCAGATCTATAAAAAAGACTATAAGGGGTATTAGTTGTTACAGTTCTACATGTCGTTCGGTAGGCCCAAAGGACGTAGAGGATTTTCTCATGCCATCACCTTTTGCTGTTGTTAAGCATCTGCTTCAGCAAGTTGATGATGGACTCATTTGTAGCCTTCGCCTACCCGTTCACCTACAAATAATAAGGAGAAAATGATTGTTTAATGCCTAGATTGCTACAGAAGGTTCGGGTTTCCGTACTACTAAACTGTGGCCCATTTTTGGTCACAATAGTCATTGGAAGCCCAAACCTTGCTATGATATTGTCTAGGATAAAATGGCAGATTTGCTGTGATGTCGTCTTCCTTAGGGGAATAGCTTTCACCCACTTAGTAAAATACTCAGTAGCGATGATAATGAAGCTATGCCCTGAAGAGGACTTAGGCATGATAGGTCCTATGACGTCTAATCCCAATCATTGAAAGGACCATGTGATTTGCATTGCGTGTAGGTCTGTAGGTGCTATGTGTATGATATTTGCGTATCTCTAGCATGTATCGCACATCTTCACTTTCGACAGGTAGTCACGTTCCATGTGGGGTCAATAGTACCCTAGGCATCTAATTTTGGCAACCATAGCCCTGGGTGCTATGTGCCCACTGCATAACCCCTCATGACCTTCATTAACTACCTTCTGCACTTGCTTGCCACCCACACATGCTAGCAATATCCCATCGTAGGAGCGTTGGCACAGGGCATCATTTCCCATGAGCACATATTGCCGAGCATGCTTATAGATTGCATCTCTCTGGGCAGATGTTAATCCTTTAGGGGGCACGCCATGTTATAGATAATTTTTAATGTTGGCATACCATTCTTGGGTATCCAGAGCACTGACAAATGCCACGTGTTCTGCCTGAGTGATAGGCTCTGTGCATTCTATGATTGAGGTTGGCAGGTTTGCCAGGGAATGTGATGAAATGTTTAACGCTAGGGTAGATAAGGCATCTGCCACGGTGTTTTCATTTCATGGCACGTGTTGCACATATGTGGTTGTAAATTATTTAAGTAGAGTTTTTGCTAGGTTGTAGTAGGGTTGCAGGTGCATAGCTTTGCAGGTGTAGATCTCGGTGATTTGATTTATGACTAGTCATGAATCTCCCTAGACTGCCAAGTGTTGTATGTGCAGCACTCGGGTAGTTAAGAGGCCTCTGAGTAGCCCCTCATATTCTTCCACATTGTTCATGCAAGGGAACGTAAATCGATAACCGAATGGATGCATTTTCTCAGAAGGGAACGTGATTATGGCAACGGCGCTACCTCCTCACGTAGTTGAGGCACCGTCAAAATGTAAGCTGGCTTTGAAATATGATGGGACGATGTTGACATTGCTAACGTATTCATCTAGGAATTTAAGGTCTATGGTTGTGTGGTCATTAATTGGCGAAGCTGTGAGTTGGGTTGCTATGGCTTAACCTTTTGTCGATGATTGACTTACATAGCGTAAATCGAACTTTGTAGTTATTGCTTTCCATCGGGCCATCCTGCTACTTTCGTATAGGTTGTTAGTGATAGCCCGGAGTACGTTGCTTTTGCAAATGATGTTGGTTGTACTACGAAATAGGTAATGTTGCCACTTTTTTAGTGTGAACACTAAAGCCAGGAAATTCCTCTCCACTTCGTTGTACTTTGCCTCATGAGCTATTACCATAGGACTCAGGTAGTACACTGGTATCTCAGAACCATTGTCTCATTTCTGACATAGTAGTGTTGCGCCAGATGTGTTAGTGGTGGCGAGGTAGATAAAGAAGGGTTCATCCCTTCATGGTGGATGCACATTCAAGAGGTGTGAGAGTTCCTTCTTTAGGTCATTGAAGGCCTATTGACACTGCGTTGTCCATTTGAAATTAACCCCCTTCTTTAGAAGATGTTGCATCGGGTGTAACTTGTCAGTCAACCTTACGATAAACCTTCAAATGAATTGCACTCTTCCTTGTAAACTGCGTAGCTCCTTAAGGTTTGTGGGAGGCGCTAGTTTGACGATGGTCTTGAATTTTTCAGGGTTGACCCGTATTCTGGCCTTCGATACTATGAACCCTAACATGCGTCTAGTTTTCACTACGAAGACGCACTTCTTAGGATTGAGGCGTAATTCGTGCATTTGGCAGTGCTTGAGGACTACCCCTAGATCGCGTGGGTGATCAGCTACCTCCTTGGACTTGAATGCTATATTATCCACATAGTCCTTTAATGTCTCTAGGATATAATCACTAAAAATGTAATTCATGCCTCACTGGTAGGTTGATCCAACATTCTTGAGCCCAAAATGCATCATGGTATAGTAGAAGGTCCCCCATGGGGTCATGAAGGTTGTGGAAAGCTAGTGCTCTGGGTTAATGCAAATTTGGTTATATCTAGAGAAACCATCTATGAAGGATAGTAGAGCATGGCCAGCCATGGTGTCAATGAGCTGATCAATGCTCGAGAGTGGGAAGTTGTCTTTGATCGTTGCTTTGTTCAAGTCCAGGAAGTCTATACAGATTCGTATTCCTCCCATTTTCTTTGAAACCACGACGATGTTGGACACCCACTCTGAATAGTCAACCACACAGATAAAACCTACTCGGTATAGCTAGGTGATTTCATCCCTCACAGCTAGTGCGATTTTCAGCTTAACTTTGCGAGCCTTCTTCTTGGTTGCCTTCACATGTGGGACTAGGACAATGTTGTGCTGAATCGGCCATGGATCCAGACCTGGCATGTCACTGTACGACCATGTGAAGACATCTATGTTGTCATGCAGGATCTTGGCTACATTTTTGTGCATTTGTGTGTTTAGGAGGGAACTAAGTTTCAATGTCTTCACCTCCCCCTTTGACATGGTCACAGAAATCTCAACTAGAGGATCCTCGGTCACATCCCCAACCTCTAAGTCTAGGGCTTTGACTAGATACTCGGGCCAGTCTGGGGATGTTTCTAAGGTTGCTATAGTGCTAGTTGTGGTCAACTCTTAGTTGATCATATTAGGGTTCAATTGTCTTGCAAGCTTGCCCTGTGTCCCTACTAATGCTAAAGGCGTGTGAAGGTCACGATGGGTTTCCATCTCTTTGCTCGACCTGCCAACATAGAATGAAATCCTGGTTAAGTGGTGTCTATTGACAGAGATTATGTGTAATGAAAGTTTGCAAAGTAGTGACGAGGTGCATTTTTGCAAAGCGTGATGATATAAATATTACGAGTTTGCCAATTTAGGGTCATGGCGAACCACCAAGGCACAAGAGTATAGAACTACTAAAGGTGTAAAACTACCAATGTAAAGTGTGAAGTTGCATGACTATTGATATGAAAATGCCAAACTGCTAGTTTAGTGTCATTTTGGACTGCCAAGTTGCGACATGCAAAATCTTAACATGTAAAATAATTGCAAAATCTTAATATGCAAAATAATAGTATGCAAAACAGGAAACTTCGAGCATGAGAAGTACCAAACTGCCAACATGGAAACATAGATAGCAGACATGCCAGACACGAAATCGTTGGAAATTGTGACATTGCCTATGTAGAAGAAGATGCAAAAACCCCTGATGTTAGCATGTGATGTTGTTAGTTTAACGTCATTACGGACCACAAACGTGATAGGTCGAAACTGCTAGTTTAGGGTCTTCTCAAATCATTATTGCTAGTTTAAGGTCTTTTTGAACCCTTAATCAAAAACAAATATATATATATATTTTTGTTTTCGGGAAGGCAAGTAGTTGGCTTGAAGCATGTCAAGGCTTTAATGTTAATAGTGCTATAGTGTCATGGTGAGCATGCTACGTTGTACCGCATGCTTCGCATTAATTGGAGAGAGAGGGAGGCAAGCTTCCCTCCCTTGTCATTACGGCTATAAGTGGGCATTAAACCCTGGAAATTTTGCCATTTTCACCACAAGAGTGCAGAGCCCACATTGGAGCATAAGTCGATTTCAGAGCGCGAAGCAATCGTGTTATTTGGCTAGTAAGGTAAGTTTTTACAGTGAAGGGTGTAAATCTGCTAGCAGAACAATGGCTCCTAAGACTCATCTGGCACTTGCAAGGGTTGAGGAGGTGAAGAAGACCCTGGGGCGTGCACCAAAAGCATGCATTATAGCACGGTAGAGCACACCGTTCACCCAGTAAGTTACTACGTTTCCTTGCCTTCTGGTCTTGTGCTTTCCATTATTCTCTACTCTTGTCTTGCATCCTATTGATTTTGCGTTCACTCTTGGCTATTTGTGTTTTTTTGATCATGTCGTTTTCGCCTTTGCATCGTCATCATCACCTTTTTGATCATGGTAGATGCATAAACATTACATCATGGTCGCATGCAAGGTTGCTAAGACTGCCATTGCCATGGTTGCCATAACCACGGGGCTGGGGCAGTTTCGGCTGCTTGGCCCTAGCAGGCGCGTAACGTGAAACCCTCGGGAGGGCTAGGCTATGTATGACACAGAAATGTGACACGTGTTTTATGAGAGCACATCATCAATTGTTTTGTTGCTACACTAGACTTATGTGCATACTCTTGCTATGTTAGGCTTTTCACGCCCTTGCTACGCTATGTATGGGCAGAGGGTTATGCTACGCTATATACATGGATTGCTAAATGTTGCTACGTTGCATGTGTATTGCTTTTGAGTATGATGCTAACATTCACTGATTGTGGCATGTAGGGCAGGGCCGAGGTCCAAGCTAATTGTCCTAGAAATTAGAGGGGTCCTGTGCCATTTGAGTAGACCTATGGCAAACACCCCTTCTCCCCAAATATGTTTGGGAGAGCGAGCAGTCTGGTTCAGGAAAGGGGCACAAGACTTCTTGTAATTCCTTCTTGACCACTTTAGTGTGATCATTTGGTCTTCTCTAGAGGAGAAGGAGTCATCCGGCATAATAGAAGCTATGCTACCAGGGGTAAGTTGGGGCATCCTGAGATATTTTACTCACTAGGTAATCATGAGAAGACAAGAGGAGGGATCCATCCAACACTCGACAGAGTTAAGGCATTTAGCCTGGATTTGGGACATGTCGAAATTCAACTACTACCACCAGTACAACACATTATTCCTCGCACTTTATATGGCAATGTGCTTTCAGAACCCACAGGGGACTGTCTATTATGCTGGCGAGTGAGATTTTGCAACCTTGCTCTATTGTGTTGTGCAATGATAGCCACATTGGTTGTATGCTAAGAGTATGTATTTTTCACTAGGTTCTTTATTGATAATGACGGGGTTCACGACCGACCGAGCCTGCTGGCTACAACGCAACTAGCCCTACGAGAATTCTTTTCTATTGAGAACTTGTGGCAGGTGTGATTGGTCAGTGTGGGGGAGAATACCATACCTACCTAGGCACGTTTCCTATCCCCTATAATCTATGTAGGGAGAAAGGCTTGCTAGACAAGGAGTGGGAAGAACCCTTCAAATTGGTCACAGTTGAAAAGGCTATGATGGCCAAACTCCTGTCGCTCCCACTACCATGTAGACCTGGTGGATCAAATAGTAAGTGTCACATGCCCCAGTGTTTTTTTCAATCAACATATTTTCTGTGTTGTTATGCTAAGCGTGTTTTGCAAAACTGTTGTAGGGGTGAGGAATTCCTAGGAGGTGATGGTGGTAACCGCTCAGATGCAGGGGGCGAGCATCTACTTCAAATACGATGAAGTAGTAGCAAGCCAGTGCTGGTTAGACCAAAGGGCCTTAGACTGTTTGGTCAAGAAAATCCAAAGGGTGGGGCTTATGGATCTGTTCATGGCCCCAAATCCAAGTGTTCTGATTGCCGAGATGCTTTCCCTAGTCAACTCCTTTTTTGAAGGGGTGTGTCATTTTTGCACGTGCATTCGAGGCATGTGGATGGTTATTGAAATCAATGACCAACTATTTATGGACTTGTTCGGTGTTCCTACTGATGGCATCCTCATAGGGTTGAGGTACAAGTAGGATTTAACCCTCATGAAGAAGGATATCAAAGAGTGGTTGCAGCTCGTTGAGCGGAAAGGGTTCCTCATGGATCAACTTGAGAGTAGACCCGCTATGGAGATTTATCTAGTCTTTTGTACCTGTGCATTCCCCCAACTACTCACCCAAGGGAAGGTCCTAGGGCTTGAGCAGGCTTGGATAATGTGGGAGGTTATGCAGGAGGATGCCTACTACAACTGAGTCAGCTTCCTATGTAAGGGCTTGCAGGTTGAGATTTTGGGACTCCATGAAATAATAGAGTCCTGCTCTAACATACACTATGTCTTCTACATAGGCTATCTAAAAAACTTCGTAGAGTTTTTGGTGGCTCAAAAGGATGGAGCCTAGGCCATGCGTGATCGCGACCAGATTCCCAAACCATGGATTCGACAAGTCCTCTAGACCACACAAGCCCAAGTCCCTCCGAAAGTGGTCGGGGAGTCGTTATCTATAACGACTAAAAATATAGTGGCTTGATGCATTCGTGGTCAGGACAGCATGGGAGAGACACCCCCTGTTATAGTTGGTAGCATGAAGTGGGGGGAACTTCTCATTACTGAGACTATGCCTAAGGATTTACGGAAGAAAAGACCTCCCCTAGGTAGGGAGACCCTTTGCACAGAGGAAGAGGAGGGACAAAGACTGTGCCTTAAGCTGCAGAGGACGCAGCACCCCATTGGTAAAATTTTTTATGTAATGCTTATTTTGTGACATCTACTTTGAGCTAATTTTTTTTAATCAACGAAAACATCCCCTTTTTTCTAGCAGAGGAAGAAGGAGATGAAGAAGTGTCTGCCCCCCAAATGAAGGCAACGAATAAAGATGCGAAGGCCCCAATCTTGGAGGAAAGGGCCCCTATCAAAAGTAAGGAAGCTCCTATTTCTAGGACAAGGGCTCCTATCATTAGGGAGCCTCCTATTAATGAAGAGGTGCCTCCCCCAAATAACAAAGATGCTAGTCTCCTAAAGGGAAAGGCACCAGCGCATGAGGAAGTGGTTTGTATGGACTTGGGAGGGCCCTCCACCAAGGCTACCTCCATCGTCTTGCATCAGCAAGAAGAGAGATCGCAGCTAGATTTGGTGAGTTTGGTAATACGTCTGCCACATTGTAGTCCATTTTGGCCATTGTTGATGTGCTTAGTTATGCAACAGGTGTTGTTGCCAATACCATGGGACCTCCTCCAATTCGTGCGGAACCATGGGCCGAGATCCCCAACAAGTATACATTCGTGTAGGGTCTCGTTGATGATATGATCAAACGCCTTCAGCAGGCAGACCCTAACGTGGGTAAGCAGTGTTATGAAATGCTCCTATGTGGTTATTATAAAAACTTTTGACTTTTGTTGATTTTGCTATGCTAACACAATTGCTACGGTCTTCGTGTCATCTCAGCCTCTTGGCTTAAATGGGACCCAACACGACCTATGAAAGTTGGCACCGTGCCTACATTTTCACCTGACATGACCCAGGTGCCTTGTCACATGTTCAATGAGGCTCACAAGTGTGTCTTACACTCAACATGCTCCTTGTGGGAGTACAAGTGCATCAATGAGTACCTATGAAAATGGGTCCAAAAGGCTAAGCAAAGAGACATCAAACTAGTTGTTGATGTGATGGACCTCAGGTCAAGGGTTGACTTCCTCATAAACTGTAACCCTGATGTTGAGGACTAGCATAAGGCTGTAGATGATTATTCCAGGTTCTAGACTGGTGTTTGTCATAACATTGAATTTACTTGTGAGATAGTCAAACAACAGATGCAGATGGAATTGCTAACCCAGAAGTGCCAAGACATGAAAGATATTAGCGCCAAGGTTTTCAAGTGGGGGCGAACCCAAAAAAACCACAAACATGCATACAAGCTAGAGAATGAAACCCATTGAAAACTTTATAGAGATGCTGTTGTGGAGGCATTCACGTATGAAGCATTCGTGAATGCCATCGGCACTTCTGAGGCCTATGCTAAGTTCAAACAGCAGGAGAAGGTTACAGAATCTTCTAACTTGAACGTGGACCTTTCCACAGGAGAGACCGCAACCGGTCCCCTTTCCCTGGGACCTCTAAAATGGACAACTGTGGAAAGGGAGAGAGCCACCACTATGAATGATGAGCCCAGCAACAGGCGTTGGATGGACATCACAACAATGGAGATCTGGTGTCACCTCAGGCTTGGTCTTGATCAGATACCCTTTGAGACCAATGCAGGCCCCTCTCAAGTTAGTCAATTTACTATGTAAATGCTTATGCTATGTCATAGTTTATGTTTATTGCCTTGACTGATTATTTCATTCCTTCGATGCAGACTTCAGATGAAGGTGCAAGGCCCATAAGGGGAGGGAATGAAGAACCAGCACTGGCAAAAGGCAACACCAGGGGAGATGATGCACAAGCAGATGAAGCAGAGATGAGTAGTGACGGTGATGCAAATAGAGACAACCCATGACAGTGCAGGGTTCTCTTTCGAAATTTTGAAATGTTGAGATTTTGTAAAAGTTTCACAAACATTGCCAATAGGCGGAAGTTTTGAATGAAATGAAAGACTTCAAAAAAGAAATCAATTTTGCATTAACTTGTGTATTATGTAAATTTTTCATGCTTTCATATGCTATTTTTAGGCCATTTCGGGCCATTGCTAGTTTTAGGCCATTTCGGTCCATTGCGTAACATGCCAGAAGGATTATATGTTATCAAAGTGGAAAGCAGTGGTGCTAGTTTTAAGTCATTTCGGGCCTTTGCCAAAAGAGAGAATGCGTTATCAAAGTGGCAAGCGATGATGCTAGTTTTAGGCCGTTTCAGGCCGTAGCGTAGCATGCCAAAAGTATGACATGGTATCAAAGAAAAAAGCAATAA
The DNA here is from genome assembly GCA_015680685.1 of Gnetum montanum. NCBI lineage: Eukaryota > Viridiplantae > Streptophyta > Gnetopsida > Gnetales > Gnetaceae > Gnetum > Gnetum montanum. Next base: position 289,735 of record MNCI01028192.1, read on the forward strand.
TGCTAGTTTTAGGCCATTTCTGGCCATAGCATAGCATGCCAAAATGGCGGCATGTTAACAAAGCAAAGAAGCGATGAATGTAAGAGGGATGGCAACTGGGTAGGGAGTGGTAGGGTTACTACACTATGCATAGGTGCCTCTTGACCTATCATGGGTTGATCGGAACATATTACCGAGGTGTTTCGCCAGGGCCCTCGTTCACATCACCATCCTTTACTTGGAAGGGCAACTCAACCCATGTGTTTTCGATTCAAAGACCAGCTCACTGGGCTGATCCTTCCGTTGGATGGTTAATGCATGCATGATTAGGTACTTCATGCTCTAAGGTTTTGACCTTTGAGCCGTACTCCATGTCTACGTTACTGATTACTTCCGTTGCTACTTCATCACTGTGGATCACCACTTCCTTGCCTGCGTATAGTAAGTGGATTTCCTGGTGTATAGGCGAGGAGACAGCACTAAGTTGCACTAGCCATGATCTTCCCAAGATCAGGTTAAACATGAGCATTTCCTTGACCACAATGAACGTTGCATCTATGGGGAACTGGTCCCCTACTACGAAGTTTACGTGAATTGTGCCCTTCACTAGGATGCATGCCCCATTGAAGGACCTTAGACACGATGTTGTTGTGGGTTTGATCTGGTCGACCAATCCAAACTTGTCCACAATAGGGAAGGGAATGACGTTTGTGATGGCCCCATCATCAATGTGTACCCTTCGGATCTGGTGTTGGTCAACCCGAATTATGATGAAGAGAGGCGTTGTAGTCACCTGACCTCCTTCAAGATCTTTCCTAATGGTGCTATCACTAAAAGTTAGTTCAGGTGTCGTGGACTCTGCAGGTATAGAGGGAAGCATAACCGAGTGGATCGCTTCCTCTTTTGCTGGAATGTTCGCGTCAACCAGAACCACCGTTAACATGCGGATTAGGGCCTTACGGTGGGGTACAGATGTCATGATTAGGTTGTACAAGCTTAGTGTAGCATTTTTCTGCTTCAAAGCTTGCTTGACCTGGGTGAGGGCATCCAGAAATTCTTGGCCATCCTCTTGTTTGACATTTTCCCCCTCTTCGATTTGTCCCAAAAGATGAATCTCCTGAGGGGAGGTGGCCTTGGATCTGGGTTCAGATCCTTGTCTGTAGGGTGATGTAGGCTACGGAGTCACGTCAACTTTCGTCTTTGGGGGTGAAGGTGTGGATGCAAGGGACAAATATGTAGGCTTGGGGATATCCTTGATGATACCTCCCTTCGATGTCTTGTCTACCCAGTGTACTACTCGCCTTGCGGGGCGAAGAGGTTGTTCAGCTTTGGTGTGTGAGGTAGGGGCCATCGAAGGCATTGGCCCCTTGATGATGAACGGAGCTAGAGGTGTTAACTAATGGGGCAATGTGGCTTCATTAATAGATGATGCAAAGGCGGGTTCCCATGGTGGGACTTTCAGGATGAATGGCTACTGCAAGCTTGGACCAACCACTGCTGGTGCTGATGCAATACGCTGAGGCACACAGATCATGAATGGCTGTTGGGGTGTCCTAGGATTACTGTCGATGCTGATGGCGTTGATCATGTAACCGACATTGTTGACGTTGAGAGGGTCTGTGTAGACATGCATAGATTGGTTTTTAGGGCATACTGGGTTGCTTTCATCTAGCCTCAATTTTTCCTAGTCGATTAATCTTTGGATGTCATCCTACAATGACAGATAGTAATCTGTGTTGTGAACACACTGTTAATGGCAATCACAAAACCTGTCTAGCCTGAAACCCTTAGGAATCAGAGGCTCATTGGGTAGGGCCAAGGAGGGATTCCTAAGGAGTTCATAGTAGCATTGATGCCTCGCATTTGCCTCTTCCAACATCCGCTTGTGTTGGATGTATCCTTCTGCCAACAGTTGCTTCGGAAACTCTAAAGGTTTTAGAGGTAGAAGGGTGTACTTTGAGCTATCTTTGTGCTGAAAGTTAGACTTGGGTTGTGCAGATGTCTTGGGCATGGGCGTAGTAGGTTGAGACATGTGGCCCGATTTGGGTGCAAGGTTAGCTACTTATGTGGCTAGTTTCTTGCTATTCTTGCTACTGTTGTTGCTAGGTTTGGGCTTAGCCTCAGTTTCCACAGTGGCCACCGTGGTTGTTGGGGCTTTACCCTATTCCTTCTTTGTGAAGGTGCTCTTGTAAGTGATGTAGGCCAGGTCTTTGCTTGCCTTGGTTGCATCCTATATACTCTTAGTCTAGGTGAAAGCCTGACTAAGAGAATGAGAAGTGAGGTAGTACAGTTTGGACTTGATGAAGTCGTTCACTGCGTCCTTAAAGACGGCCAACAAGTGGGCCTCCGCGATGGGCTCGCGAATTTCATTAAGCATTGCGTTCCAATGTTGGATGAACTTTTGAACTAGCTCTAGAGGGTCTTGCTTCATGCTCATTAATTGGTCCAACGTGGTTTCAGGTTTCAAGTTGTATTTGAAGTGCGCTATGAACTAGGTTAGCAACTCTTCCAAAGTTGAAATGGATGAGTGTGGCAACACACAGTACCAATCCAAAGCTTTTTCAGCTAGGGACATGGTGAATATGCGAATGATTGTGTGAGGCCATTATTGTAATAGCAAAGACTTAGACCTAAAGGTGACAAGATGCACATTGGGATCTCCCTCCCCATCGTACTTTGTGAAGTGCAGGAGAGACATCCCTAGGGGTAACATCAAAGCAAGGATTGCAGAGCTGATGGGGTCATCCTGGTAAAAGTCCATGACTTGTACTATGTTAGACCCCGGTAGCCTTGAGGTGTTTTATTTTCTCAGTGAGGGTCTGGATGAGCTGAAACACTTGGTCCAGACCCGGTGACATGGTAGACAGTTGGGGTGCTATGGAGGTAGCCCCAACCTATTGCATGCCAGGAGTAGCGGTGTGACCCATCGACAGTACTTTTGGGACAACCCTAGTGAGCAGTGCTTCTTGTGTTGCCCACCACCCGACAGGTGGTGTCGTTAGGGCAGCAACCACGGGTTGGGCTGCCGGATGGACTGCTTATGTCGTCGACAATGTAGACCATTGCCCCATGTTAGGTTGCACCATCTGCGAGGCTTGGTGTACTTGAGAGTGCACATAATGCAACATTTGCAATGGTTATGGAGTAGGTAGAGACGTCAATGGGGCCCACCATGTGGATGGGCCAGGACCCACCATAGTGGGTGGAACGGACGTGAATGTAGGAATAGAGGTAGCAGTTGCATATGTTTACGAAGTAGGTATAGCATGCACATGTGGCAGGGTAGTTGTGATTGGTGTTTTATGCACCATATGGATAGACTGTTGAACAGCCTGCAAAGGGATATTAACTGCAAATGGAATAGGCAAAACAAATGAGAACAGGCATTGGAACGTTGCAGGATTGGCCTGGCTACCCATAGCAGCTGTAATTGCGGCTTGCGTAAGTGTGGATGTAATTACAAAGGAAGCGGTGACAAACCACAGCTTGGCCTAGAAGGACTAGGTAGGAGGGACAGGAGTAGGGCCGGTTGAACCTCCTTCATCCAATTGGGAATCGAGTTCCTCCTGCCCTTCCTGGAAAGTTTCATCCTGGTTGAATGCTATGTCCTGTTGCTCTCTCAGCCTAGCCAACTCGATTAGTTGGTCTAGAAGTTGTTGGTACGCTTGTGTTAAAGATAGAGAAATGCTCGAGGTAGGAACAAATTCCTTCCCATTGTAGTAAGCGAACTTGAAGCTACTTTTGTCCTTGAGTTCATGTATGTCCAAGGGCAGATTGGCTAGCACCTTTTTAGATAGGAAACTATAACAATCGTGCTCCTGGGCCAATCCCTCAGGTCCTCAGTTTTGGATCCTAAGAGATTGACGTGCCTCCAGCATCAGATTTAGTGGTTGTTCAACACCAGTAGTGCCTTGAATCATGATGGGAAGTTCAACGTTGGGGGGAATCTCCACGTTGAAGGCATTGGTAGCAATAGTTGAAAAATCCATTGTTGAGAAAGTAGTTATACAAGTAGTTATGCGATAGTTATTCAATAGTTATGCAAAAAAGTGCAAAAGTTATGCAAAAGAGTGCGAACAAGCAAGGAAACTAGGAAACAGCGCAAAAGAAGGCTTTATGTCTTGTCAAGTTCTAGAGGAATCATCGAGGCGACCAACCTACACCACACAAGGCGTAAACAACCACAAATGGGTGTCGTGTTCACACCAGTGCACAATAGGGTACAGAGCACATGCAAGACCACTGTAAGACTAGAAAGCTAGCTAGCGGCCAAGCAGGCTTTGTGTCTCACAGGATCCCCAAGTGATCGTCAAAGTGATTGTTCTGTACCTTGCAAGATGGTGTACAGCATGCACGCAAGACTACCATAAGATGGATAGGCTAACTAGCGATCAAGAAGGCTTTACGTCTCACAGGATCCCTGAGGGATTGTCGAAGCGACCGCTTTGTACCATGTGAAATGGGGTACACAACGCACGTGAGACTACTGTAGGATGGGCAAGCTAACTAGCAACTAGAGGCTTTATGTCTCACAGGATCATGGAGGGACTATCGAGGTGATTGTCCTGTACCACGTGAGATGCAGTACAGCACGCATGAAAGACTACCATAAAACAAGCTAGCTAGCTGGCGATTGGAGGCCTTGTGTTCTATGGGGTTCCTGAGGAACCGTCGAGGTGACCGATTTGCACCGCATGAAGTGCAAACAACCGCAAAAGGGTGTCATGTTTACGTTTATGCATATCAGGGTGTAGAAGGCTCACAAAACTACCATGACATGCTGAAAAGGCACCAAAAGGCCCTCCTTCTAGCACCAAAAAATTGTAACGACTAAAAACGTCGATGGCTGGAAAACACCGAGGGGTTGGCAAGTGTGACAGTTTTGACCCCGTACCTGTGGGAGGGCTATGCTAGGAGTGTGCACAGATAGAGGATGCCCTGAATGGTCTAGTTGCTTAGACAAGGACTTAATCAGTGTCTATATAGCCTTTTGCAACATATAATATGAAAACAGAAATGGAAATGCGAAGCAATACTCAAAAGTAAATCAAGCAGAAAAAGAAATTAATGTTAAACATGATAACAAGCAGGAAATAAGGTAAAGTGCAGTTAGAAAAATGCCCCACTCCAAAGTTACAATTTTTCTCTGTCGAGGTGGATACAGTTGGTTGCACAGCATGATGAAGTGCAGAGATCCCGAGAGTAACCAGAACGCGTGGAGTAGAGTAGGTTGCGTGCTTGGGCATAGACTTAGGCACTAACAATGTGTGGATTCTACCAAGGTGGTAGAAAGGAAGAATGGAATGGAATGTCAGCAAGGAATGCTTACTGTTCGGAGTGTTGAACAGAGAGCTTACAATGCTGGGTGTTGCAACGTGCACGAAAAAGAACTTAAATGCTAGAGCAAATGCCAAGGAAATGCAAAGTCAAGGAATTAGGGAGAATTCCTCACCTCCTTTTGAATGCTATTTTTGTTCAAAAATTCCCAATAGCCAGAGATAGTCCAACCCTTTAAGTGCTACTCATCGGGGTATTTATAGGGTCAAGGGCACATGAAAGGGACGATTTGAATGCCACATGCCTCAGGCCCACGTTGACTTGCTGGCACCACATGTTCTGCGTATGACCATTGGACCTGCAAGACCATTGTAATGCAAACCTTTCATGCCATAACTGTGAGCCTTCCACACCATAATTGCACCATCAGCATCTGGAGACATGTGCTAATGGTCCAATTAGGTGAAGTGCATTGATGTCGCACAACCACACACATGCCTTACTATGCTTTGTAGCGTAGCATGTGTAGCGTAACACCTTGTCGTGCACTCTGCTACATGTGTGTCGCATGTTTGCTATGTTGTTCTATGCTACGTAGCATAGCGTAGCTTAGCAACTCGCCTTCGCGAAAACTTTTTCGATTTGTGAACTTTGCTTCTATGAGACTTGACTTGCTAATTCCGCTGTTTGAACTACCTTCTATCGCTTCTGCAGGATTGCTACACCTCATTGCGCCTTGTAGCTCAGTGTAGCATAGCAGTAGACATGGTCCGTCACTTCCTGACGGAGAGGAACATTGTTGAAGGGTTTGAAATTGGGCATGAGGAACTGGTGGTGAAGCTACTTCCATGCTTTTCTACATTATGTGGCGTAACATAGTGTGGCACTTCGTTTTGCAACTATCTTCTGAAGCTTGCTATGCTACATAGAGAGGAGTAGCGTAGCGTAGCAGACTTCGTGACTTAGAAAACTTGCCAAAATGTTCCTTGTGCATCTAGAATGCTGCTGCCAACTCCACGTCATTTCTAAGCAGGCTATCAACCGTCAAGGCTACTTAGGTAGACAGGTAGGATGAGCTGTAGAGCCTGTTTACACCTAAAGTAGAAAATTTTCTGAACTGGTCGGCCTGGACTCAGAGCGTTCTCTTCTTGATGAACTGTCATAGTGCTTGCGCGGATTGCAAGGCCTGGTGAATCCAGAATAACCTCACATTTTTTGAGGTGTTTCAATGTTATCTTGTAGCTGAAGGTGTAGAATGTAGCATTAGGATGGCTTGTCATCAAAGTATGATCCCTCGTCAGAGTACTTGTAAGGGAGTCAACATGCAGAGGTGGCCTACCCTTAGGATTTTGACCTCTCATTGGATTGCTTGTGAGATGGTCAATCTGGGGTGTCAGACGAGGTGCAGAATGGCAATTGTGCTATTTTTCTTGGGTACTTGGTTTGTCCCATTTTTTTCTTTTGATTTTTCTATTATTTTCCTCTCTTTTCTTTTTTTTTTGCTTTTTCTCTATCTTTTTTCTTTTTTATGCTTTTTCTCTATCTTTTTTCTTTTTTATGCTTTCTCTCTTCTTTCTTTTTCTTTTTCTTTTCTTTTATCTTGCCAAGTAGACTACACACCGCTCAACAAAATTTACTTAGAGGCAACTATGTCACATCTGTAGGATAGGTGTTTCCTCCAAAGAATGAGTTGCATTACATCCATTTGGGGCTTTGACTAGCCCACAAAGGTTCCCCATGGGATGAGTTGCATTACTTCCATCATGAGTTCAATGGTTAAATGCAGGAAAGGTTCCATGTGCAGTAGGGAAGCTTGTAGTGAGTGTGGAAGAATGCAAGATCAAGAGGTAGAGGTGAATTGGCTAGAGGGTTGGTAGGTATGTGCACCCTTAAGTAGCTAAGTGAGCCAAAATGGACACATCAGAGTAGTGTGATACCTTGCCAACACGATGAAACACATCCTTGAATAATGCCACTAAGGCTTCATCCTCTAAACAAAACACAGAGAAAATAAGAAAAAAAAACCATATCAGAAGAAGATGAAGCCATGTTTGCAAGGGCATTGTAAGGGCCACAAATGTTGTGTCAGTTGTAGATGCATGCAATGTTTACAGCAGGAAAGCCAGCACAGGCATCGACGGTGGCAAGCTCCAATAGCCACACCAAAAGTGAGCACCCAAGTAGCTAGAGGAAATGGTGATGTAGGTGCTTGGGAGTTCTCACCAAAGGCAGGAGCCAGGAAACCCAACAGCATGGTGAAAATTCATGTCACTAGATGCTCTTCTAGGCTCAGGCAATGGCAAGGGCCAAAGGATGGCAGTGCTATGGCTAGGCCACAGTGCTTTTGGTTCTTTGGCGAGCGACGTTAATGGTGAGAGCTCTGACCAAGATGATTGGTGATGGTGGTGATAGCTTTGGAAGGTCAGCAAGATGCCAAAAGGCATCTCTGGAAGATTAGCAATATGCTAAGGATGGTGATGCTACAGATGTCCCAGAGGGTTTTTCCTTGACGATGTGAATTTCATTTTGGAACTGTAATGCCCCACCCCATCGTGCTCAAGAGGTGTGAATAGGAAATGGAGGATTGGAAGTATTCTCACTTACTTTTCCAAAAAAAACTATCTGTGTTGAACTGTGGATGCTGAACTACAAACCTAGTTTTAGGTCTTGGTAGACCATATGTTTTGCTAGTTTAAGTTCCTAGCATACCATTTTTCTAGTTTAAGGTTTGGGTAGACCATGATGTGCTAGTTTAGGGTCCTAGCAAACTACTGTGTTAGTTTAATATCATAATAGATGATGGATGGCCAGTTTAAGGTCATAGTGGGCCATGCTATGGGTGCTAGTTTAATGTCATGGCCTAAGGACATTTTGTGCTAGTTTAACATCATAGCAAACATTTGTGCTAGTTTAACATTGTAGTGGATGTTTTTTGCTAGTTTAACATCATAGCAGACATTCTATGCCAATTTAATGTCATAGCGGACATTTGCTTACTTGCGTTATCATTGGTGTTAAATTGCGTACTAGGTGTAGTATGGCTTTAGGTACGAGTGGTTAATTGGATTGGAAAATTCATTACTATCTAGATCAGCAAGCTTGAATGCTACATTGTGATAGGACTTTATGCTACATTGTGCTACCTTCCGTACACAACCGTGGACGAAGACTTTGGATAAGTTTGCCTTCATGCAAGGCGTGGTGGATGATATGATAGATCGCATCAAATAGAAAAACCCTGAGATTGGTATGTTTATCTTATTATTATTGTTATTATTATTATTTTCTTTTTTCTATTGATTTTCTTGTTTATTTTATGATTAACATTATTTCACCTATTATGGAATGATAGGCTTATAGCTTAAATGGAACTTGAACAGAGTGGTCCAGGTTGATGCCATACTTGAGCTTCATCCTCAAAGTGCAGCAGGTGCCTCATCATGTGCATGATGAGGCAAGAAATTACACACTATACTCCACAAGAGAATTATGGGAGTGCAGGCATGTAAACAAGCACCTGTGGAGATGGGCGCAGGAGCTTCAAGAAAAGGGGACAAACCAATAGGAAAGACTTAAGAACCTACAATCCTCCTATGACTTGTTGGTGGCATGTGATAAGCCAAATGATAGCTGGTGCACAAATAAAATCAATTATACCAAGTAGTAGTCAACTATTTAGGGGAAAAATGAGGCCACCCGCAAGGTGATTGAGAAATAGCTATAGATGGACCTCTTAGCAAGAAAAAATCAAGATTGGATGAACTATAGCATGAAAGTGTACGAGTGGGAAAAAACCCAAAAGAATCACAAGCATCACTATAAGCAAGAGTGCAAAGCATACCACAAAAAGTACAGAGATGAGTCTGTGGAGCGTTGATGCCAAAAGATATTTCTTAACACAATTGGTGCTACACAAGCTTACAAGCTATTCGTAGGAAATGTAGTGGTGAGTAAGTCCCCAAAAAGATAGATCATTGTACCTTCTAAAGAGGTGACTTCTGTAATGTTTTTTCCAGGGCGACCCTCATGGAAAATCATAGAAAAATGGAAAACACTTACTGGCATTGACTTGGGTTAGGAGGACTGGACACCGTTGTTGGAGGATAAAATCCTTTGATGCCTAGAGGCTGCCCTTAATAAGATGCCCCCAAACATGAATTTGGGTCCTTCTCAAGTTGGTTTAGTTTGCAGTATTTTTATTTACTTTGTTATAATATTGCATGTCATCTTATTTTTTGACTAATTTATTATTATTATTATTTGATGCAAGTTTCAAGTGATGGCATAGGACCTAGTGAAGCAACGAATGAAGAGGAAGAGGAAGAGCCCTAGCCCACATTGCACACTATAGGTAGGAATGCTTAAAATGCAGCCCTACTATCAGGAAATTTTGTGCTTTTTGGATATTTCATGTTTTGGATGTAATCTTGAACTATGTATCTTATTGATAATTCAATGGGAATGTTACCATTATTCAGTTGTCATTTTGTGGTATTTTATATAATGTAATTTTGACTTATGATTTGATTGATGCCATTAGACCCCTTGTGGGCCCCATGCTAGTTTAAGGCCATGGCAGAAGGGCCATCGCTAGTTTAAGGTCATTTTGAGCCATCACTAGTTTAGGGCCATTTTAGGCCATCACTAGTTTAAGGCCATTTCTAGCCATCACTTAAAAGGAGGTTGGTTGCCAATTTTAGGCCTTAGCAGGTCATGTGATAGCTTAAGGCCTTTTTGGGTCAAATGATAGTTTAAGGCCTTTCTAGGCCAAGTAATAGTTTAAGGCCTTTCCAAGTCTCTCTCTCTCTCTCTCTAAAAAGAGATAAATGAAACTACATGAACTAAAAAAATAACATAACTAATGCAGAATGTAAATAATAATGCGATGGTAACTGTATAAGAAAAGGAAAAAATGCAAGTTAAACATGTAAGCAAACTAAGAACATTCCCTAATCATGTAGGTTCTTTCTAACCTGATGTGGGTTAGGCAATGCGAAAGGCCTAAGAGGCATAAGAAAGTATTCCCCTAAGCCTTTCTCTATTGTAGAAAAGGGAAATTCTACCTAGAGAGCTCCCTCAAGGAGGTCACTCACCTTGCTTGGTTGTTTAATATTAGCTGAATAGTACTAACTTTCACTTTGAGCTAGTGATGCATCTTCAAAGAATTCTACCTCTGGCCCTTGCTTGGTATCTATGTTGTTGATGGTTGGAGGGGCTACATTGTCACCAAAGATCACCACCTCTCCACCCTCATAGGGCAAGTGGATCTCTTGGTGAATGGGTGAAGAAATAGCTCATAGTTGGGATAGCCAAGACCTTCCTAGGATTAGGTTGAATCTAGGCATTTCTTCAACCATAATGAATTCAGTATTAGTAGAGAATTTCTTCGTTGCCACAAAGTCTATTGTGACCATTCCTTTTACAACCATGCATGCTCCATTGAAGGATTTTAGGCACATTGTTGTCGTTGGCCTAATCTGGTCAACCAAGCCAAGCTTGTCGACAATGGAGAATGGGATAACATTGGTCATCACCCTGTCATCAACGTGCACCCTACAAATCTTGTATTGACCTACATGAATTGTTATGAACATGGGTGTAGTGTTTACCTAACCCTTTTAGGGTTAGCTTTGACTACCTCATCACAAAATGTCAATGGTGTTAAGTTTGACTACTTAGTTATGGGTGGAAGCATTATGGCATGAATAGCCTTTTCATCTACTAGAATATCTTCCTTAACAAGAATAGATGCCAACATGTAGAACAATGCCTTGCGATGAGCAGAAGAGGTCATAATCAAGTCGTATAGGCTCAAAGTTGTGTATTTTTGTTTTAGAGCCTATTTAACTTGTGCCGGTGCATCTAAGAAATATTTTCCATCATCTATGTTTTGGTGGCTTTTACCTCCTCCATGTGTCCTAAGAGATGAATCTCCTAGGAAGGAGATTTAACTTTTGGTTGTGTAGTGGGCCTTCAGGCCTTAGTGCTTATCTGTTGATTGTTTGTGTTGGCATTGGTGGCTTGAGACGATGAGGCCATGGGGATGGCTGACAAGAGGATGGACTTAGGAGGGCCTAGCTCCATGCTCTCCCTAGTCATCTTGTTAGCTAGATGCTCATCATGTCTCTTTGGGAAAGTAGGTTGTAATGTAGTTCCCACCATTGGACCCTAGCCAAGTGAGGGATCCACATGTTTTGGCATCCTAATGACAAACGATGTCTAGGTTGCTATCATCGTAATGTGCTATGGGGCCCTAATCATAAAGGGTGTTATGGATGCTTGAGGTGGCACTTTGAGGATGAAGGGGAATTGTGGTCTAATTGATGTTTAGGCCCTAGCATCACCAAAGGGCACACAAACCACAAATGGTTGATGTCCTAGTTTTGTATTAGCATTGATAATGTAACCTACACTGCTGGCATTGAGTGGGTCTTTGTAGACCTTCATGGATTGCTTTTCTGGCTGTATAGGATTGCTTTCATCAAGGATTAGCTTGTCTTGATCAATCATGTGTTGAATGTCATCTTTCAATGCCAAGCAATAATCAGTGTCATGGCCATGCAACTGATGGTAGTTACAGAACTGATCCAATCTAAAATTCTTAGGGATTAGGGGCTCATTTGGCATAGTTGTAGAAGGGTTTTTAAGGACCTCATAGTACCTCTCATGGCATTTTCATGTGTCCTCCAACATTTTTTTGTGCTGGATGCACCTAGCACTAAGAAACTAGTCTAAGAGCTCTAATAGCTTGATGGGTAAGGGGGTGTACTTTGAGCAATCCTTATGCTCAAAGTTTTTCTTTTGAGGAGCATGCCCCATGGCTATTAATGATGCAGGTTGGTTGGTTCCCACGGTGCCAGAACTCGATGCCTTGTTGTTGTTGGCTGGGGCCTTAGGTGCTTTAGTTGTTGACTTAGTGTTGTTGGGTTTGGGTTCATCAACCACAATTGTAATGGTTGTTGTGGCTTTCCCATTTTATTTTGGCTTTTTTATATGGGATTTTTTGTAGGCCACATAAGCTGAGTCCTGACTAGCTTCCACTGCATCTTGTATGCTCTTCGTTTGAGCAAAATATTGGCTAAGAGAATGTGGGGCTAAGTAGTACAATTTTGACTTGATAAAGTCATTTATTGCACCCTTAAAGATAACCAGCAAGTGAGTTTTGGTTATCGACTTATGGATTTCATTCAGGGAAGCACTCTAACATTGTATAAATTTTTGCACGAGCTCTAGCACCCCTAGTTTGACATTTATTAACTAGTCTAAGGTGGCTTTGGGCTTCAGGTTGTACTTAAAGTGGGTCACAAATTGGTTGAGCAACTCCTCTACAGTTGAAATGGAGGCTCTAGGGAGCACACGGTACCAATCGAGAGCTTTTCCAATGAAGGACATGGCAAAGACATGGATGATTGCATGTAGCCATGCTTGCAAAAGTAGGCACTTAGAGTAAAAAGTTACCAAATGGGCATTGGGATCTTCCTCACTGTCATATTTTGTGAATTAGGAAAGTTGGACCCCAAGAGGTAGTGTTAGCAGTGGTACCACAGGATTGATGGGATCATCTTGATAGAAGTCCATCATGTGGACTATTTTTGAGTTTGCTACTTTAAGCTACCTAACCTCCTTCATGAGAGTTTGGATGAGTTGGAATGCTTGGTCCAAACTTGAAGATGCTACAAAGGGTTGCACTGGTTGTGTTGCTAGTGGTGCTATTGGAGTAGCCCATAGCCTTTTTATGGGCTATGCCACCACATGTCACACTTGTTGAGTCTACTATTGCATATATTGTGGCATGTGTGACAACTATTCCATAGGCATAGTGGTCATGGTGCACCACATGGTTAAGGCTTAGGTTGTTGTTGATGACACTACTGAGATGGTTGGGATAAAGGGTATGTGACTTGTCTATGGTTGAGATATGGGTATCGTGTGCACAAATGGTAGTGTTAGCATCACGGATGCTGATAGGGAAGGCTATACAAACTATGAGGATATGACAAAGGGGAAAGAGGCTGAAGGTCCTACACTTTGTTGCACATGTAGGACTTGGTGGCTAGCTACCATGGGCAGGGACTTAGGTTGTGGAAGTGTCACAGCTATCTCAAAGAAGGTAGAGGACAGTGACTAGTGTGGCACAATAGTGGAAGCAAGCTATTGGATAGAGGTGTAGAATAGGACAATGCTATCTGAATGGAACTTGAACTCCTCCTACCCATCCTACATGGGTTCATCATAGTTTGATATCACATCTTGTTCTTTCAACCCGCTATGTGTTGGTCTATGATCCACTTAAAGTTATCAACGAGTGGAATGACAACATTAGGGGTAGGAAAAAACTCCTTTCCATTTCAATGAATGATTTCAAAACTACACTTTGCTTCTATTTTTTGGCCATCTAATAACAAGCTGGCCTAAATCTTTCTACAAAGAGAATTGTATCATTCATCATCCAATGCCTTGTGTTTAGGTGATTGTTAATGCAATTTGAGAGACTACCATTGTGGTCATATAGGGCTAAGCAGTTACTTAACATCTCCCACCTGTTAAATGGGATGAGCCAACTCCATGCTCAAGGTAGTGGTCGAGGTGTTCATAGGATTCATGTTTCTATTTAGAAAAAATGTAAGAGAATAAGGTGGGGCAAAAAACATTGAAGTGTTAAAAATGTTAAAAGAAAATGACTAAGTATGCAAACTATGAAAATAGGCCAAAAATGACTAACTCTGAAAATGCTGTGAAAAAATGACTATCTCTAGTGTTACACTTGCTACACTCTAAGGAACTATTACATTCTGAAGGGTTGTTACACTTTATAGAACACTCAAAGCTTTACATGATGGACACAGTTGGGCTTTTTGTCCTATAGGATTCCAGGGGAATCAACAACTGGGACTAATCTACACCAACTGAAATGCAAACAAATTCTACACTAGCCTATGATCCAACTACTACTATGATAGGTTCATAGGAGTGTTACATCTATGCTAGCTTACCACTAGTCATGTAGGTGCAAAAATCATGTGGAACTACCCTTGAACATAGAAAGAATGGAAGGCCCTCCTTCTAGCACCAAAAATTGTGACATCCAAAAATGTCAGTGGTTGGAACATCGAGAAGTCTATAGGTGTACAAACTAACCCTAAATTTGTGTGAGGGCCATGCTAGGAAATGGAGATGATGTGCCCTGAATGGTCTAGTTAATCAGATAGGGACTTATGTGGTGTTAGGATGATCATTTATAAGAGGGGTTTGTGGAGCATTACGTGTAGTAGGAGGTCTTGGCTTGATAATAGTGATGTGAACATGTAAATGTGTTGAATAGTAGAGAAAATGCAAGAGTTATGCTTAATACTAGAGAAACATGCTTAGAAAAGGAATGAAATAGAGCTTGAGAATAATGAAATGCACCACCCCAAAAATGGGGAGTGTAACTTCTACTTAAACAAGAGGTGAGAATTGTATGTGATGTTAGGTAGGCATAGTCATAATGTATTAGTGTGATCGAAGTCTCTAGGAAGTCTAGGACATAAAAATATTGGCTACAAGAAAGGTTGAACCTACTGGGTTGGTTGTCACCATGTTTTGCGAGTGTAATGGTAGACTGTGTTCCGGTAATTACCAAGGTGTAAAGCTTAGATGCTTAGATGTGGGAGTGTCGAGGATGCTTAGAAGGCTTAAATGCTCAATGTTTTTTTGATTTACCAACCCCTAAAGTACTATTATTTGGGGTATTTATAGGGCTAGTTTTAGCATGGAACATAGATTGGGTGTCATGTGGCATGAACATAGATAGGGTTATGCTAACACGTTATGCTCTCATGAGAGTAGTAAAGTGTTATGCTCTAAAGGATAGCACTAGATTCCTAGAAGCTATTGAATTATGACCACACTACCTAGATTGCATGTGCCAAAGTTTGAGAGACCACAATGTACCTACAAATAGTGTCAAAACAATGCAACTTGGAGACTTCACTCCTAGACTATGTCTTCCCCCTCTTCCGAGTAGGATCAAGCATAGAGACAATTTTTGGGATCAATGGGGATGCAAAAGAAATGCAAACTACTGATCTTGGTTGTTGGAGGGATGTTAGAGTTGAGACAAAGGTCGATTGCAAGTTCTAGAGGCCTTTGGAGGCTAGGAGAGGCTTTTTTCTGAGCGTAGCATAACACTTAGTGAAAATTTGCAAAATTTAAATCTTTCACACTAGTTACATTAGCTACATTGGAGAGAGTAGTAGGGATACTTAGGCAAATTTTGATGAAATCTACAATCTTCCTTCATGGCACGTTGGCTTTGCTCTGGGATGTAGTAGGATAGGTAGCCTTGGAAGCTAGAAAATGTGCCAAATGTATCTTCCATGTTGAGCTATCTTAATAGAACATATCCAACACTTAGGCAAAAGTGGTCACTAGAACTTCGGTCACACTTGCTATGCTGTGGATCATAGCAACCCAAAAGATAAAAAAAAAATTGAACTATTTTCTCCATCCCAAGCACTTTTGACAAACTCTAGCCTAGTACTTGGGCGAACTGGTAATTGGGACATGTGTTAAGTTAGGTATGCTGGGGAGTGTAGTAAGCATGATAGCCTAGGAGATAGAAAATTTTCCAAACTCTTTCATCCATCCTAACAGCCCTTGATCACTTTTAGCTTGCACTTGGGAAAATTGGCCATGGAAATGTGTGCTACATTAGATATGCTAGGGAGCATAGCAAGTAGACTAAGAGTATAGCAGGACACTTAGAAAATTTTTTCAAAATATGGCTCAATGTGTGCTACACTGTCTACATTGTAGAGCATAACACCAGACTTAGAAAAAATTTACCAAGTTTTGATACTTAGAAGCCCAAAAATGGGTGGTGTTTTAGGAAGCAAGCAAAGGCTCATCAAGGCCTAGATTTTGGTGTGTACGATGTCCTATACTACCCCTTTAGTCATGGTGATGGACCTCTCTCGAATGCCCACAGCACCAATCATGACTTACTTGATGATCCCTTTGATCATTTTAGTCTTGTTGGTCACCTCCATCATGATCACACCCCTTGCAGTTGTAGTTAGATTTAGAAGAAGAAGATGAAGGAGGACTACCACCATCATGGTTCCTACTACCATCTCTTTAGTAATCATGGCCATGATCACAATCTTGTTTCTTGTCCACATCCCTACCCTAATTTGCCTCTTTGAATCCTTCTTTGTCATTAGATCCATTCTTACTAGAATTAGGATTATGAATTATGGACTGTAAGTTCTAGTTTTGACCGCCTTCATTGAAGTCAAAGAGAGGAATTTCACTAAATGAAAAACCCCAAAAGAAGGGCTCTACATCATCTTTTTCTGATATCAAGAATGGGGAATCATTAAATCCTTTTCCGTTTGCAAATTCATGACATTGTTCTAGTTGTCAATCCCTTAGACATTATGCCTCAATAGAATGATAATCCTTAGCATCACTATCCTTCACAACATACTTAGTATGAATACCTTAGAGACCCCATCATATAAGCATTTTTTGGAGCATTGCAGGAATGGATCGATCAAATGGCAATATGATTTTACCCTCCATGTCATGCCACTACAACTATTCATCTTGATGTAGGATGAAGGTGAAATTGGGTACATACTCATTAGGATGAGCATATACCACTCAATATTGTTCAGGCATCTACTAATGTACTCCATCAGACTTGGGTAGAGAATCACTCCTATAAGAAGAAGACATTGTATGTTAGAAAATAAAAATGCAATGTACTTTTAGAAATTATTGTAGTTATTTTTTAAGTATGATATAACTCTAAGGTTCATTTCAAAGATTTGAATAATTTTTTACTAGTCCTAGATAGTGCACATAACAACTAAAAGTTCCCTAGCAACAGCACCAATGATGAGCAGCGAGGTACCCTTACTTCCAACCATATGAATCACAAGCATTCACGCATGATTCTGTTGAATTTTGTAGACCTTAAGTTCTTAAGTGCACTAGTTCTAAGACATGAAATCAAATCAAAACAATCATTGTCTTCTTAGTTTCACTCATGAGGTACAAGTATATAGTTACATGCAACTAAGGTATATGATTTTTATCATTTTGTATTTTATAAGTTTAATTGCCTAAAACAAGAATCAAAGGTAGAGGAATTTAATATCTAATTAATCTAATACCTATCTAGCCTAACACAAGTACCCATTCCCACTCCCCGGACACATCCTGAACACATGTAGCACTACTGGATTACCAAACATTACGCATTTTTGGATTACCAAGTGCTACACATATGCTCGAAGTGGTCGTTCTTGTGTTCATTAACAATTGGAAATTAATTGCTTAATGAAGATGCATTAACGTAAAGTTCATGAATAATAAATGCATTAAAGGAAACATTAATCTATTCTCAGTGTTGTAAGGATTATTCAAAATGGCTCATCTTTATTCTTGTCACACTACTATACTTAGGTACATTAGTGCTTGAATAAAGGTTTGTACACACTAAGACTCTTGCTGTGGGCACTTAGAAAATATTTTAACTCTAGAGAAAAAAACTACAAGAGCTTCACTATGCTATGATAAAAAATATGAAAAACTATCTCTAAACTATGAGCCCATGCCCTATATTTATAGGTTGGTATATACCTTGTGATATCAGATATTCGACATCGCATCTCAGGCTCTAACATCAAGTATCCGATATCAGAGTAGATCAAAACATGATTCATCACTGATGATCATGTTTATCCAATATTAAAACATGTATATATTACATATACAACATGATTATGTGTTATCAAGTTCAAAATTGTAGTGCAATATTTGTATAATGGAATATATTTGAAGTTTCATTGATGGTGCAAGAAGCATGACAAGAACTGAACCATAGTTTACCAAAGCCATATAGTATATAGACTAATGTGGTTTGAAATGACTTTATGTGGTACCTACATCTACTAGATTAAGTACCAGTTAGAGCTACTCAATATTGTATCATAAGTAGGAATGCCTATGCTCTTCTTCACATTAAGCACTGTAGACATGCATTAGCTAAAGCTTTTTGAATTGATGCCTAGTGAACTATTGAGAGTCTCTATAGAGTTCTTAAGGTAAAGAAACAAAAACATAATTAAGTACTTTTATGTTATTGTTCACTTCATGCACATATCATACAAGACATTCTTTGAAACTATAATGCAATATGAATTTCATGTTAAAGACTATTGGGCAAGATACAAATGGAAACATCATGGTTCACCACATTTTCATGGATTTTTATGGTTATCCAGTGCCCCTAACATAGATATCCTTGATTGAAATGATTTTACTACAATGGGGAGTGCAAAGCGATTCTTCAATAACATGATCTATGAATGGAACCCTAGCTTCAACAGCATTGCAGATCCTATATATGTATGTGAATATTTATTGCTATTTACTTTTCTATTATTCCATATTATTTTGTAATAGGTTATTTTATGAGTCTATCATCTTAACTTTGTCCATCCATCCATGTGAACTATCTAGATGGCTAACTGGTGTTGCTAGTTTGAATTATAATTACTATGAGTTTATAAACTATGTTTGGAATCATACCAAGTGTAGAAGGGTTGGTTGCTCATGAAGGATTCATAACAAATATGTGTGTAAGTACTCAATGTCAAATTTAATAAATTGAATTTTTATTTGAAAACTATGTCTTATATCATTCTCCTTTATAGGTACATTATTACAACCTAATATCTTTTCCCTATATGTGGATGAAAATGAATCCAAGTTTGAACCATGATGGAACAATCCTTTGTTGAATATTCATAATCATATAATATCATAAGTATGGAGAGAAAACACTCATTTCCAGCCTGTGATCAAAAATATGCTATGATTTAACATCTAGTAATGTATCATACAAAATCAAAATGAAGCTTAGAATCCTTCCATATGATGCTATAAGAAATAGCCAATGAATGAGATGGTGACCAAGTAGAACTTACAATATACAAAAAGCTTTTCATGGACTCCATTATGGAGTGGGATACTATTAATGCCATGGAGGCTTACAACACGCTATTGGAATTGCCTCTATTAATGTGTAGTAGGCAGTTTGTGCCACTAAACATGTCTAAGTTTACAAAAAGCTACAAACCTTAAGCATTGAAGTAGAAGATGATGAAGAAGGTGCTAAGATAATCACAATCATAAAAGGGAACACACCTTAGCCTCTTGTGGTTGATCACCTAACATTGCTTTAATATTCTTAGACCTACACATACAATTCCAAATGTATGTGGGATAAGTGAAAATAAATGGTGGTTCTAGCTATTGTTTAGCTATTTCCAAAGTTCTCCATTCCACTTGCACAATACAAAGATAAATGATGGTTATAGCTATTATTTAGCCATTTCCAAAGTTCTCCATCCCACTTGCACAAGACAAAGACAAATGGATAGATTACTATTAGTCACAATTATTACTACACTAATGTTTTCATGATGTGGAGATCGATTGATCTATCTAATGAGGACATTGAAATTAAATGGCTATCCATGCAAATTGATGCAACTAAAAAAAATTTAGATGACTTTGATGAATAATTAAGACAAATAAGAGAAGAGGTAGCAATGGAGGAAACAACACCTACAACAGAATAGGATAAAGTAAAATATGACATTGAATTATTATTATGTAGCATGCTATTTGGAAAATCAACTCTATTCATTAAGTAATATGTCATGTTGGGCATGCGAGACATTGACCTTCAACACTAATAATTTTCATCATAACTTATGAACAATAATGCTAAGTAGGCCATGTCATTCCTATCAAATTATAAATCATAGCACCAACCCTAACCCTCATCATAATTCTTGCTCATAGTCAAGTTGATAATGCTTGTATAGATGTAGAGGTAAGCATACAATTTAATATTTAATCACTATTTCTTACA
Source organism: Gnetum montanum (assembly GCA_015680685.1). NCBI lineage: Eukaryota > Viridiplantae > Streptophyta > Gnetopsida > Gnetales > Gnetaceae > Gnetum > Gnetum montanum. The sequence continues at coordinate 309,923 of MNCI01028192.1, forward strand.
AAAATATACATCTCAATCATTGTGACTTATCTTATAGGGAACTAGAAAATAGAAAATTCATACATAATAAAGAAAGTATAGGAAGGTTTTCAATTGTGGAGCTAGCATTGCAAGAATCCTCTTCTACTCTTAGCACCAATAGGTATGATAGCCTTAAACATAGGAGATGTGACAATTCATTTAGAAATGAACATCTTGATGAACCAATTCAAATAGTTATCTTCCAATATAAGGATAAGGTTATAGGAATAACTTTAATATATTAGGTACATTTTGATACATGAGATGAGCTTTGTAGGTGGCCAAGTACTTCTATATATTTACCATATTTTGATAGAGATCATTCTAGGAATGATAAACTAATTATTTAAAGGTTGATAAATGATACTAGGAGACAATATTATCTAGCTCTCTCTAGTTAAGTAGTGTCCATCATATAGAGGTAACAAGAATTCTAGTTTAGCTATGAAAGGCTTCCATGCCACTATCACACTTGATGTGATGTTTAGAAAAGATGCAAGTAACCTAAATTAACATTAATTTAATAAATTGCATAAGAAAGGAATCATCACCTAGAGGATCGATGCTCATCCTACCAAGGTAGGGTATTTGAAGAATTGGTAAATGAGCAAAAACCTAATCTCTTTCGAGTAGTTGCTTAGTACATGCTTATAAATGTACTAAATGGCATTGTAACAAATGATGACTAAGAATTGTGAATAACACGGGCTAACATTCTGAGCATGTCTAGTGATTAAGATAGCTTTAAAGATGCATTGCATCTTTACCTGACAAATGAAAAGATAAGGGTACACAACTTAATTAATCCATAGATCCTTGATATGCTAGTTACTAGATGCACTATTGAAGTTTCATCCATAATAACCATGCATGTCAATAATGGTAGTGACCTAGAGTAAGATGTATCCATTCCCAGGGATGCAAACATTATGTTGACATGCAACATATGGACAGAAATAGGATTCATTAATTATTCCATGGGAACAATAGTAAGGATTTTGTACACTAAAAACAAAGTATCATCCCAACTACCATAATATGTAGTTATCAAGTTTCTAGAATATCATGGTTTACCATTTAAGCAACTTAATCCTTGACATGTGTTCATAGTATTGATCACCAAGGGCACAAAGAGGCAGTTGCTCAAATGGTTACTAAAAGTCCATAGATCTCAAGATCTAACACTTTCTAAAGCTACATGGATGTATGAATCATGGAGACTATAGGCCTTACATTCATGGCTTTATCACAAGTTAGGTCTTTTTGATCTTTGAAAATATTTCCACCCTTTGATAAGAAGAGATATAAAAGAATAAGAAATGGAGCTAATGTGAAGGTTAGGATTGATAAGGAGAACAAGCTAGCCTTGCTTGGAATACTTGTAAAGTCAACCCCATGGAATTCAACAACCCCAAGTAGCAATATTGAAATTGCCACAAGTCATGAATCAATAGATCCATTAATGCAAAGATTACTTTCAACACAACAACCATCACAAAGCCTATTTCCAACCAAGCTTGGAATCTCAAAAAGCCTTTAGGAGTCAAAATATCACTCAATGATGCTTTTAAACTTTAAAACATGTTTCTATACACTATTTTACAAGGTAAAAGGGTCATAGCATAGTAATTTAAAATATTTTAATTTTTCACAAAATATATAACAAAATAAGAATAATCTTAAGTTTTCTTTACATTAATAAGAAAAAAAATTACGTTAATATATTAATAACATATAGTACCTTGGGTGATATTTGTTATAAAAAATTTAATATGATTTATAAATTCTTTTTCAAATAGCTTTTAATTGTAGAAAAGCTTCTGGAATCTTCTACTTCTAATTTGTTTGTTTGGCCGATAGGCCATTACCAGTCATAATTTGGTAATGCTAATTTTTTGTACATAACGCTGACTAACATTCAATTTTCCACAAGCCACTTTGGTAATGCAACTTTGTGCACAACGTTGACGTGTAACTAAAATTCTAGACAGGCCATTTCGGTAACGCAAATTTGTGCATCACGTTGACGTGTAACTAAAATTCCAGATAGGCCATTTCGATAACGCAACTTTGTGCATAACATTGACGTGTGACTTTTCCAACAGGCAGGCATAACACAAATTTGTGCATAATGCTGTTATGAAAGGTTACGTCTGTTGCATACTTCTCTATTTATGAACCATGCCTTTGCTGCCTGCATTCAAAGTCTCCTCCTGGAAAAATTGGTTGTTTATGTCCACCTATAGGATTCAAACTATTATTTATATAGGAAGCAATCGTGGATGATGCTGAGCATCTGGAATAGCACAAGAGTGTTCAAGTTTGAGGTTGCAGGCACATCATTGCTGTCCCACTGGATGTGGGCGACCACCAAAAATACACACCAATTCAGGCCATCAAACAAAATTGTTTAATCTACAATGCAAATATGCTACCAAAAATATGCATAAATTCGGGCCATCAAACAAAATTTTTTAATCTACAATGTGAATATGCGAATTTGCATTATATCCTTTGTATCAAAAACAAAAAATTCGGCCAAGGGTGAGAGCATACACTAATTGATGGAATTTTTTTTCAGAAAACCCATCCTTAGGAAAAATAAGGTACAAAACTAGAGTTCTTCGTCTAGAAGGCATGGAAATTTGGGTTTTTAAATCTTCTTCTTCGTCCAAAAGTCATGAAATTTTTTTACTCAAAGAACTTTTTACTTGTAAACAAATAAGATTCTCTCGGCCAATTTATAGATATATATTATAAATATATAACTAAGCTAGTCACATAGAAGCCCTTGGAAACTTTCCTCCGAAAAACTTTATTTACAAATTAATAAATATAATAATTATAATGGTATTAACAGAAAATAATACCTAAAGGATTAACTTGACAAAAACCAAAAATGCAAAACCAAATAAAATAAAATTAATTGAATAAAATCAAAGAGAATAAATAGAGAATAGTTATAGTTTTAATAAAACCTAAAAAATAAATAGAAAAATATAAATAATAGTTAATATAAATTAATTAATGAATACCACATAGACAAAAACATATAACAATAATACAATTTACTTGTATAGAAAATTAGAAGAGTTTGCAAGCATTTAAAGATCAATAATTCTTCTTGTTTTAACATAATCCCAAATAAAATATAACTTATCCCAATGTAACTTCAATCTTTCCAAACCATTTAAAGATAAGCACATTAATGCAGCAAGAGTGTTAATACTTAGAAGTATTTTTTAAATATCTTTAATTAGATTTTACTTTGAAAAACCCATTTCACAAGCTATAGTAATTGCTAGAACAGCTAACAAACATTGCCATAATTTTTTCATATTTGGAAAGTGTAATTGTAAATATTCTTTATTACAAAAAAATTTCCAAGCATCATAAATAGAACAACCTTTACAAATTTGATTTAGTTTAACACACTCTAGTTTGCAACCTTTTGTATCAAGATAAATAATATTATCTAAATCTTTTTGAGGCCTACCATATTGAAAACGTTGCATGAACTTCTCCAAAAATTCATTACTTTTTTTCTCTCTATCATTAGAATAATACAATGGACCAAATAATTTTACAACATTAAGAAATCAAAGATCTAGAAATCTCTTATTAAGACAATCAATAAGAGTTACTATATAGTATTCTACATGTTCTTAGCTACTCTCATAAGTACTTGTTATCAAACTTCTCATATATTTTTGAATAAACTCACCTTTTCTATTGTAACACATTGAAATAACAAAACATGTTTTTCAACTATCTCTCTCTCTCTCTCACTTTCAATTTTCATAAATCCATTAGTTATGTTATCCAAAAATTTGGATAAGTATTTTGTATGTTGTACAAATTAATATTTATCCAAAAAACATCATTTTAATGTGTTAATTAATATTTCTTAATATTCACTAATGCTAGTAAGATTAATACTCTTCCTAAAATGCTAACTTATTTAGCTTAGAAAGTACATTAGTAAGCATATGTAAGAAAAACTAAAATGAATAAATTTTTCTAATACTCGATAAGTGCAAAGTTTTCTTTTTCTTACTTTATAAAGATAGTAATGCTTGTATTAATTTTACCAATCTCACAATTACCTTGCCTATAGAAAGCCATAGAAATGCCTAAGTCTACAAAACATCAAGTATTTCAAGTTGCATAAGCTTGAGTAAATCATGTAACTCTCACAAAGCTTTTCATATTTTGATAATGATAAGTCTTTCTAATATATGAAATAAGTAGTCTTTATGGTAGTGATAATTATTTCTTTATTCATATCTACACAAGTCATAATATGGTTTATCATTGGTTTGGTTGAATTTTCTTTATTAGCTACCCATACCTTCATAGCCTTTTCATGCAATTTTTATTTTGTATGATGTATGATAGCATCATGTTGTATAGTTTTGAAACCTTTTCCTATGCCTCACTTACTCTTTATCTTATATTTTATACAAATGTTACATTTCATTGCATCTATTTCATTATCTTTTATATGAAGAAGCCAATCATAGATATTAGTCCATTCCTCATGAAAATTTCTCCTCATTTTAATTTGTGTCTCTACTTGTTTTGTTTCTTCATCAAAACTTTCATCTATTTCTATTTTTGTACAACTTTCAAAAATATAATAATACTATTGTTTGATAATATTTATTTTCATAACTTTGTTGTTTAGTTGAAGTATCCTGTTTCTTTGAAGGTCTTGAAATCCAACCATGTCAAATAATGTTGGTTGGACACTTCTTTTCTAAGATACTTTCCTATTACAAAAACTTTTTAATGAAAACCACTAACATCACAAGCATGCCAAGACATGGAATGAGAGAAAACAATATTAGACAAAAACCAAAAAATAACAATAAAAAACTCATGAAAAATACATTATATAAAAAGTTTAATAAAAGAATGAACTACTATCAACAAACAACAATGATAATTTCCTTCAAATGTTATACAAAAACAACATTTTTCATTATGAAATAATAAAAAACAAATACATAAACTATTTGTTATCACATATGCACTAATGCTAGTATTCTTTTATGGTATCCTAATGGTTTTCTTGTGTGGCTATTTACTTTAAATGCTTGTTCTCCCTAAGCATTGCATTAGGTAATGATTTTTATTTAGTATATAAGATGAAAGCTAGAATAAGTTATAAAAATATAGCTAAGAAAATATTATACAAATAAATAAATAAAATAAAAGATTTAAAATTTTTATAATTTTCATTTTAAATCTCCATGTTCCAAAGCTAAAACAGACAAATGTAAAGCATGCACAAAAATTGATGCTCTTCTCAAAGAGTGGACTATTGCAATGCTTCTTCTTTAGCATTAAGACTATAATGTTATAATTAAGTACATTAAATAGATATAAAAACTTTTGTGTACTAGTACTTGTAATTTTATCAATGCTACAATTAGGTTCTCTTTCTCTAAACCAATGTGAATAGCTATTACTATGTTATAAATGAAAGTACACACAAATATTGTTTCTCTCACAAATGTTTCTTCTTTTGTAATGATACTACAATATTACAACAAAATTATTATTACAAAAATTATACAAAGTATAAAAGTTAAAAAAATAGAAAATAAAAATTTACATCGTGAATGAAATATCACCAGTTGGCCACTATCAATGGAATCCTAGGTAGCCTATACCATTGTAATATTATTTTTCTATATGAAAATTACAATGCAGTTAACCTATTATGCACAACATTAACCCATTATCATTTTTTGCAAATGCTATAATCCATTACTTTTCAAATGCTAAAATTGTCAAAGCTAGTAGTATAAGCAACAATAATTGATAAACTAATATCATATTAGAATATTGAGATACACTTACAAAATGCTAGAAAATTTGATGAAAAGTACTAAAATACTAAAATGGGATAATGAAATACTAAAATCAAGGATTGAAATGATAATATAAACATCCCATAAACCATAATCTCATATTACTAACAACATAAATCAACAATAAGAGCTTGAAGGTGGAGGTGTTCAAGGTCACCCTCCACCTCTTGCAAAGATCACACCTCTCATGAATCCTCTCCTCTCTTCTTCTCTTCTTCCTTCACAATGCACAAATGTTGTATGAAATATATATTGCTCACCTCCTAGCTTTGAAGGATGATCTAACTAGACTTTGGTTAAGGTTCTTGATCCTATTTAGACATGGATTAGATTAGGGTTAGGTGAGATAGGTGGGGCCCACCAATTATGGCACATGTATGTGCACATAACTTACAACATGATAATAAGAACCTTAATGTAAATGACCAAGGTGCATAACTTTGTGGATATAAATACATGAATATAAGAAGATTAAGTTCCTCTATCAACTTCAGATGCTCTTCATCTTGCATCTTGAAGTTGTAGGGATCATTAATGAATGGTGAATACTCCTATGCTCAACCATACAAATTAGTAAGCATTCATGCACAATCTAGTCAAATTCCATGGATACTTTGTCTTCCGATACACTAGCCTCTAGGAAGTGAACTTTCCCTAACAGTCATTCATTGTCTTTCCAATTACACTTGTGATATGCAAAGGTATGGTTAAGTGTAATCGATGTGTATGATTTTTATTATTTTTATGTTTTGTATTTTGGGTGCTTAAAATAAAGGATGAAAGGAATAAAGTTATTTAATTATTAATTTCATCTAACTAACTAAGCAATCTCTAACTAATCCTAACATAAGCATACAATCCCACTTTCCATACACATCCTAAACACATATAGCACTACTGGGTTATCAAATATTAAGCATTATTAGGATTACCAAGCATCATGTGCATGCTTGAAGTGGTTGTACTTATGTGCTTAATTAATTACTATTTAACTTAGCTTAATTTCTTAAAGCACTAAAGGATATTGCATAAAACATTAAATACATCAAGAAAATATTTATTCTAGCCAAAGTGCTACAAGGTTTATCAAGAAGCTCACCTTTATTGCTACACACACTATCATGCTTAAGCACAACAGTGCTCAAATAAAGATCCATACACTTGATGACTCCTGTTGTGGGTAGTTAGGAAAATATTCTAACTCTAGACAAGAAAAAGCTACAAAATCTCTGCTAAATTATGACAAAAAGACTTCCAAACCATGTGCCCAAGTGTTATATCTATAAGTCACCACACATCTCATGATATTAGATATTTGACATCACTTCTTGGTCCACAATATCGAATATCTGATATTAAAGCTAGACAAAATGCACTTCATCATACCCCCATGATTGAATGAAAACTTATCCTTCAGTGAACAAGAGGAACAAGTCCCTTAAAAAGCTTTGAGAAGGTATGGAATTATTCACTAATAGGCAAACTAACTCAAACAAAACAGATAGATTCTAAGTGTCCAAGTATATGAATTTAAAATATTTTACAAAATTTGATGTTCATAATAATAGGATTAAACACCCTAGTGAAAACTAACATCCAACTCCTCTAACAACTAAAGAACAAGGGAGAAGATTTAATGATCATGAAGGGACCTCATTGCATGCTACTACTACTTATTACTTGGTGAAGACAATCCTCCTTCTAGTCCATGCTTCCCTCTGCAATCACAACAAAATCACAGATTAGTGTGCAATGTGTAGCTTATAGCTTTTAGGTACCTTTTCTTATTAGCAATTACACTTGGCTAGGCTGTGATTATAGTGGATTGATTCTTTTAATATTATTTCATTTCTATGGTTATCAAAGTTTGTTGAAAGGGTTTAAATTCATGGATTGATAATGTTAGTGTGAGTCTATAGTTAAACCTTTGTGGGAGGTAGAAAAATTTTACTCCCATAACATAAAGCATACCTTTGGTAGTGGGAAGACTAAAAAATGGGGTGAAATGGATAAGCAGTTCATTATTAAATTCTAAAAAGCCCAAATGTGATGAAATGCATGAAGAGGGTTACAAAATTCACAATTTAAAAAAGAGGATTTTATTAAAAAAAACATTGTGAAGATGTGCACAATTAGATGTCATCAATGGAACACACAAAAAGATATGATTATGAGAATGCCTAAGGATAAAAAACTTAACTATCCCAACCAAAAGGCATGCAAGTGGGTCCTCCCCAAAGTAGGCACGTGCCCTTTATTGTCCTTGCATAATATCAAACCAAAGAGTCCATGGGCCCCATAGGTGATTAATGGTTATGGAAAGTTAAGTAAAAATACTTGGAAGAAACTACCTAAGAATTTTGACACATCAAAGCAAGGCATCAAACAAGGACATGAACATTGTAGTGAGGTGAGGCACGAAAAGCATAAATGGATGAGAGGGAAAAAGTAAAATAAAATTTTGGATTAAGATCACATGAAGTCCCTCATGAATTTTATGGTTAAAAGACTTGATAAAATTTTTCCTTAGTGATGAGCGGCGAGGTACCCCTCCATCCAACCATACGAATCACAAGTGTTCACACATGATCTACTTGAATTCCATGGATGGGACTAGATGTGCATCTAAATCATTATGCTTTGATTGTAGTTCACTATCTTCCCACTTGGACTAGTGGTAGCTTTGTCATGTATGGTTTAGTCTAAAGTGATACATGTGATGTTGTCTAATCCTATGCTGCTCCTAATGACAATAAAAAGATAAATTAATTAAGCTAATTAATAATGGAAATTAAAACCTAAACTAGCCTACATGTGATTAATATCTATTCCTAATCATCTACACATGCCTTGGACTTTGTATAACCACCACTAGAATTGCCAAGCATATGTCACTAGGTTTTCCAAACAATACACTACTAGATTACCAAGTAATCACATGTGAGCACTCATGACTAGATGTATTTATTTTGCTTAATGACAAGAATCATAGAGTAATAAATGGAAATATTAACTAAGGAAAATAGTAAATAATTAAACAATTAAATAATTGAAAGCAAAAATAATATAAGTGGATGCTGCAATGATGGAAGTAATTGTGATATCTATTTCTAGTCATGTAACATGTCCAAGTATATCACACTCAAATAAGAATGTCATACAATCACAAACATCACACTATGGGCATGCATTGGGAATAATAGAACTAGAAAATAACAATATATAAAAAAGCTAACTAAAATCTAAAACTAAGCTATATCCCAGCCATGCACCCAAGTGTTGTATTTATAGGCTAACCTAGAGGAGATGATATCAGATATCCTAGATCATTTCTTGGGACCTAATATAGCATATCCAATATCAAATCCTTGATATTGGATATATGACACTAGGGCTAACATAATCATGACTTATCACTTAGTCTAGACCAAATCCTACCATGTATAGTGACTTTGCATCACCACTCTAAGACCGATCCACTTCCTTGAGACACAAGAGTGCTCCCATAGAGCAACCACTATTACTTATAGAGAAAAAAATAGAAGTAAGAAGTGAGAATGGGCTTTAGTTAGAGGGGACCTTCAAGCATGGGTAACATGTCTTTCTAGTCCCATAACCAGTGCTTGTGGTCCATGTATTTTATCTAAGGGGTGTGCTTTGAATTATTATTATTATTTTATGGATGGAAACCACATCATTTAAAGATATTCAACTTCCTATTATTGGTTGATATGGAATGGTAAGAAATCTATGAAAACACTGATGCATCCAAGTAAGTAGAAGAGTACAAAGAGTATTGAGTCCCCTCGAAGTCACACCCTATTCCAAGCCCTTAAATGTTTTCCAAGTTTGGAAACTACCAAGGTCATAAGTTCATTAAAGGTTGGTTAAGGAAAGGGACATCATACTTTTGGAACCAAAAACACCATAGAGTTTGTGGATGGGTGGATGACATGGACTCATTGCTTTTTTCATGAAGAAAAAACCATGTCTTTGTTTTCAAGAACAAAATTCAAATCTAGAATCCAAACACTAACAATCAAATAACTAGATAGCACATGCCCACATTAAGCAAACTGCACTGTACCTTGTTGGAAATAAGGCCCATTATTATTATAACATAATAGGAAAATCACAACAAAATAAAGAAAAATATACAAGAAACTGTAAAATATTCAAGAAAAATAAAGTATATTAACAATGTTATAAAACAAAACAAAATGGTGTAAAATAATAAAAAGTAGAAAAGTAAAAAGTATGTAAATAAATAAAGTATAAAATAAAAATGCATAAAACAAGAAATAGAAAAAATTGAGGAGCCATTTTTATGATTAGCATGAATGGCCACACCCCCATGACTAAGTTGGAAGGAGGAGATCCAAAAAATTGAGCATGATTATCCATTTGAGAAGACATTGCAACCACTAGCTTCCTTATACTCATGGAAAGGTTTAATTTGTTACATGTTAACCAATTGTTTCTTTTCTAAGCTCTCAAGTTTGTAGATTGATGAGTGGCAAGGTACCCCTACACTCAACCATACGAAACGAGCATCACACACGTGATCCGGTCGAACTCTGCAGATGGACTAGTTGTGGCACCTAGATAGTTAGCCTTAGGTCGCAGTTCGCTGTCTTCCCACCTAGACTAGTTTTGCATATGTCACGTATGGTTTAGTCTAGATGAGGTGTATGATGTGTTTCCTAATCTATGCTACTCCTGAAGGCAGTGGAAAATAATGTTAACTAATCTAAGCTAAGAGGAAAAGGGTAAGAAAATCTAATCTAGCCTAAGTATGACAAGCAACCGATTCCTTGATCAACCATACACATCTTGGACTTCGTGCACAACTACCACTGGGACAACCAAGCATAGGCCTAGGTACACCACTGGGATTACCAAGTGCAAACCCCAAATACGCCACTGGGTTACCAAGCGTAGATCCCCCTAGCTACACCACTGGGCTACCAAGCAGTCACACTTAAATGCTCATAATCAAGTCGTACTCGTTCCGCTTCTAGGAGTTTAAGGGTGAGAGACTAATCGCGATGAGTAACCGATTCCTTAACTAGTAGTACACACTTGTGGATGCTTGTAGCCAAGTCGTACTCACATCGCGCTACGAAAGCAATAAATAACATTAAATAAATAACAAATAAATAAACTAAGTGAATGCTGCAATGATGAAGTAATCTCGATCTTTATTGTCGGTCATGTACGTGTCCAAGTACGGCACACTTGAATAAAGACACCATACAATTACATCCACCACACTGCGGGTAGACACGGGAAAAAATCCAACTCTGGAGGGATCAAACTGCCAGAGCTTCGCTACTCTAAAATTGGGATCCCGAACAAGGGAGAGCCGTGTCTTATTTATAGATATGGTGGTGGACTACGATATTGCATACATGATATCATAGGGGAAGATGCAATATTGTGTCCACGATATCGCGGGGGATGCGATATCACGTAGGCGATATCGCAGCCTATGCGAATCATGTCTCATCATACCCCCACGACTGAATAAAAACTTGTCCTCGAGTTACAAGGAGAACAAGCTTCAGTGATTACACAGTGGATAGGTATGGGATTATTAACTAGAAAAAGAAATGGACTAATGCCGTAGTGTGGGAAGACACAACACAAAGAAAAAATACTACAACTACAAAAATGTGGAACTCATGTAGTTCCTGGTGGTGGTGGCTCCTCCATGGGTGCTTTCCCTTTGTCACATGCTCTGAGCTTTGAAGGTTGATGACGCTGAAGGATAGCCTAAAGCTTCTTCTCTTTGGTCCAGGGGTCTTGTGTCGTCCATGTCGATGCTCCGATGTTTGATGGAGTTGACACTTCCCACAGATAGGGTAGTTGAGGGAACATCTTATTAGCTTTGACGTACCATGCCGCAAACACCCGTCGTTCCTCTTCGTAGGCTCTAGCTTTGTCTTTGTATTCATGAAGTTCTGTTAGCCGTCGAGCCAAGTCGGTTGCCACATCCTTCTATCCTTGGTAGCTTTCTTTTACCACCGCAAGTTCAGAACTTGCAACATCTAATTTTTCAGCCAACTTCTTTCGCTCTGCAAATTTTTCTTCATATTTGATATGGGTGGAAGCTACCTACTGCTTGAGCTCTAACCTCGGGCATCCTGCTATTAACATGGCCAGGTTGGCATATCGAAGGTTTTCCAACTCTATGTATTCAGTTAAGTCCTGGATCTGTAGGTCCCGGTTCTTAATTTCCGCTTGGTGGGCATAGGCATAAGTGTCCAATATGGCCCTCCAATCAGTGTCCTGGGCATTAATGCTATTGATTTGAGCTTTGGCCATATGGATCTCCTTCTCTAGGATTTGTTTGTACATCCCCACCTGATCATGGAAATGCTCCTTCAGCTTCTCATGTCATTTAGCCTCATTCTGCAACACGCTAATTTCGATGGCTGATTTTTGTCGAATAGCGCGTACCTCCTCCATTGAGAGGGTTCGATTTTCTCTGGCTAAACGGCTTACATCTCGGTTGACTCGAATGAATTGTTCTCGCAACTAATGAAAGTGTTCATCGAGAACATTCTTTTATTTTTCCACAGAAGTCAAATGAAGATTTTCAACAACCAACTATTTATTCTCTTCTTGTAAGGCCTTGAGTACCTTAAGATGTGCATGAGTTTGTGCTTGAGCTGTGGAGGCATCCCAAGTGGCCATCTCCTTTTCTTCTTCCACCTTCTTATTTTCTGCAATTAGTTTTGTTAGTTGCTCAGTTCTAAAATTGTCTAGGTGGTCTGCGGGAACCAATGGCAAAGGATCCCACTGTGCTGCTTGCAAGGCTACAAGCTGCTCTTGTAGTTTCTGCACTTCAGCTTTAGCATGCTCTACCCTTACTTCAGATAGAACCAGCTTCCCCTTTGTGGATATGAGGCCTGAATGAATTGTCGTTACATCTTGGGGGATGTCAAACAAGGACATCAAAACCTGTCCTGTTTGAAGCAATCTGTCCAATACATCCTCATGTTTCGCAAGAGTCATTGAGGTTCTGGCAATAGTTTGAGCATCTTGTGCCCCTGAAAGATCTGTCAGTGGCACAACAGGTACATTGAAAGACTCTTTGATGTGGTTAGCGACCACTTCAGCAACTCTTGCGGCATCTTGGTGTTGCATGACCACCATAATGGCCCGTTCACCAGTCTCTAACTGCACTTGAAAAGATGCTTCATGTCCAGAGATCTGTTGTGACCATCTGCTTTCCCCTCCTCCTGCTTGCATTGACAACTCACCCTGTGTGTGATCTACTAAAATCATAGGCTGGCTGGCATCATCGATGACATGGAAGAGATTGGCATCATCACGACTTTCCCAAATAATTGTCTTGGCGATGGCCCTCAGATGGCTCATCAACAGTCTGTAGTCTTGCAGCGGCGGCTGATCCTGGCCTGTGCTAGGTCCTACTTCTTATTATTTGCTAGGACCTATCGCTGGAGGTTGACTAGGTCCTACAAGTTGAGTTGCAGGGGATCCAGCCATTTCTTCTTCATCTTCTTCATCTTGTCCCAGCTCTTTGCCAGTGCTTTTTCTTAGAGCTGGCGCCTTTAATAATTCAGCGTAAGAAGCATTTTGGGCTTTTCGGAGGACGTCATTTGTATATCCCCGAATACCATCCCGTTGGCACAGTTTTATGATAAGGTAGGAAAAATGGAGTGCCATTTTCCCTGACTTTCGTTCTTCGAATTGCCTTAGGATCTTCGTCAAATATAGATGGGAAGGTTAGCGTTAACCTTTCCCATCAACACTGCACATCCTCTTGCCGCGTACGTTGATATTCTTTTTAAAATTTTTGTGGGGAAGAGGTGATAGGTTTCGATTTTAAAATAAACTCTCTCTTCCATTGTCAGCTCACCAAAAGCTTTATCTCTACCATAAGCCTTCTCTAGCCAATCCTTTCGCACATCAGGGTCTGATCGGGTGGATAACCGAGCAACATGGGGACCTAAATTCGGAAGGTTTAACACTTCCAAAATTGCCTATGCAGAAAAATCTACTGTCACACCACCGATGTTGACTATGGTGCCTTGCTCCTTATTGTGCCAGAATAGGTACATTTCTCCTAAGTACCAGGCTACTTTTTCAGAGAGGACAGGCCATAAGGGAGACCCTTTGAGGTGATCCCTAACAGCCTCAGGAGTGAACTCTGTGAAAGATTTGAAGTTGAGTTCCACAATCACCGAAGCAATTGTGGACTTTGTGTGGATGGCCTAAACACATTCTAGGGGCAATGTGAGTTGTTGTCCTGGTTCAGGTGTAGCAGTTCCTCCTTCCGCCTGCCCGGATCGTCTAGTAGGAGGTCCTTCTTGATGGATACTGAATGAGTGCACCTCCTATTCATTATGTTGTCCAGCAGGGCCTTGCCTTCTACCTCTCCTAGGTTGTTTCGCTCCACCTTCGGTAGGACTCTTCTGCTGTGAACGTTTTAGGGCCATCTGTAATCACACGGGCCAACGTTAGTAAGGTTGTTTAAGAAATCAAGTTGTACCTTACTACTTGTCTTAATTAAAGATCGTATGTTATTGTGTGATCGTGCCTGAAAATTATGATAATGGGTCCTATGAATTAGGTGGATTTTCATTTAATCTCCCGGTATACTTAAGGTCATATGAGTTTTGGCACAATTTTTCTAAGTGTTAGTAGTAATTACCCTAATTGATGTCCTTTGGGTGATGAAAAATTTCAAAAAATTTAGGCACTTTTCGGCAAGTGTCTCTCCCCCACGACTAAACTGAACACTTTGGGTTCAAGCAGGTTCAAATGGAATTAAGATCAAAGTACCAGCGTGCGAGATATCGATGAAAAAGCAAGGGTCACGCAATCGCAAGTCGCAGAGAAAAAATTCAAAAATCCCCCCCGCGTAAATGGCCAAATGAAGCTAAGTGTTGTGGCGGGGGTTCCTATTTATAGAAAAATAGGACACGATATCGCGTATGTGATATCTCGTCCAAAATAAGGTGAGACACCTAAAAAAGACTGAATTTTTAATGATTTTTCTTGAAATTAATGTGTAAAGTGAGGACATTGACAAGGATTAATATATTCAAGGGTAATTACATGAATTCGAGAAGCACTTTGAATGATATTAGTGTGAATTTAACAATTAAAAATTTGGCAGTTATGAAGAAAAGGGAATATAATGGTACATTGGAACGTTAAAGTTTTGAGGGTTAATAAATGGGAAAGAAAATTATGAAAAACTAAGCTAAGGGTAAAAAAATTGTGTGTTCTAGCTAGAGAATTAATGAAGATTACAACAAAGTTACACAAGTGGGTCCTCCTCAAAGCAGGTTTCAACCTATTATGCCCTTGTGTAATCACACTTAAAGTGTCCGTGGGCACTAGAAGGGTTAGATGTAATCCTTACTAACTCCACAAAACACACGTATGTAAATATCACCGAATTGAGATGAAAATTCTATGCTACGTAGAACACGAGCTACAATTACACGAACAGTGAGATGAGACAAAGTGTAGAAAGGGATCGTAGAGATTGGGACATGAGGTATCTAACCCAGGGTACAATGAATCCTACATGAGAAGCATGATTAATGTGTCATTGACCCATCGTTCCAAGATCAGGACCAAGTCCATCCTTCCAATCAGTGACATCACATTGCTTCATTCCATGGTGAACAACTATGAGAGTACCATGACAACAAGGCGTACAATCACTTGGCATTTAGTGCAAGGGAGGACTGATTTTTGTTTTATCTTTTTCTCTCTCTTTTTTTTCCTTTTTCACTTTACTGAATCCAGAGAAGCCGCCAACCTTCAGGCATGGGTGCATGTCTTTCCAGTGG
>MNCI01028192.1:328467-351894 GCA_015680685.1 Gnetum montanum
CTCGTTCCGCTTCTAGGAGTTTAAGGGTGAGAGACTAATCATGATGAGTAACCGATTCCTTAACTAACCGTGCACACTCGTGGATGCGCATAGTCAAGTCGTACTCACACTGTGCTACGAAAGCAATAAATAACATTAAATAAATAACAAATAAATAAACTAAGTGAATGTTGCAATGATGAAGTAATCTCGATCTTTATTGCCGGTCATGTGTGTGTCCAAGTATGGCACACTCGAATAAAGACATCGTACAATTACATCCACCACACTGCGGGCAGACACGGGAAAAAATCTAACTCTGGAGGGATCAAACTGCCAGAGCTTCGCTACTCTAAAACTGGGATCCCAAACAAGGTAGAGCCGCGTCTTATTTATAGATATGGCGGCGGACTGCGATATCGCGTACGCGATATCGTGGGGGATGCCTGTGCAAACCGTGTCTCATCATAGATCAACATGATCCCATAAGGAAAGGTTTCAAAAATAATATAAAGATGCTCCCACAATGTTTTGAACTTGATTCATTATGGCACATGTGTGGGGCTCCAATAGAGAACCTTATCTCCTGGTTGAAATTTGACTTTTCTAATTCTAAGGTCATGGTATTTTTTGTTAAATTCCTTATGTAACTTGTTATACGGTAGGGCCACCAATTGATTTTGATCTAGCAAATTAATATTCATTAATATTTCTTTTTGTGCTAGACTTAAGCTAAGTTCAAGGTCACAAGTTGTTGAAAATGTACAAAGCTCAAATTGAATAAGAAGACTTTGTAATTTTCCATACAATAGCTCATAAAGAGAGTAGCCTATAGGAAGCTTCCAGGTAGAGTGATAGGCCTAGAGGGCATTGTTGAGTTTCATGCTCCAATATCTCCTATATTTGCTAATTATTCTCATTAAGATCTTAATGCTTTCTCTATTTTTAACCTCAACCTAATCGTTGGCTTCACGATGATAAGGTGTTGTTAATTTATGCTCAACCCCCTAGCATTGCATAAGCTTTTGAAAGGTAGTGCTTATGAAGTCAGTTTCATTATCAAAAATTAATGCACGTGGGACACCAAACCTATTTACAACATTATATTTTACAAATTTAGTAGTAGAAGACGTACAATCAAAGAAAACTATTGCTTCTACCCATCTCATACAATAGTAAACAATGACTATGATGTATTGCTTTCCATTTAACATAGGTGTGATGGGATCCATGAAGTCAATGCCTTATATGTTGGCAATGTTGGCAATGTTGGCAATGTTCACAAGAGTTGACAAATAGGTGAGCATCCTTGAAAAGTGTTGCTTAGTAATATCTTGCCATCAGGATCTTAATAGTTGTGCATCTCCCTATGTAGTGGAATCCACAAGGCCCCTCATGAGCATCTTGGAGAACATGTATTTGATTAGCATCAGGAACACACCAATGAACCAAGCCATTAGAGCACATCTTGTAGAGGTGCCCATTGATCTCCATGAAGCATTTCATCTAGTGAAGAAACTATTGTTTCTTCTTGTGGTCTAGCTCTTGTGGCATCTCTTGAGTGAGAATATAGGTGAGAATGTCATCATACCATTTAGGCTCAATGGAGAATTATTTAATTATAGCTCCAACAAAGAGGAGTTCATTAGGAAACTAATTAGATAGTGGTCTTTCCTACTCTTTGTTGTTCCATCTCAACCAAGACAAGTGGTTAGTGACAACATTCTTAGTTTCCTTTTGATCTACCATCATAAGATTGAATTCCTACAAGATCACTAGCTGCCATATGACATAGGGGCTCACTGTTAGCTTATTGATCAAGAAACAAATTACACTGTGGTCCATGTGCATGAACACCTTGTATCCAAGGACATAGTGCTTAAATTTCTCCAAGGCAAATACCACTACCATCAATTCTTTTTCTATGGTGGTGTAGTTTAGCTATGCATACACAT
The DNA here is from genome assembly GCA_015680685.1 of Gnetum montanum. Classification (NCBI taxonomy): domain Eukaryota; kingdom Viridiplantae; phylum Streptophyta; class Gnetopsida; order Gnetales; family Gnetaceae; genus Gnetum; species Gnetum montanum. The sequence goes on from MNCI01028192.1 coordinate 330,402, forward strand.
TGTTTTGACTTGCATACTAGATGTAATGAGGATTCTGATTGTCCAACTACGTAAACACAACCCCCAAGGCATAATTTGATGCATACATCATGACATGAAATGGTCTAGACCAATATAATGCTCATATAATTAGAGTTTCTACAAGTTTCTCCTTTAGCTATTGGAATGCATTTTTACATTCCTTGGTCCAAATAAATCAAGCATCTTTCTTTGTTAGCTTAACCAACAATTTTCCAGTCTTAAAGAAATTCTCCATAAAACACCAGTAATAGCCAATGCATCCAAGGAATGAACAAACATCTTTAATGGTTTCTAATTCGTGGGTTATTCCTTAGATGGCCTATATCTTTTTAGGATCCACCTTAATCTCTACTTGTGAGATTCTATGCCCCAACACAATGCCCTCGTAAACCATCAGATGGCTCTTCTACCAATTGAGATGAAGATTGATCCCCACACACCTTTTGAGCACTTACTCAAGATAGTGTAGGGCTTCCTCGAATATAGCACCATAGGTGAAGAAGTCATCCATGAAGACTTCCATCCCACTATTTATCTACTATTGAAAAATACTAAAGACCAAGTGTTGAAATGTGGTAGGGGCATTGCATAAGCCAAATGGCATCTTTCAATATGCAAAATTTTCCTAGAGACTCATGAATGTGGTTTTAGCTTAGTCTTTTAGTGAAATATTAGTTTTGTTATAACCACTATAACCATCCAAAAAGCTGAAGTAGTAATGCCCAAAAATAGTGTCCAACACTTGATCCACAAATAGCAATGGGAAGTCATCCTTGAATGTTGCCATGTTCAATAACCTAAAATCAATACAAATTCACCACTTGCCACTTTTCATTGGCATAATCACTAATGGGCTAACCCACTTGCTATTCACAATGGGGTAGATGAACCCTACCTTGAGGAGTTGTTCAATTTTCTCTTTGATGATCTACTTCAAATTGGGATTCAACTACCACTATAACTACCTCTTTGGCTTCATGGCTAGATTAGTGTAGATATGATACTAACATATCCTAGGATCAATCCTTCTGAGTTCAAAATATCATCAAGCAAAGGTTGTTGGCCATCTATTGGCTACCTTCAACAACATTTGTTTCTATTTAGGAGCAATATTTGCATTAATTATTACCAACTTTCCATTTTTCAAGAATGCATATTCCATGTTGGTAGGTAGAGTTTTTAACTCAAGGGGCTCTTGTTTAAAATTTTTAAGAATTTCCAACTCTCCCCAATAAGTATCATCATCTACATCATCAAAAATTTGGTGATGAAGTTGCTCCAATTCATTCATGCCTTCCACGTAGGCACATGTTAGGCTCTTAGTAGGTTTCATGCAAAGCTTTAAGCTACTCTTAGGGTCAAATATCATCTTGCTTTGTGGCTACTATGTATAGGCACCTTTGAATTTTAGATATATCAACACACTAAATACATGCTTTGATAGATATAATATTAATAGTCCATAGTTTCTATACACAGTTGCACCCTGTATCACTATACATGATGCATGGAACTTTCTTCCTCTTGATCTTTCCAAATGCATTTTCTTTAGAGATTTTAAGGAAAAGATCTTGGATCCCCAATCGGTCACCAACAATGCTCAGCCAAGCCCTTCTCATGATGATTGGGATGTCTCCCTTGTAATTTTCCACTCAGTTCATTGAAAAATTTCTAGGGTAGGACCACCTACAAATGGTGGTTATAATATCCTTAACTAGTCCCAAGGGAACAATTATGGACTGATCAACCAACTTGAGATGAATGTTACTCTTCTTGAGTGGAGGAAAGTTCCTAGCTTTAGACATCTCATGAATAATTAGATTAACACTAAAAACTAAATCCAAAAGAGCCTTGAAAGGCTTATTCCCAACAATTTAAAGGTAAATAAAGGGACTTCTAGGATTAGATACTTTCCTAGGAAGATGTCCAACCTTTATCCAATCAGTTACTACATGAGTTAACATGATGGTATTCACTCTGGGAGGTTTTTAGTTTGAAGGGGACTTAAACAGATTAGATGCAAAGGGAGATGGAGAAGCAAGGTTGCTAACTGCAAGTGTATGTGAGGGTTTATTTGGGCTATTAGTTTGGAAGAAAGGTCTTTTTCGCGATCTAGCTTTCAAACCACTTAGCTAAGGATCCAGCTATAAGTTAACAAACTTCATTGCATTACATTGTTGTGGTTGAGGTGGAATTTCTCCCTACATTGGTGTAGCAGGTAGTAACTAGGTTGAGGGTAGAGGGACATATGCAAAAGGATGAGGAGGGTAATATGGATGTGGGGACTCCCCCTTGGGAGATGGAGAATGAGTTTGGTAATACTCAGGAGGATAATAGTGAGGTTGGAAGGTGGTGTGACTGGAAGAGTCATGTGTTGAAATGGGTTGTTGAACATAGTACCCATATGGATTTGGTTACTAGTAAGGGTACTTCTACCTTGGTGGTAGCATCCTCCATTACTATGGATACTATCACTACTAGTATTGCTCATATGGTTGTGGAAAAGCTCCACTTGGATTATAAGATTATTATTATTTGTGGAATTTCCTTGGATTTCCTTGAGGATAAGGAAATCTTCTAGGTGCTTACCTTCTTGCCAATCTAGGATTTAGCATGTACACCTCAAACTCCTACACATGTGACATAATAGGGAAACATCCTTTAGGATGTTTGTATTGGTAGATGTCACACCCATCATCATCATTTGATTCTATCTCCACAACTTCTTCTATTGCAACAGCTTTTCCCTTAGCCCTTTGATAGGCATGTTTAGCTTCCCTCTACCTCCTACTGTCACAATCACTACTCTGCTCTCTTGAATCTTCTATAATTTTTGGAGTAGTTTGGACTTTTTCATCCAAAGAGTCTCATAATTTATCAACCTTGGAAAATATATCAGAATAGATTTTTGTATTGGTAAGGTTTTTCGATGCACCACCTCATTAAGTGGTGACTCCTCATTGTCATAAAATCAAACTTTTTTTTTTCTAATGGAAGGATCCCTATTATATTCCTCAGCACTTTTCCATTTTCTTATCTCTCCTTCTTCTTTTTTTACCTACTCAATTAGCCTTTGGATCTAATGGACTCTAAGTTTTGATAGTCTTCCTTGGGCATAGACCCCAAAGGTTCTTCTCATTTCTGATTTGAGTCCATCTATGATGTGGTGAAGTTACTCCCACTAAGAATAACCATGGCTAGGGTATCAATGTATGAGAGAATAGTATCTACCCATGGCAGCATCCAAGGGTTCATGTGTTCCTTGCTTCCATCCTTAGATCTACCTTCTCAAATTAGACACTTAGATATATGTTTAATATTTATCATTGAATAGCTCTAGCATTGTACTTCACCTATGGATGAATTTTGATCCCAGGAACCAATACTAGCTTTTTGCTACCTTGATGAGTGTCCTAGAAAATATCTTTAATTTCTTCCAATCATTTTCAATATTCTATAAGGCACAAGAATTGTAAAATACTTGAAGATGTGTTTGTGAATCAAATTTATATCCCTCTTCAAATCTGGGGATATTATCCATGTTAATTCACTTAATCTAACTATCTTTCATATGCCTGGTTAATTTGCTTAACCTAACTATCTTTCAGCATGCTTTGAGTGATAAGCAAAGGCTCATCATTATCATTATTTAAATGACCCCTATGATGTCCTTTGCTAATACTTCCTTCATGATGGTCTCTATGATTATCATTGTCCCATTGTTCACCTTCATCGCAATTGTTCTCTCTACAACATCTATTAGAACTAGAAGAGGAAGAAGAAGATGAAGATGAAGAGGGAAAATAGGAAAGAGGAATGCCACCACCATGATGTCTACCACCTCCTCTACACTTTTCACAGCCACATTCTTTAATTTTCGTGTCATCTTGATGCTTTCCCAAGCCCCTACTTTGACTCCCACTTTTGCTTAAATCTGGATTATTGATAGTGGACTACAGATTCAGGTTCAAGCCTCCATTACTAATATTAAGGAGTGGATAATCTTCATGTTGAGAATTCTTAGAGAGAGGATCCTCATTTTCATCTTGGTTCAATAGGAACAAGGGGTTGGTAAACTATTTCCCCTTCAAAGCCTCATGGTGCTTCTCCTAGTGTTGATCTCTCCTACATTATGTTTCAGTGGAATGGCAGTCATGGTTGTGAATAATGTAATCCTCTTGAAGATCCAAGATTCCCAACCTCCTAAGAGTTTGGAGCAGCATCCCAAGCACAAATTGATCAAGAGGCATTATAATGTTTCCCTCCATATCTCACCACCACAGTTGTTCATCTTGATGTAGGATGAAGGTGAAGTTAGGCACATACTCATCTAGATGAGTATATATCACCCTACATTNTCAAAAAGAATCCTCGACAATGGTGCCAATGATGAGCAGTGAATACCCCTATGCTCAACCATATGAATCACTAAGCATTCACATGCAATCTAGTTGAATTCCATGGATTCTATATCTTTTGGTACACTAGTTTCTAAGAAGTGAACTTACCCTAATAATCATTCATTATCTTCCCAATTACACTTGTGATGTACAAAGGTATGGTTAAGTGTAATCAACACATATGATTTTTATTATTTCTATGCTTTGTGTTTTGGATGCTTAAAATAAAAGATGAAAATAATGAAGTAATTTAATTGCTAATTTAATCTAACCAACTGATGAGTTATGGTTTGTCAGGCCCAATTATCGAAGCCCAGTTATCAGAGCCCTAATACAAGATATGGTCTGTCAGGCCCAGTTATCGGAGCCCAGTTATCGGAACCATGATATTGCATCAGCGATATCGCATCAACCATGATATTCCATATGCGATATCGTGGCCTACCTCAATTTCTATAAATAAGAGGCAGCTTTCCTTGTTCTAGGAGTTAGTTATCAATTAGTAGTTCTTAGTTTTAGTGTTTAATTTCTTTCTCTCAACCATTTTCCTCTCCGTGTATGCTCACATTGTGGTGATTGTAATTGTACGGCATCCTTGTTTGAGTGTGACATACTTGGATATGCACATGACTGGAAATAAAGATTACTTCATCATTGTAGCATTCACTTAGCTTAATTGTTTAAATAATTTTTATTTACTACTTTCCTAGTTAATATCTCTCACCCTTAACTCTTGTTAAACACGGAATGAGTACGACTTGATTATGAGCATTTAAGTGTGACTACTTGGTAACTCAGTAGCGTACCTAGGATCTATGCTTGGTAATCCTAGTAGTAGTCGTGCACGAAGTCCAAGATGTGTATGGATAATCAAGGAATGGATGCTCATTGCACTTAGGCTAGCTTAGATTCTCTCTTACCCTTTCTCTCTTAGCTTAGTAAATATTATTTTCCATTGCCTTCAGGAGTAGCATTAGATTAGAAACCACATCATACACCTCACTTTGGACTAAACCATACATGACAAAGATAATACTAGTCCAAGTGGGAACACAGTGAACTGTGACCTAAGGCTAACTATCTAGATGCCACAACTAGTTTGTCTGCGAAGTTCAATCGGATCGTGCATGTAACGCTCGTATTCGTATGGTTGAGTGTAGGGGTACCTTGCCACTCATCACCAACTAATGTCTAACTAACCCTAACATAAGCATCGAGTTCCACTTTCTGTACACATCCTAAACACGTATAATGTTGTTGGGTTACCAAACATTAAGCATTACTGGGATTACTAGGCATCATGCACATGCTTGAAGTGGTTGTACTTTTTTTCTTAATTAATTGTTATTTAATTTAGCTTAATTAATTAAAAGAGTAAAGGAAATTACATAAAACATTAAATTCATGAAGAAAATATTTAATCTAGGTAAAGTGCTACAAGATTTATTAGGAAGCTAGTCTTTATTACTAAGCACACTGTTGTGCTCAGGTACAACAATGCTCAAATAAAGATCTATACACTCAATGACTCTTGTTGTGGGCACTTGGGAAAATATCCTAACTCATGGAAGAAAAAGCTACATGAGCTCTGCTACACTATGACAAAAGAACTTCCAAACCGTATAACCAAGTGTTATATTTATAGGCCATCACACATCCCATGATATCGAATATCCAACATTGCTTCTTGGTTGTCGATATCGGGTATCTAATATTATGGCTCTGATATCGGAGCTAGATAAAATACACTTCATTAATTATGCAGCCCATAACACCCTAGGCAATATCTAACAACAATCCACTACTCTATAGTGTTAATTAGAAAGGTTAATAAAATTGTCATTATAAAATTATATAAAATTAACTAGCAAAGTTGCAAAAAAATAGAAAATAAAAACTTATGCAATAGTTTTTGAAAATTCTACTATTGGGTTTCTTTCTCTACACCATCCTAAATGAAATATCAATTATTTGCCACTATGAATGAAATCCTATGTATCTTAATGTTGTTTTTTCATATGTGTATTACAATGCTATTCACCTATTACACATAACATTAACCCATTATTATTCTCTACAAATGCTCTAATCCATTACCCTACAATGTTAACTAGAAATATTAACAAAATTATCCTTGCAAATTACATAAAGTTAACTAGAAATGTTATAACAAAATAGAAAATAAAAACTTACTTTTACCAATTTATAAACCTTACTATTGAGTTCTTCCTCTACATCATTGTAAATAGAATATTGCTAGTTTACTACTATAAATGGAATTCTACATAGTTTTCCCTATTATAATCTTATTTTTATATGCAAATTGAAACATTGCAACATTGTTCATCTATTATGGATAGCATAAACCCATTATTGTTATGTGTAAATACTATAATCCACTGCTCTACAAATGGTGCAATATTGTTCTTCTTCTACTATAAATATATGAATACTTAATGTTGTAATACTTTTAACACAATGAAGACAAATTTTGCAATGCATTCAAGTCCATACCTTCTAACCCATAGTAAATATGACAATGTTTATTTCTTCCTACATGAAAACCTATAATGCTATTAATTTTCTTTTAGTTTGATACAAATAGTCCTATGAATATAATAGTAACCTTATATGGTATTTCTATTTATACAAGGTATCTTTACAATTAAGAATTCTATTTATTCAAGGTCTCTTCACGATTGGTACACCATTGCTACTAGCTTAGTGACTTACATCTAAGAAGGTCAAGAAAATATCCTATACATCAATGCCACTAGACCAAAAAAAAAAAAAATAAGTCTAAAAAACTCACAACATACTCTCGATCGTACTTTTTCATGTTATTTAACAAATTTTATAATAATAATTCTCGAAAATGTATGGTCAAGAGTATGTTATGAGTTTCCAAATGTTTAGGATATCCTCTCAATCTTCTTATTAAATGTAAATAGCTAAGCTAATTTATTAATTCCTAGACACTAATGATATTCTCTCGATAGAGATCTACGTTATTTTGTATCCCTTTTGACTCTAAATTTAGGTGTCTTATACTCTTACGTCCAAAGTTTACAAAATGTTTAGGAGCCACAAGTTTTAAAATTTTTGACAAAATTGAGAAAAAATAGTTATACCTAGTGGAAACACATGACCGACAATGGTAAGTAAACTCATATCCTTGAGGGCTCAGTCACATGTCATGGTTTTTGGTTGGTTTCGCTAACCATGGCCATTTGACTAGCTAAGCTAGACACCTACAAACCACTCCAAAGTTTATTGTTGTTTCTTTTGCAAAGCCATGGTCTTTGACAATTAATTTTAGTTATACATGGTTTCTAGCTGGTTGCAACTATGCACAGGGTTGTGTGCAACCATGCATAGGGTTGTGACCTTTCAAGTGAGTGCTAGGTTAGTTAAAACTAAAAACCATGTCATAGTTAAATATAATTCATGTGATAAATAACATAGATCATGGCCATTTCACTGCTTTAAATACTAATCATGTCATGATCCAAAAACCATAACATGTGACTAAGCCCTAAGATGCTATGTTAATGGCAATGATGAGGAGGATGAGCTCTTCATACAAGCTCATGTCATAGTTAACTTTTTATTAACTCTTCATGTATGGGCTATCATAGAGCATTAACTAGTACTAACAACTCATTTGACAACTTCTTGGAGCTAGTCACACAACTAGAGTTGTGAGTTAACTCATCACTATTATCTATTGCTCATTGAGACCATTTCTTCTTGATTCTTTCAAAATTTTCAAATTTTAGAATGTGAATGTTGCAATATCACATGAAAATGCACAGAATTCACTTGCTAATCCAAGTTCATGAGGTAATCCTATTGTTCATATGTGAAAGAGAGGTATGAATTTAACATAGCCGTTGGTTATCAAGTACAAAGCTCAGCTCACGTGCATGTCAGTTATTGTCAATGCAGGGTCTTATCCGTTTTAGTGGACGCTTCAACCTGAAAGAAACCTTTAAAAAAATGAAGAAAGCAAATAACTAAAATAAATATTAGGACTTCAGCTTCTTCAATGACATGTTCCAAAGCACACAATGCACCGTAGAATGACGATGCTTGAATACTGAAACTGACTTCAAATTAAAAAGTACAGTTTATCCCCTGTTAAGAGTGTTAACTCTATGACACAGAAGAAGAGACGACGATTTCCAAACTGGCACTCCCAGCAAAAGAAGGAGCGAAAGGAATGTTGGAGTGCGGGGGCGGCTCCCTGGCAGGCACATCTCCCTGAATCATGGACACCACCGAGCTCATGGCCGGCCTCAGCTCCGGATCTCCCTGCACACACAACAACCCAATCTTCATCAATCGCACAATAATCTCCTCCATCTCCTCCGTCTCTGCCAATTCCATGGCCGGGTCCGGCATCTGCTGCAACGATCCCTCGCGGGCCTTCCGGAAGGCCACCGACGGCAGGTACCAACTCTGCTCACCGCCTGCGTTTTCCACACAACGCCGACCGCAGACCATCTCCAGCAACACCGCGCCGAAGCTGAAAACGTCTGCTTTCGCCGTCACTCCCTCGCCGTAGAGCCACTCCGGCGCCATGTACCCGCGAGTGCCCCGCATAAGAGACGCCACCAGCCGGCTCTCCAGGTCCCTCTTCAGCGTCCTCGCCAGGCCGAAATCCGCGATCTTGGCCCGGAACTCGCTGTCCAGCAGAATATTCTCGGGCTTCACGTCCAAGTGCAGAACGCAGCTGCGGGATTCGTCGTGCAGGTAGGCCAGACCCTTTGCTGCTCCCAGCGCGATGGGTCGCCTGGTTTTCCAGTCGAGCTGCCGCCTGCGCTCTGGCGTGGAGAAAATCCAGCGATCCAGGGACGAGTTTTCCATGAATTCGTAGACCAAGATTTTGTGGGAAGGATCGGAGCAGAGGCCCATAAGGCGGACCAGGTTTCTGTGGTTCAGTCCCGCCAGGGCGGCCACTTCTGCTTGAAACGACTCGTGGTCTCCGTCCTGTGGCAGGCACTTCACTGCGACGGCAGTGCCGTCAATGAGAGTTCCTTTGTAGACGCTGCCGAAACCTCCGCAACCGATGGCCGTGCTGAATCCGTCGGTGGCCTCGGCTAGCGCTTCATACGTGAACGCCGTGGGTGTGCTTCGCAAACCTGGAACGATGACAATGGCATTAGTTTCTCCTCCTCCTCCTCCTCCTCTAATTCTGCTGTGTGTTTGTTGTGCAGGTGCCGAATTTGTGCCGGAAAGCTTCCGCAAACGCACGATGGTGCCGTGTATTATTCCTATTCCCATTACTGAAATTACAACGGCAACTACGACAGTGAACGTAGAGGGCGCATTCCCTGCAAATTCGCAAGCATACAGGATAGCAATCGCGCTGAGCACCGCCAATCCCCCAATCAATCCAATTAGCGTCTGCGAACAACTGACGCTAGGATGATCCATGGACCCAGTTACCGCCTGCAGGTCATGAATGCGATGATGAGCCATCTTGTTTGCTCGCTCTGTTATTGGCTAGATCGCGAAGCTCTAGGATTAGCATACCAAATCCATGCCCGAGTAGTATTTAACGAAAATCGTATGAAGTCTTCATTGCAAAGTCTCCATCCGAGTTCATCCACACCCGTCCACATAGCCCCGGCACCAATTCAAGTCTTACGGTTGACTTGCTAAAGGATTAAGAAAAAGAATTTTGAACAGTACATAGCACGGTATCGTCCAGAAGCATAGCCTTTGGACCGTGTAAACGAAGGGGCAACTCAAAAACCCATCCAGATTCACATCACATTGACCCCAACACCGCTGCAAGACAAGTTCAAAGGTTCCACTGGTAGGATGATGTGAAAACGCTTCTTCAATATTATTAATGATAAAACTTTCTTCCCAGAATAAATATAAAATATTTATATTTAATCTACTACATTTACGTAAGTTGATAAGTTTCCTGACCTCAAAGCCAAATTTTTTAAGGAGACGCGTTCACACGTTAAGTGGATTAAAAAGCATGCTTAGACATGGCCTCTTGGAAAAAATAGGTTCTTTCAACGTTTGCATTGCTTAACACCTATAATAGACAATGATACATGATAAAATATTTGAACATGGAAGATTCTGCAGTCTACGCAAAGAGAAATCACCGTAGCAGGTTTGGTTTGTTGTTTTGGCTTCGTTGAATTTGTAGATGTTGAATCTTAGCATATGTTAAATCTAAGCATTTAAAAATTGCTTTACATTACATTTTTACAAATTAAAAAAAAAAAAAACAATGCTCAAAGCTACATTATTGTTCATTTATGTGGGGTCCAGGAGTTGATAGATGAGCTAAAGCCTAATCTTTTTGAGTAGTTGTGCTCAGGCTCAGACCTAAGTCTTTAACTTGAGAAACTAGCATCTTACCATCACATCAAATGGTAGTCCCTTTCACATTACAACCTTACAAATGAAATCTATAAAAACCTAAAACAATCCAAAAATCAATAATAATGGATATCTTAGGTAGGTCTATCAAGAATCATATAATAAATTATCACAAAACTATGGGTGTATTAGATGGCTTCATCAAGAATCACATGATAAAACAAAACCAAACAACATTTAGTTTTTCTAAGCAAATGGACATAGGGGTTGGTAGCACAACCCCTGCACCATAGATGACGTGCTAAACAATAGTGTTTTACCACATGTCTACTCCATTATTGCCACACTTGAAAGTAGGGTATGAATTGAACTCACTTCCTCCTTACAAAGAGGTAAGTGTCTTGCACAACCAAATAACATTTATAATGCTATGAGGTATTTTCAAAGAACTCTAGGAAATCATATGTTTTATTTTTCAATTTTATGCTAATGAAAAAAAAAGTTCAAGTGGTTACCTTATTATTTGACAGCCATTTACAAGAATGAGTTTGTCACATCAAGTAACACTTCAAGCATTATGAACAATGAAGTGTTAGACTAGTGGTCAAACTCTTGACTTGGAATCCAAGTTATGGGTTCAATTCCATTGAATAATGCTCAATTATAAAGTTTTACGAAAGTTTCATGATGGCTATATGTGCTGATACCTTTATAGTTTTAATATTTCTTCTATATAATAACTTTAAGCTATCATCCACCGCTTGAAAAACTTATACAAAATTTGTTGCAGGGTGTGAATCTACAATTTCTTAGGACTCGATGAAAATCACTATGGGATTTCAAAGTTACAATTAATTAATTTTATTGTTATCTTTATTATACATGGAATAAAACATTGTAGCAATATTCAAATATGAAGATTTAACCACAAAATTTACTTCCCAATGCAAGAGGAGTTTTATTTAAATCAAAAATTTTATTATAATTTTTTAATCATTTCAAGAATTCCTCTTGTTTTTTGATTCTCTTGAGTTTTTTTAATGCTATGATGTGTTTTATTTTGGGTCTAGTTATCCTCATCATGATCCAAGGTATGATTAATTGGGAAATGTTATGAATATTTATCAATATAATCTTGAATTTCTAAAAACCTGTAAACAAGCAATATTAGTTTCAAATTTCACCAAAGTGACATACTCTCTTAAATTTCTAAAAGTGCAAAGAATAGCCTTAGAAACTAGTATGAAAATTATTAAAATGAAAATTAATGGAAAACATAAATTACTTTTGAAATTGGTAATGAATTGTTACCATATATAGCTTTGACAATAAAAATATGATAACCATTTACTTATGAAACCTTAGAAAACCCACTCAAATCGCTAAAGAGGGAAATTGACATTTCTAACACTCTTCTTACTAACCAAAACAACTAGCTTAATCTTCCACATGCCAACATAATAATTAAACATTTAAATAAATTAGTAAACCTAAAGAATGAAGAAATACTAACTAGTAATAATAATTTAGAACTTAGTAAGAATAAATTATTAAACATCATTACTAAGGAAGTTCCTTCTAAAATTAGAATTAATAAGCTTAAAAGTTAGAGAGAAGAGCCTTTAAGTTATCTTTCTAAATAACCTCTAATCGAAGACATCAATGGACTATTAAATAAAGGATTAGATTTTGCCACCTCTCTTAGAAGCATCAACTATGTAGACTTTATCGTTGCCATAAGAACATCAATAAGGAAATGTATTGTCCATAATAGTGTTAACATTTCACTCAAATTTAAGACTCCTAAGAGTAACATTTTTATTTATGTGCCCCCAAGAATATGTGGTGCCTCTAAGATTTATAAAAATGGTGTTCCAGTTAGACTTGAGTGGATATCATTGGTTCTCCAATGTATACAATAGCAAAGTCATAAATTGAATTTTTCTCGGCCACGATATCAGGTATCCAATATCGGGGCATAAGGTATGATGTCACGTCTTTGATATCATGGATGTGTGTGAGCCTATAAATACAGCACTTAGGTGCACTATCCACATACAATTTCATTTCACACTTAGTGAAATTATGTTAGTTTGTTTTTTTTTTTATTTTAGCACTTATCACTTCGGAGTGTATGCATGCAGTGTGATTTTTAGTAATTGAATAGTCTTTATTCTAGTGAGTTGTACTTGGACACGTTTCATACATGGAAATAAAGATCAAGATTACTCTACATCATTGCAACATCACTTAGTCTTTATTATTTACACTTAGAATACTTTTACTATTTTCACTTAGCTTAATGTTTACTGTTTTCATTAGTTACTAATTGACTTTCTATGCACTTTACTATTCTTGTTGTTAAGTGGAATGAGTACAATTGATCTCCAACACTTAAGTGTAACTACTTGGTAATCCAATAGTACTATCACTTAATACACCCAATAGTGTGGTACTTGGTAATCCCAATAGTAGTTACATGAAGTCCAAGGTGTGAATGGAAGGTCAAGATTGGTTACTCATCACATAGGCTAGATTAGATTTGTTTACTATTACTTAGAATTATAAACCTTTACTCTTACCATATGTTTTTTAGGTGAATTATGGCCAACACAAGAGCATTATCATATACCTCACTGTGAGTTAAACCATATGCATCGATTTTACTAACTCACATGGGAAGACAAAAATTATGAACTCTAACCAATTACTAGTATAATCACATTCCCTTATCTATGGAATTTGAACGAGCTACATGTGAACACTCGTAACTCATATGGTTGGGTGTTGGATACTCCACCACTTATCATTGGTGCCATTGCCAAGGACCCATTAATGTTATGCTGAGTAATTGATATCTCAAAGTTCGTTGTGTTTGAAACACAAAGTCAAACCTTACAACTATAAGTAAAGCATACTTAACACATAACATATAAAAACTATACTATGGCTTCAGAAAAAAAAATCAATCATCACTTGCCAAGGAGACAAGAAGGAGTGATAGAATCATTGATGAAGAAGAATGGGAAATGCCAATGTAGACAAGAATCACTTTCATCTTCCATCAAGATAATCAAATGAGGTGGAAAGACATGCAAGGCAACATAGTACACCTCTAGAATGTGAAGCGCTTAACATGATCCAAACTACCTTAAGGGAAATGCATTTGGACCAAATCCATGAAGGGTATCATGTGACTCAACACATGATAACACCCTATGAACCCACAAAGGAGCAGAGGAGAAAAGATGGTACCATGGAGATCAAACATATACATAGTAAAGGGAAGTAGGCCAACACTTCTATTGTCATAGAGGAACTTAACGCTGATACATTCATTTTAGAGCAACTCCACCAACACCATGAGGAGCCTTCAAAGACACTTATCATCAAACTTCAAGAACCTATCAAAGTCCAACTTCATTCAACTTTAACAGAGACACACAAAGGGGAGGCTACTAAATAAAGATATAAGAGGGACTCTAGGCTAAGGGTTCTTGCCAAATCTTACCAAGAAACGTACAAGAGTCATGAAAGGAGAACCAGTCAATAGTGTTCTCCTACCACCTCATTTGCCTTATCATGATAATATGAGGACTTTGACAAGGGACGACATAGGTACTAGGACTCTAATAGGGAAGAAATGAGGACTCATGGTCATCATGATTGACATTCAAGGTACTCAAATTTAGAAGATGAAGAACAAGAATGAAGAAGATGGAGAGAAAAAAGAGAGGATCATGAGAGGAATGAGCATAGAAGGAGTAATTGCAACAACAGAGCATACAAACCTGACGACAATGATGAATCCCTCATTGCAACCTGAAGCATGATCAATATTTAGGAAGCTATTTACATACCAAATAGGCATGTGAAAGATAGTTGAATCAAATGGCTAGATATATTCTAATTTGAAAGTAGTTACAACAATGATCCATAACATCACCTTCAAGCATTCCATAATGCCTATGTCCTTCAAAACATAAAGAGTGACTGGAAAAATTTGAAGCTATTTCCTAGAACACTTGTGAAGAAAGTAGAAAGCTAGTACAGGTCATTGGAACCTAAATCCATCAAACATTGAAGTACCATGCTTGAAATTTTTAATGACAAATACTAGACCTATTCATGAGTGTCAAACTTGTGAAAAAAAATCCAAGGATGGAAACAAGGGACTCATGAAACCCTTGATGTGGTAATGAGCAAATACTATTCACTGTTACATAGATGTCCAGGCCATGAATTTTCATGAAAGGAATAGCTTAGGCACATCATAGATGGGTTGAGAACAAAATAAGAAAGACCCTTGAGATTTATGCCTAAGGAAGATTATTAAAATTAACTATCCATCATATTCAAAGACTCATCAAGCAAGTGGCAAAAGAGAAAGAAGAACTCAGGAAATAGGAATCAACTAAAAAACAATAGGGATCCATCAATCTAAAAGAGGGATGTATGAATATGTGATAAATAAGAGGAAAAATCCTTGGACGATGTCATCTAGCAAAATACTCTACCAATCCAAAAATCTGTAAGTGACATTACAGCTAAGGTAGATAAGATGTGGGATTCTGTAGATGAGAAGTTTACAATATCTTTAAAGATAGTGGAAGAAAGAACTAAGTAAGCATTTAGAAGAGGTAAAAACAAAAGAAAGAAGAATGAACTTGGATGAAAGGGCAAAGTTGCTTCAGTAGTTGAGTGCTTAAACACCAACTCCACAGATGAAGAGGATTGCACTATGTGCCATTACAAACATCCTACGGGATGTTTTCTAGTCATGGCATATCTACAAGAAATGGGAGCATACACACTAAATCTAAGATTTGTTCAAAAACATATGCCCAAAAGGTTACCTTATCCTCAAGGTAACTACAGATAAAACCTTCAACTCACGTATTATCCTAGTGGAGCCTTGCCACAATTGCAAGAGTAGTACCATCAATAGTAGTAATCATAGACATAGGCCATGCCATCAACAAGGCAACAGTATTCATATCAACAACCTAATCCTTATGGATACTATATCTAATGTCAGATCTCACCAACCAATGCAGTTGTTCAAACTCCATCATATTATCCACCTGAATACCATAACACGATGCTGCCAAGGATTAATCCCAATTCATATGTGCATCCATTAACAACTGGCCTTTCTACTTAATGCCTAAATTATGGATACTATGTCCAATGTCCGATCTCACCAACCAATGCAATTGTTTAGACTCCATCATATTATCCACCTAAATACCATAGCACGATGCTACCAAGGATTAATCCCAATTCATATGTGCATCCATCAATGGTTGGCCTTTCTACTCAACACCTAAATCCCTTGCCACCAATGCCACCACACACGATGCAAGGAGAATTGCCATCATAACCATAGTAGAGGAAAGCTACACAAGCAGTGAATATACAAGTGGAGGATCCCAACAACACTAAGGACCAAACAAAGAAATGTTCTTTCTTTAGGACAAGTCTAGAAAAGGCTAGTAGAATCAAAGCTTCATCAATACCAAATTCTCCTAAAATAGATCTTCTCACTATTACAAATCTTCCATCATCATCAAGTGCAAAAATACAAGTTGTCATGCTCACTGAAATCATCACTAACTAGATCAAGGTAGGACCACTCCCTATAAAGAGAATTCATCTAGGAGTTCCTTTGATTTATCTACGAGTAGTTGGAAATCTACCATGCAAAGCTCTATTAGACTTAAGTTTTAGGATGAATTCTATTTCTTACAAAACATATCAAGCATAAAACCTACCACCATTGGAAGAGTGCAACATCATATTCAAGCTTGAAAATCAATCTATTACCACTTCTTTAGGATAGATCAATGACATGATGACCACTATCAATGAATGGTCATATCTAGTAGAGTTTCTAGTAATTGATGTAAAAGATGCTAATAAGGAATTCCCAATAATCATGGGAAGTTCATGGCTTAGTACAATTCATGCTAAACTAAGTATGAGAGATTTGTTGATTGAGATTTCTAAGGAAGACATGCACAAAGCCATACACACACAAGGAATTGCATGCATCACTGCTAAAAGAAAAGGGTGTAATAGTGGACTGACCCTTTAGAATGTCAACATAGTTACCATTCGAGTCCACAACAACAACAATAAATAACTAATGTATGCAAACAAAAAGTAAAGGCCAACAAACTAAAAGATACACTATGGCCACTAACTGAGAACCAACAATTGTCTAACACATGCATGGAAACATCTGACCCACTTACTAATTCCTAAACTAAGAAAATGAATCCAACTAAGAACCCTAACATGAAACTAATAACTCATAAGCATACACCAAAGGAAAAAGAAAATAGGGACTTAAATGATCATAATTGCACTACCATCCAAATTACATGGGATAATAATCAATAGGTTAACTAACTAAAAATGGTAAGTGAACCACCTAAAGTGTATGATCTAGGAGATCTAGGGAACATTTTTTGAATACTCATTCATGAGTTCAGTCATGGGGGAGATGTCATAAATTAATTCAAGAATTAATAATGGAATTTCTATTTTTTGTTTTACAATTCTTTTTATTTTTCACATTCTTTAATCTCTTCCCATTCTTTTATATTTTTCACATTTTTCATTATTTACACTTTTTAATATTTTAACCATCGTTTCATTTCTTTTATACTTTATTTCAAACCCTTTGTAAATAATTTTACTTGCTAATGAGACACATTGAACAAAGGCAAGATGTAGTCCAATAAGGTGAAAATTTCTCTATGTTATCAAGTCATAGGGGACTAATTATTTGCACAATCATCCTACATCATCCATCCATCCGTTCCATTAATAAGAGGTTCTTACCATGGCCATAATGACATTCTTTTTCATCATACAACTAAGAATAAACTTGTGATCATTATGCCTAGACTGAAAAGTGAAGAACCAAGTGGGAATGAAGAGGGTATGACATCAAGGGGATTTGTGGATTCCTTTTGGATTACTATTGTGAGTTCTATCATATTGCTAAGGTTGTATTATATCCTTGTAGATCTAATGAAAAATGGAAGTAAGAGTAAAATAAGTGCGACCTTAAAAGGTTAACATGGTTAAAAATAAAAAGAACACAAAATAAATTTATGGGGGGTCCCACTAGAAAGACATGTTATCCATGCCTGAGGTAGGTAGCTTCTCAAGAATCTAAAAAAAATATAATAATAAAGTTCTATGAATAAAACTTCTCCCTTGGACAATACCTCAAGTGACAATACTCCTTGCATGCAACATTGATATTCTAACAATTATAATTCCAAGAGATGAAACAATGCAATGTCATTGGAATGTGGTTTGGACTTAGTTTGAGTCTTGGAAAAAAAAGGCTAAGTTATTACTTTAACCATTAATAAAACACAAGAATTCATTATGCCTATGCTAAGATAGCTCACATCCTGATTTCTGCAATTCCTTCTAGGTCCATCTCATCTCACTATTTGAATAATCATAACTTATAATTTTGAGTAAGATAGATTGATTTTTCCATTTGGTGGTATTAATATGTGTGCTTTGCTAAATAGGTATGCATTACATTCAACTCATTAAGTGCCTAAAGACACTTCTAGACATGGTTATACAAGGCCATTAAGGGTTGGAGCCTACTTTAGGAAGGATCCACTTATATAATTGTTGTATCTTATACTTGCCAATCAATTCCACATTATCTTGAACCTTCCAAATATCAATAAACACTTTCCAAATACTTTACACTATCTATTCTAATAACATGTATTCATTATGAACTTTCGTAGCCTGAGATTCATTCTCTATGAATGTCCAATGATAAAATTTTGAAAACAAATACATATTTTCATTATATAAACCCTCTAAGCCACCTAAAAACCTTTCAAACATCCAACAAAAACAATTTTTTCCATTAAACCATTTTAAAAAGTGAAATTTCTAAGGCTCTGATATTAGGTCATTGATATTGGGTCCACACTAATATCAAATCCTCAATCTTAGGTCCCTAATATCAGGTCCCACAAAATTTATATATACATGGGGACTTAGCCAATTTTTCATCATTTTTCATTTTCAACAAGGGAGATTTTTTGAATTTTCTTTTCCAATCTAAGCTTTGATCTCCTAGCTTTCTCACGCCATAACTTGATCAATATGACTCCACTTTTTGTGATTTTTGAACCTATTTGATCACAGAGTGTTCAACTTAATCATGGGGAATGCTAGTGAGGAAAATCTAAACCAATTTTTCTAAAACAAATTCTAATGCCCAAAAGGTACTTTAAGGGTAAGTATAAAGAGAAAGACAGAATTTTTAAAGAATAATCAAACATACTAAAGCCAAAACATTTAATTAATGATCTTAAGGACCAATAACCATCATACATAGGGATAAAATGAGAAATTGTGAAAGGTTATCAAGAGATTAACACCTATGGAGTAACTTTTTGAAAATTTTTCTAACTCTGCAATCTTAGTAACTAAGAACTTACTGAATTAAGGTATGAGTAAGGTATGAAATCATTAAGAATACATGGTGATGAGACGCAAATTACACAGGCCGCGATATCGCGTCCACCGCGATATCACATCCCCTACGATATCGCATACGCGATATCGTGTCCTTCCCTGCGATATTGCGTACGCGATATCGCTGTCCACTGCCATATCTATAAATAAGAGGCAGCACTCCCCTCATTTCCCATCAGATAGACATAAAGTAGCGAGCTCTGGCTGATTGATCACCCCAGAGATAGAATATTTTCCATGTGCCCGCAGTAGGAGTCCCCCAAGTGAACGGTTCTTTATTCGAGCAGCTTTGTACCTGAATGCAAGTTGTGTACAGCAATAAAGATGAGCTTTTTGGATAAACCTTGCAGTGCATGGATAGGTTTAATTAATGTTATTTACTGCTTTCCTAGTGACGCGGCATGAGTACAACTTGGTTACGAGCGTTGACGAACTTGTACGGCTAGCCAAGGAATCAACTACTCATCGCGAATAGATTCTCTCAACCCTTTCCTCCTAGAGCGTGGGACAAGTACGACTTGATTACGAGCATCCACGGATGTGTACGGCTAGTCAAGAAATCGGCTGCTTGTCACACATAGGTTAACTAAGTGCCTCAGTACAACTGCTTCGAGCACGTGCGTTACGTGTGGTGATCCCAGTAACGATTAGCGTTTGGTAGCCACAGTTGCACAGTTCAAGGTGTGTACAGTAAGTGGGAACGGATGCTGACGCTAGGACTTAGTGCTATAGTTAGAATTAGTTTAGCTTCTCTACCCTTTACCTTTTAGCATAGGCGATAAACCGAAAAACACCAAAAAAATCATACACCTCAGACTTGCTTAACCATACACCGTGACACATACAAGTAAGCCTGGGAAGACAACGAACGATTAACGCCAAGTGTTTCTTGTGGCGTTAAGGCATTTAGTCTGCGGAGTTCGACCGGATCGCGTGTACACACTCGTATTCGTATGGTTGCGTGTAGGGGTACCTCGCCACTCATCATGGGCGCTGTTGCCGGTGACTAAGTGTTTTTTACGCCAATTGAACATAAGGGATATCACTCACATCGTTGTGAGCCTAAAACGAACCTTCGGGTTAATCAGTTAATCAAGAACATAATTAACGGTAAAAAATAGCACACCATTAGGATGGCTTCTTCTCATGAAATTAACTCACCTAAGGGCAATACAGGAGACAGTCAACATCAGATGCATAACCCAGACCAGCCATGTCCTAAACAATCTAAGGTCACATATACTCATCCTGATGAGTATGTTCCTAACTTTACTTTTATTCTCCATCAAGATGAACAACTACGATGGAGAGATCTACAAGGTAACATTGTGTTACCCCCAGATTGATCTACCCCTAACATGCTTTTCCGTGCCTTAGCACAGATCGGCATGCAAGAACTATTTGCGGAATACGTTCTAGATGACCATGACACAAGGGATTATCATCCCACAAATGCCCAACGTATTCGGGATGAAAGGAAGGAGAGCCAACATTTATTATTGAAGGGCAAGGTCCCCCATGTCCTTAGCGAAATAGGAGACGAGGAACCCCTCACAATGGATTTCTTAGAAAATGATGTTCCTCCTCCTCACTCTGGTGAAGAGTATAGACATCAGGGCCTTCGATCAACTGTACATGCTACAGGCTCTGATCCCCGTGAGCACCAACTATTCACGACAGGAACAACCACTCAAACTAAGGATGGACACTTAGATCGTTACAACGATCGGGGCCGAAGAAGCCAAAGAGAAGGTAAGAAACATCGCCATGGCAATGGATCCCCTTCCTCTTCTCCTTCATCTCACCATTCACACTCTCCTTCCACATCTGGGCGCAGCCACCATGAGCATAACGGAGAGGGTAAAAGTAAAAAGGATGAAAGGCCTCGAAAGGAAGGTCAAGAGGAGTTAGGACAAGGGCAAGGACATAGGGAGAGTAGGGAACCACCACGAAGACATCACAGACGTCATGATAGAGATGATCATGATGAACCCCTACTCGCAACCTGAAGCATGCTAGACATCACAGAGGCAGTTAGGATCCCCACAAGGCACTTAAAAGATAGTACGATCAAGCGTTTGGACATAAATAATATCCCACGTTTTGAAGGGGGATACAACGCTGATCCTCAACATCATTTATAGGCATTCCACGATGCCTGTGCCTTGCAAAATATAGATAATGAGTGG
>MNCI01028193.1:0-46649 GCA_015680685.1 Gnetum montanum
GTATGGTGGACCATTGGGCATATTAGCCACTCATTGATTGGAGTCATTGTTGGGGATGGTGCTGATAGTTTAGGAAGTTATATCATATATAATCATTATATAAGTTTATAAAGATTTACGTTCTTGAAAATATTAAATATTGACAACATATACACACTATTAATTCATCATATCTACTTCTCTAAGGTCAAACAGTCCACAACATTGAAAATCCCAAAAGGGCTAATGTCAAAGCAAGAAATAATAATGACTAGAATGCACCATTACAAGCAAAGATCTCCTTTGTTTATGAAGAACCTTACATACCTGACTTCAACTTTGTATTTCATAAAGATGATTAGTTTTAATGGAGAAATTTGCAGGGTAACATTGTGATGTTCCATAATAGGGAAACTCCATCTATTCTCCATGTTGTGCTTAGGAAATGTGGTGTTGGCTATCTTTACGAGGGCTACCATGTTGACAAAAACATGGTCAAGCCTTATCAACCAACATGAGCCCAACTTAGAGTGGATTGGAAGGTGGAAGCCTGATATGAATAGCACAAAGCAAAGAACATTGGAATAGTCCACTCCTAGTCTAATAGGGAGGATACAAACTATTAGTTAAAAAGATCTCAACATTAATGACCTCCTATATTCAATGTTAATGATAAGGGCAATTCCAGGCTATGTTTAACCTTGATAAGGAATCTTGAAGGAGATGGAATAGGTTTTAGAACTTGAAGGAACTCTAGGCCTAGGTCCTCTAGCACACAAAGGTGAGACAATCCAAGCCATTACGAAAGGAGAGCAAGCTGGCATGGCTTTCCTTACTTACCATCTTCCTCTTTATCCTCATCGTCAAGCTCTACGAAGGATAAATGTACACACAAAGAAAGAATCAAAGATTGACAACTTAATAGGGATGATAGGAGACATCATTATATGCATCTTGATTGGGATCAAGATGGATGTAGAAATAGAAACCAAGATGGAAATAGAGATAGAGGTTAAAGAAGGAGACATGATAGAGACCATAAAAGAGACAGTGATGGTAGAGTAAACAAGAATCATGATTATGATTATGATAACATGATGATGATGTCGATGAACCCTTGCTGGCCACAAAGAACATGATTCAAATTAGAAAAGTAGTAAGAATACCTCATAGGCATCAAAGAAAAAGCCACTTCAAATGACTTGACATGAATAACATTCCCAAATTTAAGAGAGGTTATAATTTTAATTCTTAAAATCATTTACAAGCCATTCATGATGCCTATACCTTACAAAACATAGAAAACAAGTGACAAAAGTTGAAAATTTTCCTAATGACACTCATCAAGGAGGTTGAAACATAGTATCAGTTATTGGAACTAGATATAATTCATTGATTGTCCACTATGCTATAGCTCTTCAACAAAAAATATCAAACCTAGTCAAAAGTGCTCAACTTTGGAAAATAGATCCATGGTTGGAGGTAAGCAAATCACAAATCCCTTGACTTGACTATGGGAAGATACTATTCCCTACTTCCCAAATTTCTAGGTAATGAGTTTTCTTAGAAAGAGCAACTTCGTCACATCATAGATGCATTTCACAACAAAACAAGAAAGACCCTTAGGATCTATGCCCAAGGAAAACTATCATAACTTGGAGTTTGTCGGATACAAAGGTTGATTGAGCAAGTGGATAAAAAGGAAGAGAACTTTGAAAGAGGGAAGACACTGAAGAATATAACTGGGATCCAAATCTTCTTAGGAAGGATATTTGCATCTATAACCTAGAAGAAGAGGCATCACTAGAGCAAGTAGTATAGTGGAAGACCTTGCCAATACACAAATTTTTTACTAAAATTTCAACCAAGATTGACAAGATGTGGGATTACATAGATGAAAGATTCTAATGCACATTGAAAATCATGAAGAAGGAGGTAGAGCAATAAAAGAAAAAGAAAAAGGAAATTGGTAAGGATGTGTACAAGCATCAAGGGAAAGCAACTATAGGGAAAGAGATTTCAAATTCTAATTCAAAAAAAAAAAAAGATGATTGATGTTCAATATTGAAGGAAAAAGCATTACATAAACATCAGAATTAGAGTGGCTTTAGAGCCAACATGCATACATGTTCATTTCAACAAACATCTCCTCCTATATCATTCATATAATATATGCATGAAAGTTAGAAAGAAAACATGGCCAACTTAAAGCACAAGTGAAAGAGACAATAAAGAGCAAAATGTAGCATCATTAAGATGCATGAGATTCTTCAATATTGAACCAATTCTTGAGAGAGAACCTTGTGAATTAAGAAAACTTTAGCTTATGAGAATGAGAGCATTATGTGACAACGTGAGGGAAATTGCAAAAGCTTCAACAACTAGGGCCTACCATGGGAGAGCGTAGATTTGGAAATACTATTACTACAAGAATACAAGAATAAAGGGAAGTGCTCTTCCTTGGAATTTGAAAGGCACTCAAAAGGATAAAAGATGGAGCATGAAAGGAGGAAGAAAAACTTGAGGAGAGACATCCTCACTTCATTGCTTGATACTCAAACGCTATTCTCCATTGTGATACAAGATAGGCCCTTTGACTCTATTTATAGCTTGAGGAGTGGTGAGGATTTGAAACTTCCTCTCATATGGGACTAACTCTTCTCCTCTTTACTTTTATCTTCTAGCATAAACTATGCTTTCCTAAGGTTTTCTTAGCTATTTTTCTTGGCTTTCTTATCTTCTTTGATATATAACTACAAAACATTAAAAAAAAACATTTAAATGATAATGGAAGGATGAAAAAATAACAAAGATACAGTTTGGACATTATCCAAAGTATTAATAGTGGCTTATCATGGATGATAGCTGCAAATCTTAAATTTACATGAAAATAGTAGAGGAACTCATCATTCTTACATGGACAAGCTAGATGAGATGGAGGAAGTGAAATAACAAATAGCTTAAGAAGGCTATGTACAAGAAGTAAACATTTATTGAGAAGGGTTGTAGATTCTTAAAGAATCAATTCTAAAATAAATAGAACTTAAAATATTATTGGAGTCACTAGAGTATGTCTTTCTTGAAAATGGAAAATTAGTAATTATCAATGTTGAACTCTCAAAACAAAATAAAAAAAGGAAGAAACTCTTAGAAGTGGAGAATAAATGGCCAACAATCTTTGCCTATTTTTATGATGAGATCATTGACATTAATCCTTGTATATGTCAACACTGCATATATGTGGTTTCAACAACAAAGACAATATGTCAACCATAGTATAGCCTAAATTCAAAGATAAAGGAGATGACAAAGTAATAAATTACAAAAAATTTCAAGGTAGGATTCATATACCCTATTGTAGATAGTAAGTAGGTGAATCCATTGGTCATCATGCCTAATAAGGGTGATAAATGGTAGATCTACATCAATTTTAGGCTATTGAATATGGCCATATTTAACGATCATTTTTTGCTACCATTGTTGATCAAGTGCTAGACATAATAGCAAGGTGCAAATGCTACAACTTTTTGAACAGTTAATGGTTATAACAAATTCCAAATTTCTCTAGAGGATTAGGCCAAAACAACATTCACGAGTTGGTGGGGCAATTTTACATGTAAGAAGATGTCTTTTAATTTATACAATCTCTTAATATGTTCCAATACCTAGTTCTTAGCATATTCTAGATGTAAATCAATAATAGGATGGAAGTATTCAAAATTTTAGCAAACACTAGGCTACTTAAGAAAGTACTCAAAAAATGTACTAGGACAAATCTAACGTTGAATTAACAAATCTTATGGTATAGGAAGGCATTGTCTTTGGAAACTGCATTTTAGAGAAGAAATTGAAGTGAATCTTCAAAAAATTAGGGTAATCTAAGGAATCACCAAAGGCATCAAATAGTAAAGTTATTTCTTGGACACACTAGTTTCTATCAATGTTTCATTAAGAACTTCTCCAAGACTACAAAACCATTGTGAAAAGGCCTTTGAACTTCTCGACTAAAGGCTTGTAGAAACTTTCATTCTAGGAGAACTTGACTAGTTCAAGTCTTTTCACATTGATGAGTGGCAATTGTTCCCTACTCCTAACCATACAGATCATAAGCATGTACACACAATCTGGTCAAATTCTATGGAACTTTGGATTAATAGTATCCTATATAACTAGGTGTTAAGTTGTTGGTTGTTGTCTTTCTAGTCATTACTTATGCTAGTTCAATTGGTATGGTTAAGTGAGATTGAGGAATAAGATATCTTTGTTCTTGTTACTTTTTATTATTTTTATGATTAAAATGTTAAGATGATCAAGTAGTTAAGATATTAAAATATTAAACTAAATATGGATTTAAAGATAATCTAAACTATCCTAAGTTTAGAGTATCCATATCCACTTTCTATACCAATCATGAACCTATATTAATGTTACTGTATTACCAAGTAATTACTAGTAGGTGTACCAAGTATTCACTACTGGGATTACCAAATGTAATATATATTATACTTGAAGTGATCATACTCACATTGATATGGAGTAAAATACTAAATTATTAAGTGCTTAAAAAGTAAAGTGCATTAGAAGTAAAATGCTAAAAATAAACTAAGGGAAAATCCAAGTATTATAATGGAAAGAATCAACATTAATTTTTGTTGCTATTATGAAGAAGTGTCCAAGTACATCATGTACTTGAATAAAAATTTGTTCAATCAACTCAAATCCACACTAAGAGCTTCATTGTTGAAATGACCAAAGGGTATCATAAATGTAAATGGTGCATGCATTTATATAAATGTGTCGATGCAACTAATTGACTAATACTTCATTACAAATCATGACCAATGCATCCAACTGTGAGATCATGCTTCCATAATTGGATGACTACAAATACCCATATTACATTCACTATGTACTATGCAAGTAAAACCATTTATATATGTACAACTTAACTACACCATGATAGATGATGAGCGACGATACCCCTATGCCCAGCTATACGAATCACTAAGCATTCATGCATGATTTGGTCAAATTTTGTGGACTTATAGCCTTCTAAGTACATTAGTCTCTAGGAAGTGAAGCTAATTGTTACAATCGTTGTCTTCCCAATTACACTTAGGAAATACAAAGGTATGGTTAAGTGCAATTGAGGCATATGATTTTTATCATTTTTTATTTTTTTTGTTTTAAGTTACCTAAGGATGAGAAAAATGTATAAAATAAAATAATTTAATTGATAATTTAATCTAATGAGCTACTCCTAACTAATCCTAACATAAGTATCCATTTCCACTTACTGTACACATCTTGAACACATTTAGTACTATTGGGTTACCAAACATTAAGCATTACTGGAATTACCAAGTGCCAAGCATATGCTTGAAGTGGTCGTACTTATGTGCCTAATTAATCATTATTTAACCTAGCTTAATTTAGCTTAATTAACTATTTGATTACTTGAAACATTAAAGGAAATTGCAAAAAATAGTAAATGCATAAGTAAATAATTAATCTATGTCAAAGTGCTACAAGGTTTATAAAAAACCTTATCTTTATTTCCGCACACTTGTATGCTTAGGTACAATAGTGCTTGAATAAAGATCCATACACTCAACTCCTATTGTGGGAACTTAGAGAAAAATATTCTAACTTTCATGTAAGAAAACTGTAAGAGCTTCGCTACAACTATTACAAAGGATTCCATAAACACGGTGGGTGAGCATGTATTTATAGGCAAAATAGATACTACGTTGACAAGGCCACATCAATGCATCAAATCATGCATCGACATGGCCCAATTGGCATAACTAATTTATGATTCATCATACCTCCACAACTAAATGAAAGCTCATCTTTGAGTTCTTTAAAAATTTGGGAAGATATGAAATTATTGACTAATGATAGATATACGATAAACACAAAGAAACACGAAGTGCCCAAGTGCATGGGTATACAATCACTACAAAATTTTCTTGTGTTCAAGAATAAAAAATTGAATACCAAGACAAAATTTGACAAACATAATCCCTTTGATGGTGTGAAGATGAAGAAGAAGATTAAACAATCCCAGGTGGTGGAGGGCCTTGAGGTCTTGAAGGACCTTCTCTTGCTTCAAGCACACATGGTGGTTGAGGCTATTGTGGTTGTCTTGCTACAGCTACAACTTTTAGTGAAAGATAAAAAGCATCTAACAATGCTTTCATCTTCTCTTCCTTACTCCCAGGATCATGCATAGTCCATGCAGCTTCTCCAATGTGGGTTGGAATGGGCACATCCCAAAGACATGGCATTGTTGGGAACAACTCCTTGACATTGATAAACTAGGTAGCAAATTATTTACATTCGATATCAAATATCCTAATTGCATTATGTAGTTCTTGGTAATCATTCATTCTTCTAACTAGGTTCTTAGCAATTGATCTTTGATTAGTGAATCTTGCCTTGAGAACTTTGAGTTTAGTGTTTGCAATCTTAAGCTTTTACTTGGTCTCCTTGTGGTGCTTGAACTCTACCTCATATAGCAAGTACAAGTTGACCACCTATTTCTCTAACTCTACTTATAGCTATCTGGCAGTTAGCATTGCCCAATTTGCATATTGGAGATTAACAAGCTCTATGTATTCTATCATCTCTTCAATATACAACTACTTCATGTGAATCTTTGCTTTATTGTAGGCATCTATCCCATCAATGATAGGTTGTCACACCTATTTTCCTTGTTGAAGTTGTTGGATGGTCTCATTAACTTTTGCCTTAGCCATCTAAATGTGTATTTCATTTAGCTTCTTGTTGATGCCAACATCGCCCATGTTAGGCACGGGACCATGATCAACAAGTTTGATCCCCTAGCATCGAGCATAAAGAAAGTTAATTTGTACAAGAAAGTCTTGGAGTTTCATTCATAATGGCAAGCTTGTGGTGGTGGTTACATTACCACACCATGATGGTGTGGACATAACAGCTTAAGTGGTGTTGAACGTGGGTTACATAATGGCTGCAGAGGTGGCGTAATTGATGATGGTGGTTATGGGAGTTATGTGTAGACGTGGGATGGCATAAACAACGATGGTGATTATGGGAGTTACATGCAGATGTGGGGTGGCAATTCTAGGCATTACGAAAGTTACATAATGGCCTAGGTTGTGCATGACATGGAGTAACCAGTGATGAGTGACTATAAAGAAAGGTCGTGACTTGCTACAAGAGATCATTAGGGCCTTCCCATCTCCTACCAGTAGATGAGAACAAGGGGTAAATCACTAGATGTCCCCCTCATAGTAGTAGTAGCTTGTAATTCTTTGATAATCACCATCACGGCAGCAACCAGTAGTGGCAAGTGTAAGTGCACTGCCATGTTAGAGGTTCTTGTTAGTGGTAGGCACACAACAGGTAAGTGGTGATGGTAGATGGAATAGTGGTGACATCTCTCTCTCTCTTCTTCCTCTCAGTCCAAGCAGTAGTGTAACATGTGATAGCAGATCATGTGGCGATGGTGATCGTGGTCGTAGGTAGTGGGATCAAAGTTCCCTCTCTCTCACCAAGCAACCTCACTTTCTTTGACATGCAGTAGCAGTAGATAGCACCCATGTGTTCAAGGCACAACATGGTGACTGGTGGTGCAATGCTGTTTGCACGAACGACAGAGGCTATCTTGGAAATACTCTTTCTTGATAAATGTGTTAGCCCACGATAGGCGTCAAAGTCCCTCTTGGTAGCAAGCATTGACAACAATGAGCATTGGCATTTGCAACTAGTCTAGGGGCAGTAGAAATGGTGTGTAATTAGCAACAAGGGTGTGTGAGAAGCGATCTTGCTCTTCTTTGTTCATGATGACACATGGTAAGCACGTGAACAACACATGACAACCACGAATGACAATGGTTGGTGACTATTATAGATCTCTCTCCCTCTTCAAATGACACGAATTGACGGTAGCAATAGGGAACTAGGGAAAAATTTAAATTTTTTAGTTACCTATTATATTTTCATGAAGTCTTGAATTTCAAGACAATTGTTCAATTTAAATTTCCAAACTTTTAGTTTAATTACCTTTTTTTTGAAACATCACAGAGCCCTCTCCAGCTAAGACTATTTTTGGGTATTTGTACCCATATGGGAGATGCCTTAGGCAATAGTCTTCTAAAATGAGTTTTCTTTCTTGGTGTTGGTGCATCCAAATTTTATGCATCAACACCATTTTTGGTATTAGAAGTAGTGCCATTTTTTTAACCTTTGTCTTTCCATTTTTTGAAATATCGATTTTTCATGTTCCTAATCCTGTTTTGTTCCTACTTCAAAACTATTGTTTCCCTTGAATCTTATTTTCATATGCTCTCTTTTGAAAACCCTTATCTCCAAACCCTTTATTTTCTACTTTTTTTTTGAAAAATTAATATTTCATATTTTCTGAATATTATCATTTTCATTATCAGAATCCTAAACCTTCTTTACCCAGTTCTAATTTTGGTGGTCCTTACCTGAGTCCTAACTCTTTCCTTTGTCTTCTATGTATTATTTTAAGATTTCTATGGTCATGTTGTTCCTTGCACTTGCATGCAATTTCTAGTTTGGGGGTCAAGTGCTGATGCCAACATCACCCATGCTAGGCCTGGGGCCATGATCAACAAGTTTAATCCCCTAGCACCAAGCACAAAGAAAGTTAATTTGTCCAAGCACGTCTTAAAGCCCAATTCATAATGGAGAGCTTATGGTGGTGGTTACGTTGTCATGCCATGATGGCATGGATGTAATGGCCCAGGTGGTGTTGAATGTGGGTTACGTAATGGCTACATAGGTGGCATAATTGATAGTGAAGGTTATGGAATTTACATATATACGTGGGATGGTGTAACTGGTGGTGGTGGTTACAAGAGTTACATGCAGACATGGTGTGGTGATGCCAAGAATTATGAAACTTATGTAATGGCCCAAGTGATGGATGATGTGGTATAATCAACAGTGAGCAGCTATAAATGAAGGCCATGACTTGCTACATGAGATCATTGGGGTGTTTCCCTCTCCCACCAGTAGACAAGAACACAGGGTAGATCATTGGATGTCCCTCTCTTAGCAGCAGCAGCCTATAATTCTTTGACAATCACTGACATGGTAGCGACTAGTAGTGGTAGGCATGGGTGTTAGCAGCGACATGTTAAAGGTTCTTGTTAGCGGTAGGCACATGATAGGCAGGTGGCAATGGTAGATGAAATAGTGACAACATCTCTCTCTCTCCTCCCTCTCGGTCCAGGTAGTAGTATAACACATAGTAGTAGATTGCATGGTGCTGGTGATCGCGATTGTAGGTAGTGGGATTGGAGTTCCCTCTCTCTCACTAGGCAACCTTCCTTTCATTGACATGTGATAGTAGCATATAGCACTTCTGTGTTGGAGGCACGTCATGGTGATTGGTGGTGCATTGTTGTGTGTGCAAATGGTAGAGGCTCTCTTGGCAACAGTTTTTCCTGGTAGACATGTTAGCCTACAACATGTGTTAAAGCCCCTCTTGATAGTAGGCATTGACAACAATGGGCATGGGCATCTGCAATTGGTCCAAGGGTGGTAGCAATGGTGTAGAACCAGCAACAGGGATGTGCAATAGGTGATCTTGCTCTTCTCTCTTCATGGAAGCATGTGATAGGCACGTGAATAACACCCAACAATTGTGAACAATAATGGTTGATGACTGCTACAGATCTCTCTCTCTCTCTCCATCTCCTAATGGTAGTAGTAGGGAACCAAGGAAAAATTTAAATTTTCTAGTTACCTACTATAGTTTCATGAAGTATTGAATTTCAAGACAACTGTTTAATTCAAATTCCTTGACTTTTAGTTTAATTACCCTTTTGTTGAAACATCACATATCCCTTTCTAGTTGAGACTATTCCTGGGTTTCTATACCCATACAGGAGGTGCCCTAGGCAATAGTCTCCTCAAACACGTTTTCTTTTCTAGTGTTGGTGTGTCCAAATTTTATGCATCAACACTTCCTTCTATAGGCGAACTGGATCTTTATAGTGGTTCTTGACTCTCTTAAATTTGAGAGCCTCATTTTTTCTAGTAGTAATCTTAATCATAAATTTTTGGCATAAGGCACAAACTTCCTCCATAGAGAGATTTCTGTTTCAGATGCCAATCTCCTCAATTTAGTGTTTACCATGGCTAGCTGCTCTTACTATTGATGGATGAATTCTTACATCTGCTATTTCTGCACATCAACATTCCATAGGTGATGATTCTCTATGATCAACATCTAATTCTCTAGGCACTTTTGGACTAAGTTCTTTTGAACTGAATATGTCTTGGCCTTAGCCATAGACTAGTCAAACATGGCCATCACCATCCCTGCTTCAACCTGTTTAAGTCTATCTTGAAGTTTTTGAAAAGCTTCATCTCTTGTTAGTGTAGGATTGTTGAGTGTAGGATCAGTAAGGAGGGCTCTTAATTTAGCAACCTCTATGGCTACGTGTTGGTTTTGCGCTTGAGTCGTTTCGAGTTGCCCTTCCAAAATGATGCATTTTCCCTTTAGTAGCTCTGATTGGATTGCGATGATGTTATTCAAAAAATAAAAGATATTCAGAATCAATTTCTTGATTTCCACCAGTTGGTCAAGTAACTCCTCATGCTAGGTTGAATTCAATCTATTGCTAATGGTTTTTGTGGATGTTTGCATATCTCTGAGTGTAGAAATGTCTAGTACAGATGCTGCAAGTGCGTTAAGTTCTTTGGAGATTTGATCAGTAACCACTTCGACTGCTATATATTTCCCTTGGTGTTGCATCACCAAGATAGTTGCCCCATCGCCATCCTCCAAACACATCAAAAAGGTAGCAACATTCCTAGAGATTTTTGGAAATTGCTATTGTTGTAAGAGAGACACCATTACCTCTCGGGCACTAGAATTTGACCTTGTAGGTAACTGTATTCTTTGGGTTGAGAAAAGTAGTGCAAAGAATCTTTTAGAGAATTCCATTATTTTTTCTAGAATTTAATCTCTTTCATGTAAAGTTGGCTACCAAGTAAAGTCAATGCTAATGGTATTCCATGACATTTTTCAATAATACTTTTCATCAGTGCATCAAATTCATTCATCACATTGCCAGTTCCTCCAAATGCATATTGGCAAATAATTTATTTAAGTTATGAAGTCTAAATTTGAGAGTTACAATGAAATCAAATTTTTACAATACAAAGAAACTCTAGGGTCATGCTTCAAAACATCCTTTTCCTTGCCAGTTCCAATAATACTCAAAGGAATTTTACTGTAAATATTATCAAATACTACGATAATTTTTTGCATATTTCAATCTAATCTTTAAAAGTTTCTTTCTTTCCATTTTGGTGTTGCTGGGATCATATCTAAGAAGGTTACTAATAAGTTGTTTATAAACTTCATTTACACCATATTTCTCACTAGTTCCCCTATGTTTGCTATAAAGCAACATCTCTCATATTGAGGACAAATCTCATTATAAAGTTGTTTTGCAAAAGTGGTTTTCCCTATGCCTCCCATACCACTTATTTCCACTAAAGTTACACCACATCTATTGTGATCGCATTTCATTATTTCATGCTTCATACTAGTAACTCTTCTTGTCTTCCAACTATGTTACTGGAAACATCAAGCAACCCAACATCAAGTTCCTAGAGTATCATGTTAACAATTTCCCTACAACATTTCTTGGATAAAATGGCAACAAAAGGAGAAAAAAGCTAAATCAATTAAGAAGTAAATTCTTGATAATAGAAGTAACACTTTGGTTCCAAACATCATGTATATTCAAACTAGTTATTGAACCCCGCTATCTGTAGAGTAGAAGTAAAAAGGGGAAAACAAACTATGGATATTTATTAAATATGAAATGTTGTGAAGTAATGATAACAACCTTAAAACATTAATTCAAACATTTTTATTTACCGGGGATTGTGCAACATTTAATTTTGAAACAGTGCTATAATCTAATATAATTTTTTGCAATTAAACTTAAAATACTAGCCAAGTTTGCTACTACCGAAAAAAATTAAGGAACTACTGTAGACCATGCATCCATCCATGAAGAATTTGACATTAAAGCCTAAAACTACTTCTGAAATCAATTATCTTAATATCCCAAGATCAGCAACATTCCTAATGAACCAAAAATTAAGCATGCACAAACCTTGATAAACTAAAAGAAAACTTTTGAGGGGTTGAAATCACTCACCCTTTGCCTTCTTCTACTGTGATGTCAACAATCTTGTATAGAGATTGTCTCCATTTATAGATGTTTTGGGTGGCATACCTATTTTTGTCTATAATCTTCTTCTAAAAGCCATACTCGAAAGCTCCTTGCAAATGTTAAAAAATCATAGGATTTTACATCATATAAAAGATGGGAATAAGCTTTGATTTATCCATCTTGTATTTGTCGACCATCATTTCCAGTTCTTCAAGAGACCATACAGACTCTGCTAACCCACTGGAAAATATACATACATCAACCTTGGAATATTCAATGGCTTCTTTTATGGCCAAAGGAAATCTCTTGCCACTTTGCAACTCTTCTTTGTCCAAAAGCACTTCAAGCCCTCTATCACAAAACAAATCATACATGTGATAAGCCAAGGTGCGCATTGTATCAAGGCCTCGGTGATTGATGAACACCTTGAACTTTTTGTTGCTACTACTGCTACCCTCATAGTTTGAGGATGAATCAACACTAGAATCTAGCTATTAACTAGCATTTAACTAATCCTAGCATAAGCATCCAGTCCCACTTTCTATACACATCTTGAACCCATGTATCCATTGTTGGGCAATTAAGTGCTATGCTAGTGGGTGTACCAAGCAATAACATTGCTAGGATTACCAAGTGAATATGTGTTATTTTTGAAGCGATCGTACTTATGTGTTTAATCTATCTAGCTTAATTGCTTTATTAACTTAAATTTTGGAAAACATTTTATAAATAATTGGAAGCATTTAACAAATAATTAAGGACATTAAATGCATAAATAAAATAGCTAATCTATCCAAAGTGTTGCAAGGTTTATCAAAAAGCTAATCTTTATTACTTCACACACTATTGTGCTCAGGTACAACAATGCTCGAATAAAGATCCATACACTTAATGGCTCTTGCTGCGGGCATTTAGGAAAAAAATTCTAACTTTCAAATGGAAAAAATGCAAGAGCTTTGCTACAATTGTAATCTCTACTTGCCAAAAATGTGGCTGTAGACACGTATTTATAGTTGAAAATTGACACTACGTTGATAGGGCCTCATTAACACATGGTAAGATGCATCGACTAGGCTTTGTCAGTGAGGCCTAGTCGATGAGCTTGTGTTGATGAGTCCTCATTGATGCAGCCAACTGAATGTGACTCATCATACCCCCATGACTAAATGAAAACTTGTCCTTGAGTTCTTTTACAAGATTGAGAAGTTATGGAATTATTGACTAACTTTTCTTCAAACAAAACAAACCGATTGACTTAACAAAAAATGGAATGCTCGAGTGTATGGATCAACACATTATAAAGAATGATGGTGTTTAAGACACAAAATTGAACACCATGACTCAACTCTTCAAAACTAGATAGCATGTATCTTGATGGTGTGAAGCTTTTTGGAGAAGATCAAACAATCCTAGGCGGTGGTGGCTCCTGAGGCTTTAAGGAACCTTCACTGGCTTCATGCATGGGCAACAGTTGAGGTGGCTATGGCTATCCTACTATTGTTGCAAATTCAAGTAGGAGGCAGAAAGCATCTAGCAATGCTTTCATTTTCTCCTCCTTACTCCTAGGATCATGCCTTATCTCCATAGCTTTCCGAATGTGGGTTGGAATGGGCACATCCCAAGGACATGAGATTGCTAGAAATAGCTCCTTGGCATTGATGAACTAGGTAGCAAACTATTTGTATTCAATGTCGAATACCTTGACTATGTATTTTAGCTCTTGGTGGTCATTCATCCATTTAGCTAGGTTCTTAGCAATTGATCTTTGATCTCTAAACTATGATTTGAGAACTTCAAGTTCAGCGTTAGAAGTTTCAAGCTTCTACTTGGTGTCATTGTGGTGCTTGAACTCGGCCTTGTATAATAGATACGAGCTAGCCACTTGTTTTTCTAATGCTAACAATGATTTTTTGATAGTCAACATTACTAGGTTTGCATAACAGAGATCTGTCATCTCCTCGATCTACAACTCATTTAAGCGAATCTCTACTTTATTGTACACATCAATCTTATCAATGATGGGCTACCACATTTTTCTTCCTTGTTGGAGTTTCTAGAGGGCTTCATTCATCTTTGCCTTCACCATCTAGATGTGTTTCTCATTAACTTCTTTCTATAGGCCAACCTGGTCCCTGTAGTGATTCTTCACTTTCTCAAATTTGAGGGCCTCATTCTTCTAGGTGGCAATTTCAATGGTAGACATTTGGCATAAGGCACAAACTTCCTCCATTAATAGATTTGAATTTTCTACAGCCAATTTCCTTAGTTCATTATTTATCCTAGCAAGCAGCTCCTGCTATTGATGAATAAATTCCTACATTTGATCTTTCTAAGCATCAACATTTTGCAGGCGATGATTTTGTGCGATCAAGGTTTCATTCTCCTGGCACATTTGGTTCAAGTCCTTTTGGATTGAATACGTTTCAACTTCAGCTATGGACTATTTGAAGATGGCTATTACTGCCTCCTCCTTAGCCTTTTAGAATTATTCTTAAAGCTATTTGAAAGCTTCATCTCTTGTTATTATTAGGCTAAGGATCACAAGATCCGCAAGTCATGTATGAAGTTTGGCAACCTTCGTACCCAGGCATTAATTTTGTTCTTGAGGCATTTCTAGTTGCCCCTCCAAAGTAATGCATTTTCCCCTTGCATTCAGCAGCTCCAACTAGGTTGCAATGATGTTTTCCATAAGATCAAAGATGTCTGGAGTCGGTTGCCTAGTTCCTACCAGTTATTCCAGCAGCTTTTCATGTTGGGTTGCATTTAACATTCTGTTGACTATGCTTGTGGATGTCTACACATCTTGAAGTGTAGATATGTCTAGTACAAACACTAGTAGTGCATTCAATGCTTCTGTGACATGGTTAATAACCACTTTAGTCACTATCTCCTACCCATGGTACTGCATCATCAAGATAGTTACCCCTTTGCCTTCCTCAAAACATACCGAGAAAGTGGCAACATTCCCAGAGACTTTTGGGAATAGATGGTGTTGTGATAAAGACATTGTGACCTCTCGAGCATTGGGATCTAACCTTGTAGACAGTTGCATTCATCTAGCTAACTATTTCGGCCACCTCACTAAGGTGACTTATCGTTTGTTGATACATAGATGGATTTGCCCCACTCATTCTTACATGTTTCTCTTGTTTACTTAATAGCTATTCTCAAATTTTGTGTAGATGCTCAATGGCTACATGGGCCTTCAGTGTTTTTTCCTAAGTGGGTGGTGGTAGTGGCTATTCCTCTTCTTAGGTTTTCATTGACGTTTTGTCTTTCATGATCTCTGACCATGAGGCCAAAGGAGCATACCTAAGGATATCATTGGAATAGCGAATAATACCTACCCTTTTGGAAAGTTTTTAGATGGGGCATGGAAAGGGCAAGGTCTTCCTTTCATGTGCATTTTCCTTGAAGTGCTTCTCGATCTCTAAGTAGATTAGCTGTGGAAGGTTGACAGGAAATTTCTAGCTTAGAGCGGTGCATGCTCAAGAGGAGAAGGTAGTTACTTTGATTGGCCTCCCAATTGGGTTGAGGTGATAGGCTACAATCTTAAAATAAATTCACTCTACTGATGTGAGTGCACCATACTCCTTACAGTCAACCCCATAGCATTGCAAGGTCCACTTCCTCTTGGCCTTAGGATCACCTTTTGTGGATAGTTCTACTAGCTATGTTTTGGTATTAGGTAACCTAAGTGCTTGTGCAATAGCTTTTGTTGAGTAGTATACTTGAACATCCTTGATTTTTACAATAGACCCTAGCCTTTGGCTCTTCATAAGAGATTTGTTTCTTCCATGTACCATTCCCCATTGGACATGATGACTGGCCACATGGGAGAGGCTTGTAGTTATGTCTTGACATCCTTTGGAGCTTTCTCCAAAAATGGCCCAAAGTTGATCTCTTGAAAAATGGATCATTAAATTTCTCAGGACTTGATGATATCAAGGTAGGCTTGAGTCAAAGTGACCTCAAGCCTTGGCAAGAGTCTAGGTACTTTTCCTCAATGTGATTATTCTGTAGACACTTCTTCTTCTAGAATCTAGCAGATAGATTCCACTTCGGGCTCCTCACTAAGAGGTCCCGTTGCATGGGTTGCCTCTGGTAGTTCTTGGCCTTGTTCTGGTTGACCCCTTCCAACTCTGGACCACTTCTCCTATGGTTGCAAGGATTCTCCTTCCTACAGAAATTTCTATCTGGGTGCCATTTGTAATCATAATGATACCATGGATTAGTAATCATTGTGTAACCTTAAAGAAATTGAGATACCTTTATCTCTTAAGGATAGTTACACTTGGCTAAGTTGTGATTATGGCTGATTTAATTACTTCAATTATCATTTTACTTATGTGTTATTATTAATAAATCATCCTAGAGGTTTTTGGAAGGTTTAACTCTTGAAACAGTTGATGTTTATATGTGGTTAAGGTTATTAACCTTTTGGAGGAGTTAGACAAATTTCCAAAAACATTTCATCGATTTTCATTAGAAACCTTAAGGTTTGCAACCCTCACAAGAAAGATCTTACCTCTGGTAAGTGCACGATAAAAAAATGGAGTGATTTGGACAAATGGTTCGGATGTTATGAGTTCTGGAAGATTTTGAGCTTTGAAAAATTGCAAAAACTCCCCATGTGGTATGACAAAATTTTCTCATTGTTTTTTTTGAAATGGGAACCACACCATGCAAGGAAATATTTGTGTTTAAGGGCTGGGCTTTGAATTCCCATCATTTTTAAATAATTTTTGGATGGAAACCACACCATGCAAAGACTTATTCAACTTCCTTTTAGTAGATGGTATGGAACGATAAGAAGTCCATGAAAAACACTCAAGCACTCAAGTAAGTAGAAGAGTACAAAGAGTATTGAATTCCCTTGAAGTCACATACTTTTCAAACCTTTGAATCCTTCCTAATTCTAGAACTACCAAGGTCATTAATTGATTAAAAGTTTCTTTAATGGAAGGGATCCTAAATTCCTAGAACAAGGAAAACCATAGAGTTGATCGGATGGGTGGATGATGTGAACTCACTTCTTGTTCTATGAAAAGTAAACCATGTTAAAGTCATCATACATCAAGATTCAAAAATAGAAACTAGACATCGACAATCACAACATTAAGCACAGACCATCATTAGTAAACAACAATCGTAGCACTGTGTCTTGTGACAATGCATGTGCGGGGTTCCAGTAGAGACCCTTATCGCCTGGTTGTAGTTTTACTTTCTTTATTTTAAGGTCATGAAGTTGCTTGTTGAATGCCTTATTTACCTCATTCAAGAATAGGGTCACTAATTAATTTTCATCTAGCACATTCAAGTTGATCAATCTCTCTTTCTGTGCTAGATTGAGGTCAAGATTTAGATCACAAGTTGTTGAGAGTGTACGAAGCTTAAATTGGATGAAGAATGTTGGAATTTTTTTGTACACTAACTTGTAGGGAGAATAGGCAATAGGACGTTTCCAAGTTGAATGATAAGCCTAGAGAGTATCATTAAGTTTTGTGCTCCAATCCTTCCTATATTTGCTAATGGTTCACGTTAGTATTTTTGTAATCTCCTAGTTGGTTACCTCTACTTGACCGTTGGCTTGGGGGTGGTAAGATAGTCTTAAGTTATGTTCTAACCCCAAGCATTGCATTAACTTTCTAAATGTGGCACCTATGAAGGTATTTCCATTATTATAAATTAGTGAGTGTGGCATCCCAAACCTATTCATAATTTGTTATTGTATAAATCTGGCAGCAATGGATGATGTACAATTAGTAACAATTGTTGTTTCTGCCTATTTTGTGTAGTAGTCAACTGCTACTATAATATATGCCTTTCTATTAAACATGGGTGTGATGGAACCCATGAAGTCAATGCCTCATATTTTGAAAGCTTCCAATAGTTGAATCTAGTATTGAGGATCTTCTATGCAAGCAATCATCCCCCCATCTCATTGACAACATTCACAAAACTTGACAAATTGGTGGGCATCCCTAAAGAATGTAGGCTAATAGTATCTTACCATTAATATTTTTATGACCATGCATCTCCTTGCATAGTGGCCTCCACAAGGCCCTTAGTGAGCATCTTGGAGAATGTGTAGTTGATTTTCATCAAGGACAAACCAACGAATCAAGCCATTGGCACACACCTTGTAAAGGTATTTGTTGATTTCCCTGAAGTATTTGACCTGATGAAGAAATTTTTACTTCTTTCTAAAATCTAAGTCTTGTGACATCTCCTGAGTGAGAAGATATGTGAGGATTCCATTATACCACATTGCTTTTGTAGGCGTTTGTTCACTCATTACTCTTGTAAAGAGAAGTTCGTCTAAAAATTGATTAGAGAGCAGGCTTTCCTCCTCTTCATTATCCCATCTTAAGCAAGAGAGGTGGTCAGTAACCACATTCTCGATCCCTTGCTGATCTACCATAGTAAGATTGAATTCCTGCAGGATCACAAGCCACTGTATGACGCGAGGGCTCATTGTTGGCTTGTTCATGAGGAAGCAAATTGCACTATGGTCTGTGTGCACAAATACTTTGTAGCCAAGCACATAGTGCCTAAACTTTTTCAAAGTGTACACCACTGCCATTAATTCTTTCTCTGTGGTGGTGTAATTTAATTATGCTTCCACAATGCTTCAACTCATGCAGTGAATATAGTATGGACATTTCTTATCATCCATCTACATGAGCACTACTCCCAAAGCATAGTTAGATGCATCTATCATGATATGAAAGGATCTTGACTAGTCTGGTGCTTGTAGGATTGGTGTTTGATGAGTGGCGAGGTACCCCTACACTCAACCATATGAATACGATCATTCACACACAATCCAGTCAAACTCCATAGATAGGCTAGTTGTGGTATCTAGATAGTTATACGTTGATTGCAGTTTGCTATCTTCCCACCTAGACTAGTATTTTCTTTATCACGTATGGTTTAGTCCAGAGTGAGGTGTATGATATGGTCCTATACTAGTGCTACTCCTAGAGACAATGGAAATAACTTTGTTTAAGCCAATG
Source organism: Gnetum montanum (assembly GCA_015680685.1). Lineage (NCBI taxonomy): Eukaryota > Viridiplantae > Streptophyta > Gnetopsida > Gnetales > Gnetaceae > Gnetum > Gnetum montanum. The sequence goes on from MNCI01028193.1 coordinate 19,214, forward strand.
GGGAAAGGGTGAAGAGAGTCTAAGCTGGACTAATGTGATGAGCATCCATCCATAATCATCCATACACATCTTGGACCTCATGTACTACTATTAGTGCTACCAAGCGCATGTCCTAGGTACACTACTGGGATACAAGGTAGTCCCACTTAAATGCTCGTGATTAAGTCGTACTCATTCCATGATTAATGATAAGGATAGTAAAGGAGGGTAAAGAGATATTAACTAAGAAAGAAATAAATAACAATAATAATTAAACAACTAAAACTAAGTGGATGCTGTAATGATGAAGTAATCTCGATCTTTATTTCTAGTCATGTGCGTGTCCAAGTATGTCACACTCGAATAAAGGTTTTTTACAATTACAATCATCACACTGTGGGAATGCACTAGGAGAAAGGGTTGAGAGGAACTAAGAAATGACAAAAGACTCTATTCTACACTTACTTATTGAGAAAAAAAAACTCCCTTTTCTGTTGCCAAAATGTGTATTTATAGGCTTACACAGAGGTCCTGATATTGTGTATCCAATATCGTTGGTCAGGCTACGATATCACATACCCAATATTGAGGGTCCAATATCAGAGCCTAATAAATTGATGTTCATCATACTCCCATGACTGAATGAAAACTTGTCCTTGAGTCAAACAAAATGAGAACAAGTTCAATTGATTACACAGTGGATAGGTATGAGATTATTGACTGACTAGGGATTTATTCTTGTTGTAGTTGAGAATTGAATACAATAAAATTAGGACATAGACACACAATTTTAACAAGATAAAAATTTATTGGAACTCATGTGGTTCTTGGTGATAGTGGTTCCTCCATGGGTCTCTTCCCCTTATCTTGCACTCCAAGTTTTGGAAATCAATGGCCTTGAAGAAATTCCTGGAGCTTTTCCTCCTTAGTTTAGGGATCCTATGTCGCCCATGCTAATGCTCCAATGTTTGATGAAGTTGGCACTTCCCACAGACATGGTAGTTGTGGGAACATTTGGTTGGCCTTGACATAGCAAGCTGCAAACAGTCGTCGTTTCTCTTCATAGGCTCTGGCTTTATCCTTGTACTCCTAGTAATTTATAAGTTATTGAGCCAAGTCTATCACAACATTCGTTTGTCCTTGGTAGCTAGACTTGACCACCTCTAATTCAGAATTTTCCACTTCTAATTTCTACAGTGTCTTCTTGTGCTCAGCAAATTCCATTTCATATTTTGTGTAGGTGGTAGCTACCTGCTTCTCCAGCTCTGTTCTTGGGCATCTTGCTATTAACATGGCTAGGTTGGCATACCACAGGTTTGCTAATTCCATGTATTCTATAAGATCTTGTATCTATAGGTCTTGGATTTTAAGCTCTTCTTGGTGGGTGAATGCATATGTGTCCAATATGATCCACCAGTCAGCGTGTTGAGCACTGAAGGTGTTAATGTGGGCTTTGGCCATATGGATCTATTTTTCAATGACTTACTTATACATCCCCACCTGATCTCTGAAGTGTTCTTTTAATTTTTCATGTCGCTTGGCCTTGTTTTACCATGCACTTATTTCAATGGTCATCTTTTGACAGATTGCACATACTTCATCCATTAAGAGGATTCAATTCTCTCTGGCCAAGCGATTCATGTCCTGGTTGACCTTGACCAATTATTCTCATAGTTGCTGAAAAATTTTTTCAAGAACATTTTTTTGTTTCTCCATAGTGGTCAATCAAATATTGTCTGTGGCAAGCTATTTATTTTCTTCTTGCAAGGCCTTGAGTGCTTTGGCATGCACATATGTTTGTGCTTGTGCCTTGGAAGCATCCCAATCGACCTTCTCTTTCTCCTCCACCACTCTTTTATTGTCCACCAATAATTTATTGAGTTGCTCTATCCTGAAAGAATCTAGTTGGTCTATGGGAATGAATTGAGATGGGTCTCGTTGTGCATCTTGCAAGGCGACGAGCCTCTCCTAGAGTCTTTCCAACTCTGCCTCTGCATGCTTGGCCCTAATCTCTTCCATGACTAGCTTTCCCTTGGTGGAGATGAGGTCTAATTGAGTTGCTATGACATCTTGTGGGATGTTGAACAAGGACGTCATCACTTGTCCTATTTGCAGCAACTGATCAAGGACATCCTCATGCTTCGCAGGAGTCGTCAAGGGACCGGCTAGAGTTTGAGCATAATGTGCTCTTGTGAAATCCATTAGTGGCACAATAGGGACATTGAAGGACTCTTTGATGTGGTTTGTGACCACTTCTGCCACTCCTACTGCATCTTGGTGCTGCATGACCACTACTGTGGCCCCTTCACTATTTCTAATTGTACTTGGAAAGATGTAGCATTCCCCAAAATCTATTGTGATCAATGTGTCTCCCCTCCTCCTATTTGAATGGACACTTCACCCCATGTGTGATATATAGAAACCATGGATCGTACGACGTCGTCGATGACCCGAAAGAGATTGGCATCATCACGAATTCTCTAGCTGACTATCTCAGTGATGGTCGTCAGATGGCTCATCGACGGTCGATAATGTTGTGGTGGTTGGTCTCGTTGGCTCATGTTGGGTCCTAGTTCTGACTGGGCCTTGTGCTTGGAACTTGGCTAGGCCCTACAGTTTGAGTTGTAGTAGGCCCCACCATCTATTCTTTTTCTAGCTCTAGTGTCTTACCAACACTTTTCCTTGGGGTTGGTGGCTTTAGCAATTTAGCAAATGAAGCACTTTAGGCTCTTTTGGGGATGTCATCCATACACATCTTGGACCTCATGTACTACTATTGGGATTACCAAGTACATGTCCTATGTACACTACTGGGATACCAAGTAGTCCCACTTAAATGCTCATGATTAAGTCATACTCATTCCGCGATTAATGATAGGGATAGTAAAGGAGGGTGAAGAGATATTAACTAAGAAAGAAATAAATAACAATAACAATTAAACAACTAAAACTAAGTGAATGTTGTAATGATGAAATAATCTTGATCTTTATTTCTGGTCATGTGCATGTCTAAGTACATCACACTCTAATAAAGTTGCCGTACAATTACAATCATCACACTGTGGGCATGCACTAGGAGAAAGGGTTGAGAGGAACTAAGAAATGACAAAAGATTCTATTCTACAGTTACTTACTGAGAAAAACAACTCCCTTTTCTGTGTGCCCAAATGTGTATTTATAGGCTTACACAGAGGTCTCGACATCATGTATCCAATATCATTAGTCAGGCAGTGATATCGCGTATCCAATATCGAGGGCCTAATATTAGAGCCTTGAAAAATTGATTTTCATCAATGTTTCTATGAGTTTCTCCTTCAATTTTTGGAATGCATGTTCACATTCCTTGGTCTAGATGAAAGGTGCATCTTTCTTTGTAAGCTCTACCAATGACTTTGCGATCTTAGAGAAATTATCTATGAATCATTGGTAGTAGTTAGTGTGTCCAAGGAATGATTGAACATATTTGATGGTCTTTGGTTGATATGTTATTCCTTGGATGACCCTTTTTTATCTAAGTCTACCTCAATCCCTTTTTGTAAAATTCGGCTCCCTAGCATAATGCCTTCTTGGACCATGAGATGGCTCTTTTGCTAGTTGAGCCATAGGTTTATCTTTACACATCTCTTTAGTACTTGCTCAAGTTGGTCCAATGCTCAAAGGTAGCTTCATAGGTGGAAAAGTCATCCATGTAAACTTCAACACCACTATTGATCTATTGTTGAAAGATACTAAGAACCAAGTGTTGCAATGTTGTAAGAGCATTTCACAGACCAAATGACATCTTACAATTTGCAAAAGTTCCCCAAGGACTCATGAATGTTGTCTTAGCTTGATCTTTTGGTGAAATTTGGATTTGGTTATAGCCACTATAACCATCCAAGAAGCTATAATAATAATGACCTGATATGGTGTCTAACACTTGATCCACAAATGGCAAAGAAAAGTGATCTTTAAATGTTTCCATATTCAACAGCCTAAAGTTAATGCAGACCCATCATTTGCCATCCTTCTTTAGTACAATTATGAATGGGCTAACCCACTCATTATCCATGATTGGATAGATGAACCTCACCTTGAGGAGTTACTCTATTTTCTCCTTGACAATTTGCTTCAATTTGGGGTTCAACTACCTCTATGGCTACCTTCTAGGCTTCATGGCTAGGTCAATGTAGATGTAATGCTAGCATATAATTGGATCAATTCTTGTTAGTTTAGGATATGACCAAGCAAAGGTTGTTAACCATTTGTTCACCACCTTCAACAACTTTTCTTTTTGTTCAAGAGTAAGTTTGGTATTAATTATGACTGGTTTACCATTCTTTAAAAATGCATACTCCATACCAGCCAATAAAATTTTTATCTCTAGAGGCACTTTCTTGATGTGATTAGGGATTTCCAACTCTTACCAATAGGATTAATCATCTTAGTCAGAGAGTTGGGAATGAACTTGTTCAATTTTTTGCATGCTTTCAACATATGCACAAGTTAGTCTCTTAGTTGGCTCCATGCGTAGTGTGTTGCTATCTGAATCAGCTATTAACTATTGGATGCCCTCCTGTTTTGTGGCTATTGCGTATAGACAACTTTGAAAATTGATCTCTTGCACACACCGATTGCATGCCTTAATGTATGTACTCTTGATTGACCAAATCTTTTTCATGTAATTGCACTTGTTATCACTGTATGCGATGCATGGAATACATTTTTTTCCAATCTTACCTAGTCTATTTTACTTGGATATTTCTAAAGATAGGTCCCTTATACCTATTTTTGTGTTGACCATGCTTAACCAAGATCTTCCCATAATGATGGAGAAGTCACTTTTGCAGTTGTCCACCTTGATCACCAAACAATTAGCAGGATAGGGCCACCCACAAATTGTGGTTACAATGTCCTCTACTAATCCCAGAGGGATAGTAATCAAGTGATCTACTAATTCTAGATGAATGTTGCTCTTCTTAAGAGGTGGTAGGCTCCAAGCCTTGTATATGTCATGGGAGATGAGATTAACTCTAGAACCAGAGTCAAGAAGAGCCTTACATGGCTCTTGAGTAGATAAATGAGTGGACTTCCTAGGTTAGATCTTTTTATAAGAAGATTGTCAACCTTGATCCAGTGAAAAATAGCATGAGTTAACATTATAGTGAGAATCCAAGGTGGCACTTAATTTGAAGAACAGTCAAAGGTATCTGATGTAGAGGATGAGGGTGTTAGAGATGTAGGGTGATTAGTTGGACTGGGTTATAAGGATTGAAGAGGACTATTAGGTTAGAAGAAAGGTCTTTTCCTTGATCAATTGTCAAGACCACTTGGTTGAAAAATAGGTTGTGAGTGTACAACCTTTGTAGCATTTCATTATTATGGCTATGGAGGAATCTCACCCTGCATGGATGGAGCAGGAGGTCACTAGGTTGAAGGTGGAGGTGTATGTGCAAAGGGATGTGAAGGATGATACAAATATGGATATGGGTTTTTCCCTCAAGTAGACGGTGAATGTGTTCGATGATACTTTGGAGGGTAATAGTGATGCTGGAATGATGTATGACTTGCAAAAATCCTAAGGAAGACAGGTTGCTGAACATAATACCTGTATGGATCTGGTTGCTACCTTGGCAGTGGCATTCCCCATGATTGTGGTTGGTACCACTATTGGTATTATTCATATGGTTGTGGAGGAGTTCCACTTGGGTAATAAGCTTGTTTCTATTGGTGGAATTGCCTTGAATTGCCTTGAGAGGATAAGGCAATCATCTCAGTGCTTACCTATGTGCTATGTGAAGATTCAATGCGTACACCCCAAACTCTTATAAGTGTGACACCACATGGAAACATCCTTTTAGATGTTCATATTAATAGATGTTACATTCAGTTTCATGATCAGAGTTGGACTCCAGAACTTCCTCTATTGTAGTAGCTTTGCCCTTACCTCTTTGATAGGCACATTCAGCTTTTTTTGCCTCCTATGATTACAATTACTATTTTGCTTTTTGGATTCTTCAGCAATCTTCATAGAGATTTGAAATTTTTTGTCCAAAGAGTCTCATAATTTGTCAAGCTTAGCCAAAATGTTAGAAATAGATTTTTGTATGGGCAAGGTCTTCCTCTTCACCACTTCATCAAGTGGTGACTCCTCCTTGTCACAAAATCAAACCTCTTGTTTTCTAATGGAAGGGTCCCTATTATACTCTTTAGCACTTTCCCTTTTTTGTAGCTCATCTACTTCTTTTGCTATCTACTCAATTAGCCTCTGGATCTCATAAGCTCTCAGTTCAACCAATCTTCCTTGGGCATACATCCCAAGGGTTCTTTTTGTTTCTATTATGAGCCCATCTATGATGTGGCAAAGTTGTTCCCTCTGAGAATAACCATGGCTAGGGCATCAGTGTAAAAGTGAATAGTATCAACCCATGGCAGCATCTAAGGGTTCATGTGCTCCTTGTTTCCAACCTTGGATTTGCCTTTTCAGATTAGACACTCTAGAGTACGTCTGTTATTTGTCATTGAATAGCTCTAACATGATACTCCATCTATGGATAGATTCTGGCTTTAAGAACTGATACCAACTCTCAACTTCCTTGATGAGTGTCATTGGGAAAAGCTTGAGTTTCTGCCATTCATCCTCTATGTTCTGTAAGGCAGAGGCATCAGGAAAAGCTTGTAGATGTGTTTGTGGATCAGAATTGTATCCCCCCTCAAATCTTGGGATATTGTTCATGTCTAGGCACTTGATTTGATTATCTTTCATATGCCTGGTTAGAATTTTAACTACCTTTGCAATGTTGAGCATACTTAGGGTTGCCAATAGAGGTTCATCATCATCGCTACGTTGATGACGCTGATGATGGTTTCAGCCACCCCTTCGATTTTGGTGGCCTTCATGATCATTATTGTCTTGCTGATCACTTTCATCATGATTATTTCAACGGTGGCTTTTGTGAGAATTGTTAGATGAAGAGGAATGTTCAGAATTGGATGAAGAGGATGAAGAGGAAGGTGGACCGCCGTTGCAACCATGGTGTCTGCCACCACTCTTACACTTATTACGATCACCATCTTTAGATCCCTTATCATTGTGATGCTTGCCCAAGTCCCTACCTTGACTGTCACTTTTTCCTAAACCTAATTTATGAATAGTGGATCGCAGGGTTAGGTTCACATGCTTTCCATTTATAACAGGGGGTGGAGAATCTTCATGTTGAGAACTTTCTAAGGGAGGATCTTCATGTTGAGAACTTTCTAAGGGAGGATCCTCATTGTCCTCTTGATCTAGTAGGAACAAGGGATTAGTGAAATGTTTCTCCTTCGTAGCATCACGAAGCTTCTCTTGAAGTCTATCTCGTTTGCATTGTGTTTCAGTGGGATAGTAGTTTCGAGTCTCATATCCATCCACAACATATTCTTCGTGGTGATGGTAGATGGAATAGCGGTGACATCTCTCTCTCTCTCCTTCCTCCCGATCCAAGTAGTAGTGTAACATGCGATAGCAGATCATGTGGCGATGGTGATCGTGGTCGTTGGTAGTGGGATCAAAGTTCCCTCTCTCTCACCAGGCAGCCTCCCTTTCTTTGACATGCAGTAGCAGCAGATAGCACCCATGTGTTAGAGGCACATCATGGTGACTGGCGGTGCACTAATGCGTGTGTAAATGGTAGAGGCTCTCTTGGCAATAGTCTTTCTTGATAAACGTGTTATCCCACGATAGGCGTCAAAGTCCCTCTTGGTAGCAAGCATTGACAACAATGAGCATTGGAATTTGCAACTAGTCTAGGGGCAGTAGCAATGGTGTGTAATTAGCAACAAGGGTCTGCAACAAGCGATCTTGCTCTTCTTTGTTCATGATGACACATGGAAAGCACATGAACAACACTTGACAACCACGAACGACAATGGTTGGTGACTATTATAGATCTCTCTCCCTCTCCCAATGGCACAAACTGACGGTAGTAATAGGGAACCAGGGAAAAATTTAAATTTTTTATTTACCTATTGTATTTTCATGAGGTCTTGAATTTCAAAACAATTGTTCAATTTAAATTTCCAAAATTTTAGTTTAATTACCTTTTTGTTGAAACATCACATAGCCCTCTCCAGCTGAGACTATTCCTGGGTATTTGTACCCATATGGGAGATGCCTTAGGCAATAGTCTTCTCAAATGGTTTTCTTTCTTGGTGTTGGTGCATCCAAATTTTATGCATCAACACCATTTTTGGTATTAGAAGTAGTGCCTTTTTTTTCAACCTTTGTCTTTTCATTTTTTGAAATATTGATTTTTCTTGTTCCTAATCCTGTTTTGTTCCTACTTCAAAACTATTTCTTTCCTTGAACTTATTTTCTTATGCTCCCTTTTGAAAACCCTTATCTCCAAACCCTTTATTTTCTACTTTTTTTTGAAAACTTAATATTTCATATTTTCTGAATATTATCATTTTCATTATCAGAATCCTAAACCTTCTTTTCCCAGTTCTAATTTTGGTGGTCCTTACCTAAGTCCTAACTTTGTCCTTTGTCTTCTATGTCTTCTTTTAAGATTTTTATGGTTGTGCTGTTCCTTGCACTTGCATGCAATTTCTAGTTTGGGGGCCAAGTGCTGATGCCAACATCACTCATGCTAGGCTTGGTGCCATGATCAACAAGTTTAATCCCCTAGCACCAAGCACAAAGAAAGTTAATTTGTACAAGCACATCTTGAAGCCTAATTCATAATGGAGAGCTTGTGGTGGTGGTTACGTTGCCATGCCATGATGGCATGGATGTAATGGCCTAGGTGGTGTTGTATGTGGGTTACGTAATGGCTACATAGGTGGCATAACTGATATTGGTGGTTATGGAAATTACATGTAGATGTGGGATGGTGTAATTGATGGTGGTGGTTACAAGAGTTACGTGTAGACATGGTGTGGTGATGCCAAGCATTATGAAACTTATGTAATGGTCCAAGTGGTGGACGATGTGGCATAATCGATGGTGAGAAGCTATAAATGAAGGCCATGACTTGCTACATGAGATCATTGGGGCATTCCCCTCTCCCACCAGTAGACAATAACACTCAGTAGATCACTGGATGTCCCTCTCTTAGCAGTAGTAGCCTGTAATTCTTTGATAATCACCGACATGGTAGCGACTAGCAGTGGTAGGCATGGGTGTTAGCAGCGACATGTTAAAGGTTCTTGTTAGAGGTAGGCACATGATAGGCAGGTGGAAATGGTAGATGAAATAGTGACAACATCTCTCTCTCTCTCTCTTCTCCCTCTCGATCTAAGCAGTAGTGTAACACATAGTAGTAGATTGCGTGGTGCTGGTGATCACGATTGTAGGTAGTGGGATTGGAGTTCCCTCTCTCTCACCAGGAAACCTCCCTTTCACTAACATGCGATAGTAGCAGATAGCACTTATGTGTTGGAGGCACATCATGGTGACTGGTGGTGCATTGCTATGTGTGCAAATGGTAGAGGCTCTCTTGGCAACAGTTTTTCTTGGTAGACATGTTAGCCTACAACGTGCGTTAGAGCCCCTCTTGATAGTAGGCATTGACAACAATGGGCATTGACATTTGCAACTGGTTCAAGGATGGTAGAAATAGTGTAGAACCAGCAATAGGGGTGTGCAATAGGTGATCTTGCTCTTCTCTCTTCATGGAAACATGTGATAGGCATGTGAATAACACCCAAAAATTGCGAACAATAATGGTTGATGACTGCTATAGATCTCTTTCTGTCTCTCCATCTCCTAATGGTAGTAGTAGGGAACCAAGGAAAATTTTAAATTTTCTAGTTACCTACTGTATTTTCATGAAGTCTTGAATTTCAAGATAACTATTCAATTCAAATTCCTTGACTTTTAGTTTAATTACCATTTTTTTGAAACACCACATATCCCTTTCTAGTTGAGACTATTCCTGGGTTTCTATTCCCATACAGGAGGTGCCCTAGGCAATAGTCTCCTCAAACAAGTTTTCTTTCCTAGTGTTGGTGTGTCGAAATTTTATGCATCAACACTTCCTTCTGTAGGCCAACTGGATCTTTATAGTGGTTCTTGACTCTCTTAAATTTGAGAGCCTCATTTTCTCTAGTAGTAATCTTAATCACAAATTTTTGGCATAAGGCACAAACTTCCTCCATAGAGAGATTTTTGTTTTCAGATGCCAATCTCCTCAATTTAGTGTTTACCATGGCTAGCTACTCTTACTATTGATGGATGAATTCTTACATCTGCTATTTCTGCACATCAACATTCCGTAGGTGATGATTCTCTATGATCAACATCTTATTCTCTAGGCACTTTTGGACTAAGTTATTTTGAATTGAATATGTCTTGGCCTTAGCCATATTATAGTCAAACATGGCCATCACCATCCCTACTTCAACCTATTTAAGTCTATCTTGAAGTTGTTGAAAAGCTTCATCTCTTGTTAGTGTAGGGTTGATGAGTGTAGGATCAGTAAGGAGGGCTCTTAATTTAGCAACCTCTATGGCTACGTGTTGGTTTTGCACTTGAGTCATTTTGAGTTGCCCTTCCAAAATGATGCATTTTCCCTTCAAGTAGCTCCGATTGGATTGCGATGATGTTATTCAAAAAATAAAAGATATTCGGAATCAATTACTTGATTTCCACCAGTTGGTCTAGTAACTCCTCATGCTAGGTTGAATTCAATCTGTTGCTAATGGTTTTTGTGGATCTTTGCATATCTCTGAGTGTAGAAATGTCTAGTACAGATGCTGTAAGTTTGTTAAGTTCTTTGGAGATTTGATCAGTAACCACTTCCGCTGCTATATCTTTCCCTTGGTGTTGCATCACCAAGATAGTTGCCCCCTCGCCATCCCCCAAACACATCAAAAAGGTAGCAACATTCCTAGAGATTTTTTGAAAATTTCTATTGTTGCGAGAGAGACACCATTACCTCTTGGGCACTAGAATTTAACCTTGTAGGTAATTGCATTCTTTGGGTTGAGAAAAATAGTGCAAAGAATCTTTTAGAGAATTCCATAATTTTTTCTAGAATTTAATCTCTCTCATGTAAAGTTGGCTACCAAGTAAAGTCAATGCTAATGGTATGCCATGAAATTTTTCAATAATACTTTTCATCAGTGCATCAAATTCATTCATCACATTGCCATTTCCTCCAAATGCATATTGGTAAATAATTTATTTGAGTTATGAAAGTCTAAATTTGAGAGTTACAGTGAAATCAAATTTTTACAATACAAAGCAACTCTAGGGTCATGCTTCAAAACATCCTTTTCCTTGCTAGTTACAATAATAATGCTACTTGGATCTACAGAAACATCTTCAAGAAACAATGTACTCAAAGGAATTTTACTGTAAATATTATCAAATACTACTATAATTTTTTGCGTCTTTCAATCTAATCTTTAAAAGTTTCTTTCTTTCCATTTTGGTGTTGCTAGGATCATATCTAAGAAGGTTACTAATAATTTGTTTATAAACTTCATTTACACCATATTTCTCACTAGTTCCCCTATGTTTGCTATAAAGCAACATCTCTCATATTGAGGACAAATCTCATTATAAAGTTGTTTTGCAAAAGTGGTTTTCCCTATGCCTCCCATACCACTTATTTCCACTGAAGTTACACCACACCCATTGTGATAGCATTTCATTATTTCATGCTTCATACTAGTAACTCTTCTTGTCTTCCAACTATGTTACTAGAAACATCAAGCAACCCAACATCAAGTTCCTAGAGTATCTTGTTAATAATTTCCTTACAACATTTCTTGGATAAAATGACAACAAAAGGAGAAAAAAGCTAAATCAATGAAGAAGTAAATTCTTGATAATAGAAGTAAAACTTTGGTTCCAAACATCATGTATAGATTCAAAATAGTTATTGAACCCTGCTATCTGCAGAGTAGAAGTAAAAAGAGAAAAACAAACTATGGATATTTATTAAATATGAAAATAATTATTTATCTTGTTGCGAAGTAATGATAAAAACCTTAAAACATTAATTCAAACATTTTTATTTATTGGGGATTGTGCAACATTTAATTTTGAAACAGTTCTATAATCTAATATAATTTTTTTCAATTAAACTTAAAATGCTAGCCAAGTTTTCTACTGTCGAAAAAAAATTTAGGAACTAGTATAGACCAGGCATCCATGAAGACTTTGACATTAAAGCCTAAAACTACTTCTGAAATCAATTATCTTAATATCCCAAGATCAGCAACATTCCTAATGAACCAAAAAGTAAGCATGCACAAACCTTGATAAACTAAAAGATAACTTTTGAGGGGTTGAAATCACTCACCCTTAGCCTTCTTCTCCTATGATGTCAACAATCTTGTATAGAGATTGTCTCAATTTATAGATGTTTTGGGTGGCATACCTATTTTTGTCTATAATCTTCTTCTAAAAGCCATACCTGAAAGCTCCTTGCAAATGTTAGAACATCATAGGATTTTACATCATATAAAAGATGGGAATAAGCTTTGATTTATCCATCTCGTATTTTTCTACCATCATTTCCAGTTCTTCAAGAGACCATACAGACTCTACTAACCCACTAGAAAGTATACACATCAACCTTGGAATATTCAATGGCTTCTTTTATGGCCAAAGGAAATATCTCACCACTTTGCAACTCTTCTTTGTCCAAAAGCACCTCAACCCCTCTGTCGCACAAAAAATCATACATGTGATAAGCCAAGGTGCGCATTGGATCAAGGCCTCAGTGATTGATGAACACCTTGAAATTTTTGTTGCTACTACTACTACCCTCATAGTTTGAGGATGAATCAACACTAAAATCTGGCTATTAACTAGCATTTAACTAATCCTAACATAAGCATCCAGTCCCACTTTCTGTACACATCCTGAACCCATGTATCCATTGTTGGGCGATTAAGTGCTATGCTAGTGGGTGTACCAAGCAATAACATTGCTGGAATTACCAAGTGAATATGTGTTATGCTTGAAGTGATCGTACTTATGTGTTTAATATATCTAGCTTAATTGCTTTATTAACTTAAATTTTTGGAAACATTTTATAAATAATTGGAAGCATTTAACAAATAATTGAGAACATTAAATGCATAAATAAAATAGCTAATCTATCCAAAGTGTTGCAAGGTTTATCATAAAGCTCATCTTTATTATTGCACACACTATTGTGCTCAGGTACTACAATGCTCGAATAAAGATCCATACACTCAATGGCTCTTGCTGCGGGCATTCGGGAAAAAAATTCTAACTTTCAAATGGAAAAACTGCAAGAGCTTCACTGCAACTATAATCTCTACTTGCTAAAAATGTGGCTGTAGACATGTATTTATAGTTGAAAACTAACACTACGTTGATAGGGCCTCATTAACACATGGTAAGATGCATCGACTAGGCCTCTTCAATGAGGCCTAGTTGATGAGTCCTCATTGATGCAGCCAACTGAATGTGACTCATCATATCCCCATGACTAAATGAAAACTTGTCCTTGAGTTATTTTACAAGATTGAGAAGGTATGGGATTATTAACTAACTTTTCTTCAAACAAAACAAACCGATTGACTTAACAAAAAATGGAGTGCTCGAGTATATGGATCAACACATTATAAAGAATGACGGTGTTTAGGACACAAAATTGAACACCATGACTTAACTCTTCAAAACTAGATAGCACATTTCTTGATGGTGTGAAGCTTGTTGGAGAAGATCAAACAATCCTAGGCGGTGGTGGCTCCTGAGGCTTCAAGGAACCTTCACTGGCTTCACGCATGGGCAATGCTTGAGGTGGCTATGGCTATCCTGCTATTGTTGCGACTTCAAGTAGGAGGTAGAAAGCATCTAGCAGTGCTTTCATTTTCTCCTCCTTACTCCTAGGATCATGCCCTATCCACATAGCTTTCCCAATGTGGGTTGGAATGGGCATATCCCAAGGACATGAGATTGCTAGAAATAGCTCCTTGGCATTGATGAACTAGGTAGCAAACTATTTGTATTCAATGTCGAATGTCCTGACTGTGTCTTTCAGCTCTTGGTGGTCATTCATCCATTTAGCTAGGTTCTTAGCAATTGATATTTGATCTCTGAACTATGCTTTGAGAACTTCGAGTTTAGCATTAGCAGTTCCAAGCTTCTACTTGGTGTCATTGTGGTGCTTGAACTCAGCCTTGTATAACAGATACGAGCTAGCCACTTGTTTTTCTAATGCTAACCATGATTTTTCAGTAGTCAACATTACCAAGTTTGCATAATGGAGATCTGTCATCTTCTCGATCTACAACTCCTTTAAGCGAATCTCTGCTTTATTATACACATCGATCCTATTAATGATGGGATACCACATTTTTCTTCCTTGTTGGAGTTTCTGGAGGGCTTCATTCATCTTTGCCTTCACCATCTAGATGTGTTTCTCATTAACTTATTTTTGTAGGCCAACCTGGTCCCTGTAGCAATTCTTCACTTTCTCAAATTTGAGGGCCTCATTCTTCTAGGTGGCAATTTTAATGGTAGAAATTTGGCGTAAGGCACATACTTCCTTCATTGATAGATTTGAATTTTCTATGGCCAATTTCCTCAGTTCATTATTTATCCTAGCAAGCTACTCCTACTATTGATGAATGAATTCTTGCATTTGATCTTTCTAAGCATCAACATTTTGCAGGCGATGATTTTGTGCGATCAAGGTTTCATTCTCCTAGCACATTTGGTTCAAGTCCTTTTGGATTGAATACGTTTCAGCTTCAGCTATGGAATATTTGAAGATGGCTATTACTACCTCCTCCTTAGCCTTTTGAAATTATTCTTAAAGCTATTTGAAAGATTCATATCTTGGTATTATTAGGCTAAGGATCAAAGGATCTGCAAGTCATGTATGAAGTTTGGCAACCTTCGTAGCCAGGCATTATTTTTGTTCTTGAGGCATTTCTAGTTGCCCCTCCAAAGTAATGCATTTGCCCCTTGCATTCAATAGCTCCAACTAGGTTGCAATGATGTTTTCTAGAAGATCAAAGATGTCTAGATTCGGTTGCCCAGTTCCTACTAGTTGTTCCAACAACTTTTCATGTTGGGTTGCATTTAACTTTCTGTTGACTATGCTTGTGGACGTCTGCACATCTTGAAGTGTAGATATGTCTAGTACAGACACTATCAGTGCATTCAATGCTTTTTTGACATGGTTAACAAGCACTTTAGTCATTGTCTCCTACCCATGGTACTACATCATCAAGATAGTTGCCCCTTTGCCTTTCTCAAAACATACCAAGAAAGTGGCAACATTCCTAGAGATTTTTGGGAATAGATGGTGTTGTGATAAAGACATCGTCACCTCTCGAGCATTGGGATCTTACCTTGTAGATAGTTGCCTTCATAACGCTAACTGTTCCGGCCACCTCACTAAGGTGACTTATCATTGGTTGATACATAGATGAATTTGCCCTAGTCATTCTTACATGTTGCTCTTGTTTGCTTAAGAGCTATTCTCAAATTTTGTGTAGATGCTCAATGGCTACACGGGCCTTCAGTGTTGTTTCCTAAGTGGGTGGTGGTGGTGGCTATTCCTCTTCTTAGGTTGTCACTGACGTTTTGTCCTTTATGGTCTCTGACCATGAGGCCAAAGGAGCATACTTAAGGGTATCATTGGAATAGCGAATAATGCCTACCCTTTTGCAAATTTTTTAGATGGGGCATGGAAAGGGCAAGGTCTTCCTTTCATGTGCATTTTCCTTGAAGTGCTTCTCGATCTCTAAGTAGATTAGCTGTGGAAGGTTAACAGGAAATTTCTAGCTTAGAGCGGTGCATGCTCGAGTGGAGAAGGTAGTTACCTTGATTGGCCTGCCAATTGGGTTGAGGTGATAGGCTACAATCTTAAAATAAATTCACTCTACCGATGTGAGTGCACCATACTCCTTACAGTCAACCCCATAGCATTGCTAGGTCCACTTCCTCTTGGCCTTAAGATCACCTTTTGTGGATAGTTCTGCCAGCTATGTTATGGTATTAGATAACCTAAGTGCTTGTGAAATAGCTTTTGTTGAGTAGTACACTTGAACATCCTTGATTTTGACAATAGACCCTAGCCTTTGGCTCTCCAGAAGAAATTTGTTTCTTCCATGTACCATTCCCCATTGGACATGATGACCGGCCACATGGGAGAGGCTTGCAGTTATGTCTTGACATCCTTTGGAGCTTTCTCCAAAAATGGCCCAAAGTTGATCTCTTGAAAAATGGATCGTTAAATTTCTCAGGACTTAATGATATCAAGGTAGGCTTAAGTCAAAGTGACCTTAAGCCTTGGCACGAGTCTAGGTACTTTTCCTCAATGTGATTATTCTATAGATACTTCTTCTTTTGGAATCTATCAGATAGATTCCACTTCAGGCTCCTCACTAAGAGGTCCTATTGCATGAGTTGCCTCTAGTAGTTCTTGGCCTTGTTCTTGTTGACCCCTTCCAACTCTAGGCCACTTCTCCTATGGTTGCAAGGATTCTCTTTCCTACAGAAATTTCTATTTGGGTGCCATTTGTAATCACAATGATACCATGGATTAGTAATCATTATGTAACCTTAAAGTAATTGAGATACCTTTATCTCTTAAGGATAGTTACACTTGGCTAAGTTGTGATTATGGCTGATTTAATTACTTCAATTATCATTTTACTTATGTGTTATTATTAATAAATCATCCTAGAGGCTTAGGGAAGGTTTAACTCTTGAAAAAGTTGATGTTTATATGTGGTTAAGGTTATTAACCCTTTGGAGGAGTTAGAAAAATTTCCAAAAACATTTCATCAATTTTCATTAGAAACCTTAAGGTTTGCGGCCCTCACAAGAAAGATCTTACCTTTGGTAAGTGCACGATAAAAAAATGGAGTGATTTGGACAAATGGTTGGGATGTTATGAGTTTTGGAAGATTTTGAGCTTTGAAAACTTGCAAAAACTCCCCATGTGGTATGAGAAAATTTTCTCATTGTTTTTTTTGAAATGGGAACCACACCATGCAAGGACGTATTTGTGTTTAAGGGGTGTGCTTTGAATTCCCATCATTTTTAAATAATTTTTGGATGGAAACCACACCATGCAAAGACTTATTCAACTTCCTTTCAGTAGATGGTATGGAACGATAAGAAGTCCATGAAAAACACTCAAGAACTCAAGCAAGTAGAAGAGTACAAAGAGTATTGAGTCCCCTTGAAGTCATGTTGTTTTCAAACCTTTGAATCCTTCCTAATTCTAGAACTACCAAGGTCACCAATTGATTAAAATTTTCTTTAATGGAAGGGATCCTAAATTCCTAGAACAAGGAAAACCATAGAGTTGATTGGATGGGTGGATGATGTGAACTCATTGCCTGTTCCATGAAAAGTAAACCATGTTAAAGTCATCAAACATAAAAATTCAAAAATAGAAACTAGACATTGACAATCACAACATTAAGCACAAACCATCATTAGTAAAAAACAACCGCAGCATTGTGTCTTGTGACAATACATGTGTGGGGTTCCAGTAGAGACCCTTATCGCCTGGTTGTAGTTTTACTTTCTTTATTTTGAGGTCATGACGTTGCTTGTTGAATGCCTTATTTACCTCATTCAAGAATAGGGTCACTAATTAATTTTCATCTAGCACATTCAAGTTGATCAATCTCTCTTTCTATGCTAGATTGAGGTCAAGATTTAGATCATAAGTTGTTGAGAGTGTACGAAGCTTAAATTGGATGAAGAATGTTGGAATTTTTTTGTACACTAACTTGTAGGGAGAATAGCCAATAGGACGTTTCCAAGTTGAATGATACGCCTAGAGAGCATCATTAAGTTTTGTGCTCCAATCCTTCCTATATTTGCTAATGGTTCATGTTAGTATTTTTGTAATCTCCTAGTTGGTTACCTCTGCTTGACCGTTGGCTTGGGGGTGGTAATACATTCTTAATTTATGTTCTACCCCTAAGCATTGCATTAACTTTCTAAAGGTGGCACCTATGAAGGTAGTTCAATTATTAGAAATTAGTGAGTGTGGCATCCCAAACTATTCATAATTTGTTATTGTATAAATCTGGCAGCAATGGATGATGTACAATTAGTAACAGTTGTTGTTTCTGCCTATTTTGTGTAGTAGTCAACTGCTACTATAATATATTCCTTCTATTAAACATGGGTGTGATGGAACCCATGAAGTCAATGCCTCATATATTGAAAGCTTCCAATGGTTGAATCCACTATTGAGGACCTTCTATGCAAGCAGTCATCCCCCCATCTCATTGACAACATTCACAAGACTTGACAAATTGGTGGGAATCCGTAAAGATTGTAGGCTAATAGTATCTTACCATTAGGATTTTTATGACCATGCGTCTCCTTGCATAGTGGCCTCCACAAGGCCCTTAGTGAGCATCTTGGAGAATGTGTAGTTGATTTTCATCAAGGACAAACCAATGAATCAGGCAATTGTCACACACCTTGTAAAGCTATCTGTTGATTTCCCTGAAGTATTTGACTTGATGAAGAAATTGTTTCTTCTTTCTAAAATCTAAGTCTTGTGACATCTCCTGAGTGAAAAGATATGTGAGGATGCCATTATACCATGTTGCTTTTGCAGGCGTTTGTTCACTTATTTCTCTTGTAAAGAGAAGTTCGTCTAAAAATTGATTAGAGAGCAGGCTTTCCTCCTCTTCATTATCCCATCTTAAGCAAGAGAGGTGGTTAGTAACCACATTCTCGATCCCTTGCTGATCTACCATAGTAAGATTGAATTCCTGCAAGATCACAAGCCATCGTATGATGCGAGGGCTCATTGTTGGCTTGTTCATGAGGAAGCAAATTGCACTATGGTTTGTGTGTAAAAATAATTTGTAGCCAAGCACATAGTGCCTGAACTTTTTCAGAGTGTACACCACTGCCATTAATTCTTTCTCTGTGGTGGTGTAATTTAATTATTCTTCCATAATGCTTCAACTCATGTAGTGAATATAGTATGGACATTCTTATAATCCATCTACATGAGCACTACTCCCAAAGCATAGTTAGATGCATATATCATGATATGAAAGGATCTTGACTAGTCTAGTGCTTGTAGGATTGGTGTTTGATGAGT
Organism: Gnetum montanum; assembly: GCA_015680685.1. Classification (NCBI taxonomy): domain Eukaryota; kingdom Viridiplantae; phylum Streptophyta; class Gnetopsida; order Gnetales; family Gnetaceae; genus Gnetum; species Gnetum montanum. Next base: position 38,239 of record MNCI01028193.1, read on the forward strand.
GGCGAGGTACCGCTACACTCAACCATATGAATACAATCATTCACGCACAATCCAGTCAAACTCCATAGATGTGCTAGTTGTGGTATCTAGATAGTTATACGTTGATTGCAGTTTGCTGTCTTCCCACCTAGACTAGTATTTTCTTTATCACGTATGGTTTAGTCCAAAGTGAGGTGTATGATGTAGTCCTATACTAGTGCTACTCCTAGAGACAATGGAAATAACTTTTTTTAAGCTAATGGGGAAAGGGTGAAGAGATTCTAAGCTAGACTAATGCGATGAGCATCCATCCTTAATGATCCATACACACCATGGACCTCATGTACTACTGTTGGGATTACCAAGCGCATGTCCTAGGTACACTACTGGGATACAAGGTAGTCCCACTTAAATGCTCGTGATTAAGTCGTACTCATTCCACAATTAATGATAGGGATAGTAAAGGAGGGTAAAGAGATATTAACTAAGAAAGAAATAAATAACAATAACAATTAAACAACTAAAACTAAGTGGACGCTACAATGATGAAGTAATCTTGATCTTTATTTCTAGTCATGTGTGTGTCCAAGTACGTCACACTCGAATAAAGATGCTATACAATTACAATCATCACACTGTGGGCATGCACTGGGAGAAAGGGTTGAGAGGAACTAAGAAATGACAATAAACTCTATTTTACACTTACTTATTGAGAAAAAAAACTCCCTTTTCTGTGTGCCAAAATGTGTATTTATAGGCTTACATAGAGGTCCTAATATCTTGTATCCGATATCATTGGTCAGGCCACGATATTACATACCCAATATTGAGGGTCCAATATCGGAGCCTGATAAATCGATGTTCATCATACCCCCATGACTGAATGAAAACTTGTCCTTGAGTCAAACAAAATGAGAACAAGTTCAATTGATTACATAGTGGATAGGTATGGGATTATTGATTGACTAGGGATTTATTCTTGCCATAGTTGAGAATTGAATACAATAAAATTGGGACACAGACACACAATTTTAACAAGATAAAACTTTATTGGAACTCATGTGGTTCTTGGTGATAGTGGTTCCTCCATGGGTCTCTTCCCCTTATCTTGCACTCCAAGTTTTGGAAATCGAGGGCCTTGAAGAAATTCCTGGAGCTTTTCCTCCTTAGTTCAGGGATCTTGTGTTGTCCATGCTAATGCTCCAATGTTTGATGAAGTCGGCACTTCCCATAGACATGGTAGTTGTGGGAACATTTGATTGGCCTTGACATACCAAGCCGCAAACAGTCGTCGTTTCTCTTCATAGGCTTTGGCTTTATCCTTGTACTTCTAGTAATTTATAAGTTATTAAGCCAAGTCTGCCACAACATTCTTTTGTCCTTGGTAGCTAGAATTGACCACCTCTAATTCATAATTTTTCACTTCTAATTTCTGTAGTGTCTTCTTATGCTCAGCAATTCCATTTCATATTTTGTGTAGGTGGTAGCTACCTGCTTCTCCAGCTCTATTCTCGGGCATCCTGCTATTAACATGACCAAGTTGGCATACTGCAGGTTTACTAATTCCATGTATTCTATAAGATCTTGTATCTGTAGGTCTTGGATTTTAAGCTCTACTTGGTGGGTGAATGCATATGTGTCCAATATGGCCCACCAGTTAGCATGTTGAGCACTAAAGGTGTTAATGTGGGCTTTGGCCATATGGATCTCTTTTTCGATGACTTGCTTATACATCCCCACTAGATCTCTGAAGTGTTCTTTTAATTTTTCATGTTGCTTGGCCTTGTTTTACCATGCACTTATTTCAATGGCCATCTTTTGATAGATTGCATGTACTTCCTCCATTAAGAGGATTCAATTCTCTCTGGCCAAGTGATTCATGTCCTGGTTGACCTTGATCAATTGTTCTCGTAGTTGCTGAAAATGTTTTTCAAGAAAATTTTTTTGTTTCTCAATAGTGGTTAATCAAAGATTGTCTGCGGCAAGCTATTTATTTTCTTCCTGCAAGGCCTTGAGTGCTTTGGCATGCACATATGTTTGTGCTTGTGCCTTGGAAGCATCCTAATCGGCCTTCTCTTTCTCCTCCACCACTCTTTTATTGTCCACCAATAATTTATTGAGTTAATCTATCCTAAAAGAATCTAGTTGGTCTATGGAATGAATTGAGATGGGTCTCATTGTGCAGCTTGCAAGGTGACGAGCCTCTCCTGGAGTCTTTCCAAATTTGCCTCGGCATGCTTGGCCCTAATCTCTACCATGACCAACTTTCCCTTGGTGGAGATGAGGTCTAATTGATTTGCTGTGACATCTTGTGGGATGTTGAACAAGGATGTCATCACTTGTCCTATTTGTAGCAACCAATCAAGGGCATCCTCATGCTCTATAGGAGTCATCAAGGGACCGACCAGAGTTTGAGCATCACGTGCTCCTATGAAATCCATCAGTGACACAACAGGGACATTGAAGGACTCTTTGATGTGGTTCATGACCACTTCTGCCACTCCTACTACATCTTGGTGTTGCATGACCACTACTATGGCCCCTTCACTATTTCTAATTGTACTTGGAAAGATGTAGCATTGCCCAAAATTGGTTGTGATCAATGTGTCTCTCCTCCTCCTATTTGAATGGACACTTCACCCCATGTGCGATCTATAGAAACCATGGATCGTACGAAAGTCATCGATGACCCGAAAGAGATTGGCATCATCACAACTTCCCCAGCTAACTATCTCAGTGATGGCCCTCAGATGGTTCATCAACGGTCGATAATCCTGCGGCGGTTGGTCTCGCTGGCTCATGCTCAGTCCTGCTTCTTGCTGTTGACTGGGCCTTGTGCTTTGGATTAGCCAGGCCCTATAGTTTGAGTTGCAGTAGGTCCCACCATCTATTCTTGTTCTGGCTCCAGTGTCTCACTAGCACTTTTCCTTGGGGCTGGTGGCTTTAGCAATTTAGCAAATGAAGCACTTTAGGCTCTTCTGGGGATGTCATCCATACACATCTTGGACCTCATGTACTACTATTGGGATTACCAAGTGCATATCCTAGGTACACTACTGGGATACCAAGTAGTCCCACTTAAATGCTCATGATTAAGTCATACTCATTTCACGATTAATGACAGGGATAGTAAAGGAGGGTGAAGAGATATTAACTAAGAAAGCAATAAATAACAATAATAATTAAACAACTAAAACTAAGTGAATGCTGCAATGATGAAATAATCTCGATCTTTATTTCTGGTCATGTGCATGTCTAAGTACATCACACTCTAATAAAGATGTCGTACAATTACAATCCTCACATTGCGGGCATGCACTAGGAGAAAGGGTTGAGAGGAACTAAGAAATGACAAAAGACTCTATTCTACACTTACTTACTGAGAAAAAAAACTCCCTTTTCTATGTGCCCAAATGTGTATTTATAAGCTTACACAGAGGTCTCGATATCATGTATCTGATATTGTTGGTCAGGCCATGATATTGCGTACCCAATATCAAGGGTCCAATATCAGAGCCTTGACAAATTGATGTTCATCAATGTTTCTAGGAGTTTCTCCTTCAATTTTTGGAATGCATGTTCACATTCCTTGGTCTAGATGAAAGGTGCATCTTTCTTTGTAAGCTCTACCAATGACTTTGCGATCTTAGAGAAATTATTTATAAATTTTTGGTAGTAGTTAGTGTGTCCAAGGAATTATCAAACATCTTTGATAGTCTTTGGTTGATATGTTATTCCTTGGATGACCCTTTTTTTTCTAAGTCTACCTCAATCCCTTTTTGTAAAATTCGGCCCCCTAGCATAATGCCTTCTTGGACCATGAGATGGCTCTTTTGCTAGTTGAGCTGTAGGTTTATCTTTACACATCTCTTTAGTACTTGCTCAAGTTGGTCTAATGCTCAAAGGTAGCTTCATAGGTGGAAAAGTCATCCATGAAGACTTCAACACCACTAATGATCTGCTGTTGAAAGATACTAAGAACCAAGTGTTGCAATGTTGTAGGAGCATTTCATAGACCGAATGACATCTTACAATTTGCAAAAGTTCCCCAAGGACTCATGAATGTTGTCTTGGCTTGATCTTCTGGTGCAATTTGGATTTGGTTATAGCCACTATAACCATCCAAGAAGCTATAATAACAATGACATGATATGGTGTTTAACACTTGATTCACAAATGGCAAAGAAAAGTGATCTTTAAATGTTGCCATATTCAACCTAAAGTTAATGCAATCCCATCATTTGTCATCCTTCTTTAGTACAATTATGAATGGGCTAACCCACTCACTATCCATGATTGGATAGATGAACCTCACCTTGAAGAGTTACTCTATTTTCTCCTTGACAATTTGCTTCAATTTGGGGTTCAATTGCCTTCATGGCTACCTTCTAGGCTTCATGGCCGGGTCAATGTAGATGTAATGCTAGCATATCATTGGATCAATTCTTGTTAGTTTAGGATGTGACCAAGCAAAGGTTGTTAACCATTTTTTCACCACCTTCAACAACTTTTCTTTTTGTTCAAGAGTAAGTTTGGTATTAATTATGACTGGTTTACCATTCTTTAAAAATGCATACTCCATACTAGCCAATAAAAGTTTTAGCTCTAGAGGCACTTGCTTGATGTGATTAGGGATTTCCAACTCTCCCCAATAGGATTAATCATCTTCGTCAGAGAGTTGGGAATGAACTTGTTCAATTTTGTCCATGCTTTCAACATATGCACAAGTTAGTCTCTTAGTTGGCTCCATGCGTAATGTGTTGCTATCTGAATCAACTATTAACTATTGGATGCCCTCTTGTTTTGTGGCTATTGCATATAGAAAACTTTGAAAATTGATCTCTTGCACACATTGATTGCATGCCTTAATGTATGTACTCTTGATTGACCAAATCTTTTTCATGTAATTGAACCTGTTATCACTGTACGTGATGCATGGAATACACTTTTTCCCAATCTTACCTAGTCTATTTTACTTGGATATTTGTAAAGATAGGTCCCTTATACCCATTTGTGTGTTGACCGTGCTTAACCAAGATCTTCCCATAATGATGGAGAAGTCACTTTTACAGTTGTCCACCTTGATCACCAAAAAATCAGTAGGATAGGGCCACCCACAAATTATGATCACAATGTCCTCTACTAATCCTAGAGGGATAGTAATCAAGTGATCTACTAATTTTAGATGAATGTTGCTCTTCTTAAGAGGTGGTAGGCTCTAGGCCTTGTATATGTCAGGGAGATGACATTAACTCTAGAACCAGAGTCAAGAAGAACCTTGCATGGCTCTTGAGTAGATAAATGAATGGACTTCATAGGTCAGATCTTTTTATAAGAAGATTGTCAGCCTTAATCCAGTCAAAAACAACATGAGTTAACATTATAGTGAGAATCCAAGGTGGCATTTGGTTTGAAGGACAGTCAAAGGTATTTTATGTAGAGGAAGAGGGTGTTAGAGATGTAGGACGATCAGTTGGACTGGGTTATAAGGATTGAAGAGGACTGTTAGGTCAGAATAAAGGTCTTTTACTTGATCAATTGTCAAGACCACTTGGTTGAAAAATAGGTTGTGAGTGTACAACCCTTGTAGCATTTCATTGTTATGGCTATGGAGGAATCTCACCCTGCATGGATGGAGCAGGAGGTAACTAGGTTGAAGGTGGAGGTGTATGTGTAGAGGGATGTGGAGGATGATACAGATATGGATATGGGTTTTTCCCTCGGGTAGATGGTGAATGTGTTCGATGATACTTTGGAGGGTAATAGTGATGCTGGAATGATGTATGACTTGCAAAAATCCTAAGGGAGATAGGTTGCTGAACATAATACCTGTATGGATATGGTTACTACCTTGGCGGTGGCATTCCCCATGATTGTGGTTGGTACCACTATTGGTATTGTTCATACGGTTTTGGAAGAGTTCCACTTGGGTAATAAGCTTGTTGCTATTGGTGGAATTGCCTTGGATTGCCTTGAGGATAAGGAAATCATCTCAGTGCTTACCTATGTGCTATGTGAAGATTCAATGCATACACCCTAGACTCTTGTAAGTGTGACATGACAGGGCAACATCCTTATAGATGTTCATATTAATAGATGTTACATTCAGTTTTATCATCAGAGTTAAGACTCCAGAACTTCCTCTATTGTAGTAGCTTTGCCCTTACCTCTTTGATAGGCACATTCAACTTTTTTTGCCTCCTATGATTACAATCACTATTTTGCTTTTTGGATTCTTTAGCGATCTTCATAGAGATTTGAAATTTTTTGTCCAAAGAGTCTCATAATTTGTCAACCTTAGCCAAAATATTAGAAATAGATTTTTGTATGGGTAAGGTCTTCCTCTTCACCACTTCATCAAGTGGTGACTCCTCCTTGTCACAAAATCAAACCTCTTGTTTTCTAATGGAAGGGTCCCTATTATACTCTTTAGCACTTTCCCTTTTTTGTAGCTCATCTGCTTCTTTTGCTATCTACTCAATTAGCCTCTAGATCTCATGAGCTCTTAGGTTAGACAATCTTCCTTGGGCATACATCCTAAGGGTTCTTCTTGTTTCTATTATGAGCCCATCTATGATGTGGCAAAGTTGTTCCCTCTAAGAATAACCATGGCTAGGGCATCAATGTAAAAGTGAATAGTATCAACCCATGGTAGCATCTGAGGGTTCATGTGCTCCTTGTTTCCAACCTTGAATTAGCCTTCTCACATTAGACACTCTAGAGTACGTCTAGTATTTGTCATTGAATAGCTCTAACATGGTACTCCATCTATGGATAGATTTTGGCTTTAAGGACTGATACCAACTCTCAACTGCCTTGATGAGTGTCCTTGGGAAAAGCTTGAGTTTCTGCCATTCATCCTGTATGTTCTGTAAGGTAGAGGCTTCAGAATTGTAGATGTGTCTGTGGATCAAAATTGTATCCCCCCCTCAAATCTTGGGATATTGTTCATGTCTAGGCACTTGATCTGACTATCTTTCATATGCCTGGTTAGAATTTTAACTAGCTTTGCAATGTTGAGCATACTTAGGGTTGCCAATAGAGGTTCATCATCATCGCTACGTTGATGACGTTGATGATGGTTTCAGCCACCCCTTTGATTTTGGTGGCCTTCATGATCATTATTGTCTTGCTGATCACTTTCATCATGATTATTTCAACGGTGGCTTTTGTGAGAATTGTTAGATGAAGAGGAATGTTCAGAATTGGATGAAGAGGATGAAGAGGAAGGTGGACCGCCATTGCAACCACGGTGTCTGCCACCACTCTTACACTTATTATGATCACCATCTTTAGATCCCTTATCATTGTGATGCTTGCCCAAGTCCCTACCTTGATTGTCACTTTTTCCTGAACCTAATTTATGAATAGTGGATCGCAAGGTTAGGTTCACATGCTTTCCATTTATAACAGGGGGTGGAGAATCTTCATGTTGAGAACTTTCTAAGGGAGGATCTTCATGTTGAGAACTTTCTAAGGGAGGATCCTCATTGTCCTCTTGATCTAGTAGGAACAAGGGATTAGTAAAATGTTTCTCCTTCGTAGCATCATGAAGCTTCTCTTGAAGTCTATCTCGTTTGCATTGTGTTTCGAGTCTCATATCCATCCACAACATATTCTTAGTGGAGATTTGTTATGCCCAACTTCTTAAGGGTTTTGAACAACATCTTGGGAAAAAGTGAAAGCCAAACCACTGTGGAAGGCAAAATAGAAAATATTAAACAGTTCAATTTTTTAAAGCAAATAATAATTTTACCTGAGAAATGTCAATATTAATATTTTAATTGAAGTTAGAAATCCAAGAAGCAAAATCGCAAGAGGAAGTAGAATATGTGCAGATTAAGGACGTGTAAATCAAGATTGTGCTGGTAAGTTGAAAAGCACTTCCCACAAAATACGTAAACTCTCTGCAACCGAGTTTGCATCCCACGTGCCACTAAAACATTGGGGCGGAAATCGGAACCAGCGTTGTTTCACGGCGCAACAAACAAATAAAAAACGTCCGAAAGGAAGAACAAAATCTGAGCGTGGCGGCAAATCCGCGGGCGGAGGACGCAAGCTCTGCGACGGATCTTGCAGGGAGGCACCTTAGTAATCAATCACCGTGATCACAACGCCACGGCGGCGCTGCCTGGCCTTCAATTTTTGGATCATCTTGTGCTGGTACTCGATTGCAGTGTGGGCGAAGTGATTGAATCGGGGCATGAACCAGTCCTCCACCTGTAACACCTGCATGTACAGCGAGAGTTGTCCGTTGATGGATAAGTTGCGTTGGTTGAAGTAGGAGGCTGGCAACGGCAGCGGGGCCCAGCAGATGAGCGATGGAAACACGACGAAGGCTGCACCAGCGTGGCCCGTGCGGAGAAAAGACGGTGTTGCTGCTGCCGTAGAGCAGGCGATCATACTGAGGCTCGGGTGGTCTCCGAAAATAC
>MNCI01028193.1:51454-66719 GCA_015680685.1 Gnetum montanum
TTGAGCATGATTGATGTGTGAATGGACATAAGGGACCTCTCCTTGAAAATTTCAAAGGAGAATGAATTTGGATGGTTGAAGAAGAAGCATATTCCATGCATTTTGTACAATGATAATGGGTGCAATTGTGTGCAAAATATTTGGTCCATCAAAAGTACATACATTACAGCATGCAATTAGTATGCATAAGAAATAGATATTCAAAGGTGTTTGTACACAACAACCACAAAATAGGAGGGCACCCAATGGTTAACAGCTAATTCATGAAGTAACACATTATGCATGGAACCAATTAAGAGCTTAACATGCACTTATGTTGAAGGCATGAATGAACTTGAGCAATTTTATCACCAAATCTTTGTTGATGAAGATGCTGATAACTATTGGGGAGAGTTGGTAATCCTTGATAATTTCAAGAAGGAGCCCATAGAGTTGAAAACTCTACCAATCAGCATGAAGTATGCATTCTTAAATAATGGTAAGCCAGTTATTATTAATGTCAAACTTGCTCCTGAACAAAAAGAAAAGTTGTTGAAGGTGGTTAACAAGTGACAATAGCATTTGCTTGGTCATATCCTCAGTTGACTGGAATTTATCCATGAATATTCTAGCATCATATTTACACTGACTCAACCATGAAGGTAAGAAGGTAGTTGCAAAGGTGGCTAAATCCCAAATTGAAGCAGATTTTCAAGGAGGAAATACAACAACACCTCAAGGTGGGGTTCATCTATCCCATCGTGGATAGTGAGTGGGTTGGCCCACTTGTAATTATGCCAAAGAAAGGTGACAAGTGATGGATCTGCATTGACTTTAGGTTGTTGAGCATGGCAATATTTAAAGATCATTTTCCATTGCCATTTGTGGACCAAGTATTGAACACTATCTCTGTGCATTGCTATCATAGCTTCTTGGCTGGTTATAGTGGCTATAACCAAATACAAATTTCTCTAGAAGATCAAGCCAAGATAACATTCATAAGTCCCAGGGGGACTTTTGCATATTGTAAGATGCCATTTGGTCTATGTAATGCCTCTGCAACATTTCAACACCCGGTCCTTAGCATCTTTCAGCAATAGATTGATAGTGGTGTGGAAGTCTTCATGGATGACTTCTTCACCTATGGAGCTACATTTGAGTAAGCCTTGAACTACCTTGAGTAAGTACTAAAAATATGTGTGGAAACAAATTTGTAGTTCAACTAGCAAAAGAGCAACCTTATGGTCCAAGAATGCATTGTACTAGAGCATAAAACCACTCAAGTAGGGATTGAGGTAGAACCTGAAAAAATAAGGGTCATCAAGGAATAACCCATCAACCAAAAAACATTAAAAATGTTCAATCATTCCTTGGATACATTGGCTACTATCAGATTTTCATAGATAATTTCTCTAAGATTACAAAACCATTGGTAGAGCTTACAAAGAAAGATTCACCTTTCATCTAGACTAAGGAATGTGAACAAGCATTCCAGCAATTAAAGGAGAATCTTGTAGAAACACTAATTCTACAATCACCAAACTAGTTCAAACCATTCCACATCATGATGGATGCATCTAACTATGCTCTAGGAGCCATGCTCATGTAGTTGGACGATAAGAAATGTCCATACTACATCCATTATGAGAGCTGAAGCATTTTGGGAGCATAATTAAATTACACCACCACAAAAAAAGAACTAATGATAGTGGTGTATGCTCTTGAAAATTTTATGCACTATGTTCTTGGCTACAAAATATTTGTGCACACAGACCATAGTGCAATTTGCTTCCTCATGAACAAGTCAACAGTGAGCCCTCATATCATATAGTGGCTCATGATCTTGTAGGAATTCAATATCGCAATGGTAGATCGAAAAGGAACCAAGAATGTGATCACTAACCACCTCTCTTGCTTAAAATGGAATAATAAAGAGGAGGAGAGCCCACTCTCTAATCAATTTCTAGACAAACTTAGCTTTACTAGAGCACTAAATGACCAAATGCCTATAGAAACAACATGGTACAATGGCATCCTCACCTATCTTCTCACTTAGGAGATGCCATAAGATCTTGACTTTAGAAAGAAGTAACAATTTATTCATTGGGCTAAATACTTCAAGGAAATCAATGGACACCTCTATAAGGTGTGCATTAATGGCCTGATTCATTGGTGTGTCCCTAATGAAGATCAATTACATGTTCTCTAGGATGCTCATAAAGGTCATCATGGAGGCCACTATGCAGGAAAACGCATAGCCATAAAAATCCTGATGGCAAGATACTAATAGCCTACAATTTTTAGGGATGCCCACTAGTTTGTCCAATCTTGTGAACACTTTCAATGAGATGGTGGAATGATTGCTCAAATGGAAGATCCTCAATAGTGGATTCAACCAATAGAGCCCTTTGACCTATGGGGCATTAACTTCATGGGTCCCATCACATCCATGTCCAATGGAAAGGCATATATCATTGTAGCAATTAACTACTACACAAAATGGGCAGATGAAACAACTATTACTAATTATACATCATCCACTGCTACTAGAGTTATACAACAAAATGTAGTAAATAGGTTTGGGGTTCCATGTGCACTAATTTTTAATAATGGAACTCATTTCACAAGTTCCACTTTTGGAAATTTGATGTAACGCTTAGGGGTTGAACATAAATTAACAACAACCTATTACCCCCAATCCAATGGTCAATCAGAGGTAACTAACCAACAAATCACAAAAATCTTAACAACAACCATAAGCAAATATAGAAGAGATTTGAGCACCAAATGAACGATGTCCTTTGGGCCTATCATTCAACATGGAAACTCCCTATTGGTTACTCTCCCTACAAATTAGCGTACAAAAAACTTCCAATGCTCTTGATTCAGTCTAAGCTCCATACACTCTCAACATCCTATGATCTAAACCTTGATCTATGTCTAGCACAAAAAAAGATTGATAAACTTGAATGTGCTAGATGAAAACTAATTGGTAGTCCTATCTTTGAATGCGGTGCACAAGACATTCAACAACCAATGTCATGACCTCAAAATATAGAGTAAAATTTCAATCGGGAGATAAGGTTCTCTATTGAAAACCCACACATATACCCCAGAAGACAAAATCACAAATGTTGTGGGAGGGACCTTATATAATTGATCAAACCTTTTCCTCTAGAGCCATGTTAATCTACAAGCTTGAAAGCCTAAATAAAAAGTAGTTGGTCAACATACAAAAAGTGAAACCCTTCCTAAAACCAAGACAAGTTTATGCAACTAGAACTTTAATGGATGGACAACCACGTTCAATTTTATAGATCTCCTCCTTCCAACTTAGTCATGGGGAAGATGGCCATCTGTGCTAATAATCCATATGGCTTCTCAGTTTTTCTACATTTTTTTTCCACATTTTTTTATTTTACAAGATATTTATTTTACAAATTTTTGATTTTCAAATTTTTTTCATTTTACATCATTTTTTTTGCACCATCGTTAGTACATATGAACCTTTCTTGATTATTTTACACTTTTTTATATATTTTACTTTGTTTTGTTTTGTTTGATTGTGAATTTTTATTACTTCTATCCATAAAAGTGCTTTATTGTCATAGGACACAATGCCATTGTTGTTGTTTACTAATGATGGTTTGTGCTTAATGTTGTGATTGTCAATGTCTGGTTTCTATTTTTAAATTCTGATGTCTGATGACTATGACATGGTTTATTTTTCATGGAATAGGCAGTGAGTCCACACCATCCACCCATCCAATAAAATCTATGATTTTTCTTGTTTTAGGAGTTTGAGGTTCCTTCCATCAAAAGAACCTTTTAATCAATTGGTGACCTTGGTAGTTCTAGAATTGGGAAGGACTCAAAGGTTTGTAAAGGATGTGACTTCAAGGAAACTCAATACTCCTTGTACTCTTCTGCTTACTTGAGTGCTTGGATGTTTTTCATGAACTTCTTACCATCCCATTCCAACACTAATAGGAAGTCAAATAAAGTCTTTGCATGGTGTGGTTCCTATTCAAAAATTTGAAAAATAAAAAAACATTATGAAAACTCAAAGCACATCCCTTAGACAAATAAATAGGCTATAAGCACTAGCTATGAGACTAGAAAGACATGCATCCATACCTAAAGGTTCCTTCTAACTAAGGCCCTCTCTCTCTCTTCCTACTTCTCTTTTCTTCTCTTTATGGAATGGTGGTTGTTTTGTGGGAGCACTCTCATGTCTTGAGTGGGTAGATTGGTCTTGGAGTGGTAATGCGAAGTCATTAAAAGAGGCTAGTTTTGGTCCAAACTGAGGATGGATCTTCTCAATTCATTTTAAACACATATTTTAAAAGGAACACTATGCTACCATTCCATTCCACCTTTTTAGTCATCCATCTATGCTACCATAACTCACCTCACTATTAGTTTCTATGTTTTATTTGATGTCTTCATTTGGTGTTGGAATTCTTAGATAGATTATTTTTGGTTGGTCCTTAACTTGCAAGGTAACCAAGGCATGTGCCTGCTATGGGGAGGACCCACTTGCATATCTCTTGGTTTGATTAGTTCATTCCATTACCTTAGACATTGCTACAATCCTATCTTTCGCATATTCCATTATGCAAACCACTTTATGCTCCTTGAACTCTCATTCTCCATCCTCTTTCTTTATTTTTCTTAATTTTCTCAATTTTTGGGACTCAACATCCTCTTCTTGCATTTTCATCATTTTCCTGTTTGTTTGTGCTTCCATTTGACCCTAATTTTATTCAAAATGTCTTTGAAATTTTTAAGTTTTGACCTGTTCAATGATGGTCAACAGCTACATCGATTAGGCCTCATCGACATAGCAGACCACATTGACTAGGGCTCATCAACGAGGCTCCATTGACACAACAAAAAAATAGTATAAATGCCATTGAACACTTTGAATTTTTTACATTTGGTCCATAACACCCATGGAGTTTTTGCAATTTTTAGAGCCCAAAACCTTCTCGAGCCTATAACTCTCACACCATTTATCCGAATCATCTCGTTCTTCAGTCCTACAGTTACCAGAGGTATGCTCTTAGTTGTGAGGGTAGTAAACCTCAAGGTTTTGATGATAATTTTTGAAAAATTTTCCTAACTTCCCAAAAGGATTAAGATATAAAATGTTATTAAATCATTAATTTTTAAGAATCTAACCCTTTTAAAAACTTTAGTAGACCAAAGATTAAATTAATAATTAACTACTTAATCCATCTAGCCATAATCACACCTATTTATGAGATAAGGTATTCTAATCATTTTGAGTTATATAATATTTGCTAATCCATTGTTATGTGTGGTTACAAATGGCACCAAGACTAAAGAGACCATAGGAGGAAGGACTATCACAACCATGGGAGAAATGACCCAGAGGATGAAGAGGCCATTAAGAACATAATCAAGAATAGGCTGAGGTAACCCATGCAATGGGACCTCTCAGAGATAAGGCCGAGGTGGAATCTATCTGATAGATTCCCAAAGAGGAAGCTACATCTAAACACTCACAATAAGGCGAAGTGCTAAGCCCTATACCCAGATTGAAAGTCACATTCACACAAGCCTGCCTTGACATAATTAGGAACTATGAGGTCTAACGCTCAGTTCCCTTAAAGTTGAACTTTGAGTCATTCCTTGAACATGCTCTAGAAAATGTTAAAGCTCAACTACAAGTCTCTTCCATGTGGCCAATCATCACTTCCAATGGGGAGTGGTACATGGGAGAAATGTATCTCTTTTGGAACAATAGGAGAGTAGAAGCCACTGTGAAAATCAAGGATATCCAAGTGTCTTACTCAATAGAATCCATTGCATAGGTCCTTAGGTTGCTTAACACAGGAACATAGATGGCAGAGTTATCAACACAAGATGATCTTGGAGCAAAGAAGAAGTGAACTCAACAATGTTATGGGATTGATCGTAAGGAGTTTGGCATACTCACACTGGTAGAGCAAGTCTGTTTTAAGATAGTGGCCTATCACCTTAATCCAATGGTGAGGTCTAGTAAGGTGATAGCCTTCTCCACCCAAGCATGCACCGCTTTAAGTGAGAAATTTCAAACAAACCTTCCATAACTAATCTATCTAGAGATAGAGAATCCCTTCAAAGTGAATGAACATTGAAGAAAAACCCTGTCCTTTCCTTTCTTTATCAGAAAATTATGCAAAAGGGCAAGGATAGTACGCTATGCAAATGATACACTCAGGCATGCTCCTAATGCTTCATGGGCCAAGATGATGAAGGATAAGATGCTTTCCATGATAACAAAAGAGAAGTAGAAATGACCACCTCCACCACCTACTCATGAGCAAACACTAGAGACCCATGCCACAGTTGAGCACATGCAGAAAATCCAAGAGTAGATCTTGCAACAACAATAGTAGTAGGTAGGGACTAGTGGTGGAGACCCATCTATGTACAAACCAGTCATGAGTCACCTCATTGAAGTGGCTAGTATAATCAACCAAATGGAGGGAGGTAGATCAATGCTATCTACCCAACTAATGTAGTTTCCTGGGAGGTTAAATCCAAGTGCCCAAGAGGTGACAGTGTCTCTCTCTCAGCATCATCTATTTCAAGAAATCTCTAGGAATGCTGCTTCCTTTTCAGTGCACTTGGAGGAGGGTGAGGAGGCAATCATATTGGTGATGCAACACCAGGGATAAGAGACAACCACAAAGATCATTGTTGATCTAGTCATTGAGTCATTAAATACACCTAAGACACCTAAACTAGATGTTTCTATACTAAGGGATATGTAGATGTATGTAGAGACAATCAGTGAAAAATTGAGTAGCATGAAAAACTACTAGACCAATTGGTGGGAACTGGACAACTGATTTCAGGTATCTTTAATTTTCCAAATATCATCACTGTAACCCATTTGGAGCTACTAGAGGCAAAGGGAAAGTGCCTCATCATAGAAGAGCAACTTGAAATAGCTCATGTACACAATCAATGCTTGGCTATAGAAATTATTGGATTTCATGCCTAAATTGCCAACCCTACTCTTATCAATCCTACATTGACATGAGACAAAGCTTTTCAATAGCTTCAAGAATAGCTAAAGTGGGTTTAGAGAGAAAGGGTAACGATAGTCATCAATTAGTCAATAGTATAAGTTGAAAATCATTCAATATGGAGGAACTTGATGTAGATGCTCTAGGAAAATGAGACCTTGACCATAGAGAACCATCGCCTGCAAAACTTTGATGCACAAAAACAATAGCTAGAAGAATTCATCCATCAACAACAAGAGCAGCTCACTAGAGTAAACACTGAATTGAGGAGATTGGCAATGAAGAATCATAATCTCTCCATGGATGAGGTCCACATATTACACTAGAAATTAGCCATTGAATTGCTGCCTGGAAAAAGAAACTCTAAAATTTAAAAAAGTTAAAAACCACTACAAAGACCAAGTTGGCCTACAAAAGAAGGTGAATGAAAAATATATCCAATTGATGAAGGAAATGGTTAATGAGGCCCTCCAGCAACTCCAACAAGGCAAAGAAATGTAGCAACCCATCATCGATGGGATTGATGCCTATAACAAGGCAAAAATCCACATGAAGTAGTTACAAATCAAAGAGATGACGGAGTACATGGAGTTTTCTAGTCTCCACTATTCAAACCTACCAATGCTAATTGCCAGATGACCATGGTATGAGCTTAAGAAGCAAGTGGACAGCTCATACTTATTGTATGAGGTTGAGTTCAAGAATCATAAAGACACCAAGTAAAAGCTTACAGTGACAAATGCTAAACTCAAGGTTCTCAATGCAAATTTTACCAACCATAGATCAATCACTGAGAACCTAGCCAAAAGAATGAATTACTACCAAGCACTATAAGACACAATCCAAGCATTTGATATTGAGTGCAAACAATTTGTAGCATGGTTTATTAATGTCAAGGAGTTATTTCTAGTATTTCCTTATCCTTGGGATATTCTAATTTTGGCCCACATCAGTGAAGCTGCATGGACTGTGAATGATCCCAAGAGTAAAGAGGAAAAGATGAAAGCATTGCTAAATGCTTTCCACCTTTCACCAGAAGTGCAGTAGTAGTAGGGCAACCACAACCATCTCAGCCATCAACCATGTTTGGAGTTGGAAAAGGTTTGTCAAAGCCTCCATTGCCTAGGACCATGTGATCTTCTCTTTTGTCTTCATGTCATCAAAGAATGTGCTTGTCCAATTTTGATCCATACACTAGGCACTTAGTTTTGTTATGTCTATTTTTTCTTATTTTGTTATGTCAAAAGCAAACTAATAATCCCATACCTTTCCAATTTTTTAAAAAACTCAAGGATGAGCTTTCATTTAGTTTTCGAGGTATGATGAGTTATGGTTTGTTACATTGATTGGGCCCTATCAACTAGGCCTCATCAATGTAATCTATTGCATTGATGCAACCCCGTCAATTAGGCCCCGTCGACTAGGCCTCGTCGACAGTTAATTACATTGATGTGGCCTCGTCAACACAAGGGTTTGTCCTAGCTTATAAATACATGCTCACCAACCACATTTATGGCATAAGATTAATAGTAGTAGTAGAGCTCTTATAATTTGTCTATTTGAAAGTTAAAATATTTTTCCCAAGTGCCCACAGCAAGAGTCATTGAGTGTACGGATCTTTATTCAATCATCGTTGTACTTGAGCACAACAGTGTGTGCGGTAATAAAGATAAACTTCTTGATAAACCTTGCAGCATTATAGATAGTTTAAATGTTTCATTTATGCATTTAATGTTTTAAATTATTTATTCAATGTTTAAGCACATAACAAAAACTAAGTGCCTAGTGTATGGATCCATACACTAGGCACCTAGTAACGTAGCACTTGGTAACCCAATAGTGGATACATGGGTTCAGGACGTGTGTAGAAAGTACGACCAAATGCTTATGTTAGGGCTAGTTAGATGCCACTTAACTAGTTAAATTAAATTAATTAATCCAATTACTTTATCTCCCTTTAAACACCAAAATCATAAAATACAAAATGATAAAAATCATGTCTTAATTACACTTAACTATACCTATGTACATCACAAATGTAATTAGGAAGACAATGAAGAACCTTAGGGCAAGGTTCACTTTCTAGAAGACTAGTGCACTGGAAACTATAAAGTCAACAAAATTCAACTAAATCATGCGTGAATGCTTTTTGATTCATATGGTTGGACATAGATGTACCTCACTACTCATCAACAGCCCACAATAAAGTTTAGAAGCAAGTGTGTGAGCAAAACCCAATCTACGTAGTAGCCACTAAACTAGAAGACATCCAATGGCTTGAAAAAGAGAATATAAAACTATTTCAAAGATGCATGAAAGTAGCTAATCCACTTATTAGTTCTAGAATTAAGAAAATGGACCAAATAGAGGACTTAGACATAAATATCTTACAGTTTGATTATACATCAAAAGAGGATATTAAACACAAAGACTCGAGAATTAAAATAGGAAATCAAGATGAAAAAGCAAATACATCTGGATCCTCTAAAACAGAAATACCTTCTAGTTTAATTAAAGATACATCTCTAAATGACCCAAATGAGACTATCACCAATGTTAGATGTGCTACCACATGATTAATTCAATTAGTAACAGTGATAGATGGAAAACCAGTGGTGTATAACCAAAGAATTGTGTAGTTCATCTCCCAAATGTGTGGCCATAAGATTAGTTATGGGGGAGATGCTTCATCCTGGTTTAAGAACTAATAAGTATTTTTCACCTTTTTTTTAATAATTTTTTATCATTTTCCTATTTCTTCCAGAATTTTTTGATTCTTCATATGTTTTCCATTTCTTTATATTTTTATTTTCTTTATATTTTTCTCTTTTCTTGAGTCATTCTCTTTATGTTTTATGAATGTATTTTATGTTTTGTTAATAATATTGCCAATCCATGATGTAGAATTCAATGCTATGTGTTGGGATTTTGTGCTATGCTATCAAGATGATTGGGTAAGAAATTTTGTAAAGTAGTGAGACCACCTCATCCATTCCTCCAGTTGTCTAAATAAAAGGTCTTTATCATGGAAATAATTTGGTTCTTCTTTTATGAAACTAAAATTCATCAATGATCATTGTACCGTGAAGAAAGAGGGAATGACCAAGTGAGAATGACAAATGATGTGACCTCAAGGGAACTTGTTGGGTTCTCTTCTTGACTTCCTTCATGTGGTTTATGACTCTTGGAGGAACATATCATCACTCCTTCATCGACCAATAAATAGGAAGCTATGTCTTTGCATGTTATGGTTCTCATTTCGTAAAAATTTAAAATCCAAAAAAATAAAAAATAAAAAATAAAAAAAGGAAGAAAAAGAGAAATAATAATAATGAGAATTCAAAGCACACTTGTTAGACACAATAATGGGCTACAAGCACTAGTTATGAGGTTGGAAAGAGATATTACCCATGCTTGAAGCTGACCCTCTAACTAAGGCCCTTTCTTCCTTCTTCTCTTTTCTTCTCTTTTTGGAGTGGTGATTATTCTTTGAGGTGGTTGTGGACTCATGTTGGTTGGCAAGAAGGAACACATTAATGCAAGGTCAGTGTTCATGGTATGGACTTGGCTTGAACTTGGATGGATAGGTATGTTGATCATTTTAATCATATTTTTCACAAGAATCAATTATAGACATGGTCAAGTACCTTACATCCCAATCTCTACAATCCCTTCTCATCCCATTATTCATCTCACTGCTGCATATGATTATGAGACTTTTGGTTGTGTGTAGTATAGTGCAACATCCCAAGCATGGTAGTTGTGCATTGTTTAGAACAAAGGCATGGTCTACATTTAACTTCTTGGATGCCCACGGACATCTATAGAAGTGGTTATGCAAGGGCATTATGGAATGAGCCTACTTTGAGGAGAACCCATTTAACTTTTGTTAATCATGGCTTTAAACTAACCTTCATATCTTCCAAAACATTAATGACAATTTCTCTAAATTTATGCATAATTTTGTAACTACTTCTCATCCCTTTCAATTACCTTTTTACTTTCTCCTACTCTTTTGTTAAAATATTCTTCAAGTTCAATATTTCTTAGTCATCTTTAGAATCAAACCTTTAGTTTTAATTGTTAAAAAACTTGTGTGCTTCCAAAGTTAGACTTATTAGTCATGGAGGCTAGGGACACTTGCTTTGAAATTTTTGAAATTTTTCCAACATCCTATTTTTGAATATCATGCTAACTAATAGTAATTGATCAAAATAATGTGAACAACTTGATAATTTTAGTTACTTCATAGCCTCGGGCATAGTATGCTATCATCACCTTGTGCTTAAATAAAAACTAAGGGATTTGAAAAGGGTTAATTATTAAGGAAAATTTACCAAAACTATTGTTGATCCTTTGATGACAATAAATGATGCTAAAAGAAACACCTAAGAAAGAAGGTCTTTTTCCAGGCACAAAAACAAAGCCAAGACAGGAATAATGGGAGATATGCCCATGGATAAATTACAGCACATACAAGATAGCAGCTCAAACTTCACATGTTTGCTAGATCTGTGGGATGATGAGAAGAAATTTCAGTCCATCCTTTAAGAATGTTTTGCATAACTAGAGAAGCATTGACAAGCAATACTGGAAGTTTTCCACTACTAGCAGCAATAAGAAGAATCATCTTTAGCAAATTTTTTAAGATCTATGCAAATTTTGTAATTTTCAATGTTTATCCAGTCTTTTTGTCACTTTATCATTTTGTATCCATCCTCTTAAATAAAATTTTGTAATGTGGCACTCAGAGTTAGTTAGTACTTAGCATCAATCAATAATCCCATAATTTCCAATTTTTTGTAAAGAAAGCTTGGTCCTATCCAGTTAACTCAAGGATCAGTTTTTACTCAGTCATGGGCATATGATGAAGCATCAGTTGGCTGTGTTGACGTAGCCATGTCAAGGTAGATTCCTCAACACAGATGTCTCAACACATGCTATTGCATTTGTTTGAATAAAAAGTTAATTTTTGTCAACTACAATATCGGATACTCAATATCAAGGGCCAAGATGCGATGTTAGATATATGATATTGCGAGATGTGTGCTGACCTATAAATATAATGCTTGGGTGCATCATTTGGGAATAATTCTTTTGAGAATAGAGTAGTCGAACTCTTGTAGCTTTATTTCTTAGTCTTATAGCATAATCAGTGAGTGTCCATAGTGTGGATTTGAGTCAATTGTACGATGTCTTATTTGAATGGAAATGTACCTGAAAACATTCCATGAATGGCAATAAGATCAAGATTGATTCTTATTCATTACAACACTTTGACTTAGTTTAGATTTACTTTCCTTGCATTTTACTTTTCATCTACTTAATTAATATTTATGTTTCCATGCATATTAATGAATTAGTGGAATGAGTGTGACTAGTTTCGCATGTAAACATGTATTCACTTGGTAATCCCAACAATGTTATTATTTGGTTCATCTAGTAGCATAGTGCTTGGTAATCCCAGTAGTGGATACCTAGGTTTAGAACATGTATGACAAGCTGTGAATGGACACTCATTGCCTGTAGGCTAGTCTAGACTTTACTTTCTATTGTTAATTATTTTAAATAATTGATTTCTTTATTATCGTTAGGAGTAGCATAAGCCTGAAACAACATCAAGGATCATATGTCTCATGTTGGACTAAACCATATGTGACAAAGCCATCATTGGTCCAAGTGGGAAGATAGGGAACTACGATCAAGACAACAATCTAGATGCCACAACTAGTCCCATCCATGGAATTCAACTAAATCATGCATGAATGCTTGTGATTCATATGATTGGGCATAGGAGGTACCTTGTTGCTCATCAATTGCCTTGTAAAATTTTCCTTTTAGTTTTAGTAGTATTATTTTATCACATGGAACATCACTAGCTTGTCTTCTTTTTGACTATCCTACCTTAATTCTATTTTCTATATCTTTATCAATTTCATCATCCGAGTGAAAGATTGATCCTATGTAGTAGAACTATTTGCAATGCGATTAATGTTACTATAATAAGGCTATTTATGTAAGGAAATATTGCTAGTGATAGATAACTCAAGTGATTAGTGTTGGCACATTTTGGCCATTTCATGGAACAGATTAGAACACAAGATTGAGAATTGCAGTTGGAGCAGCAATAGGACTTGAACATCTACACGATAAGACAAGCCCGCCTGTTTTATATATCGTGATCTAAAATGGCCTACAGTAACAAGCCACCACGTAGCCTTTTATGAGGGAGGTTGTAACAGCACTTGGTTACTTGTCTTCTTAAACATATGATCCTCTATTTTCGGTCATCCATTAATGTTAAACCCACTTTTTCAAGTCAGAATGCAAAGATGGAAAGAAAATTAACTGCCAGAATAGACAATCAGCAAGTGTCTGAAATGGAGCAAATTGATGCCAAGGGTTTTAAACAACCCTCATTATTGAAGGATTCCAGAAAAACCCCGAAACGCAACGTTTTGGACGTGATGGTTCTGGGGAAATAATGGTCTTGGAAGACATGAAGAATAATAAAAATACATGATGATACATAGACTCACCACCATTTGCAAAAATCGTAGGCATGCAAAGGTAGACACATGGAACAAGAATCCTTGCACCACAAGCCAAGCTTTGTGCATTTATTTTCACTCACCAATAATGGCTTCTTCATCCAACAATGTGAAATGTGTATTTCTGTGGTTTTCTATTGCTGAGGCAAGCAACAAATAATATGCAAATAAAATGAGGAACGCCATTGACTTCATCAAAGCTTGGGTTATATGATCTTATTGAAAAGTTTATTAATTTATCATGGGAAGAAAGGGCAAGAGGAGTACGGCAGAGGTGCTACGTTTCCAGCGTTGACCACCATGAAATCAAACGGTGCCGCTAAGACATGAAACTCTGCCAACCAGCGATCCATACCAAAAACATGAATTATTTTGCAAATGAATTGCGGCCCTAATTTGCTGAAATCCGCAGCCCTAATTTGCTGAAGATCGTGGCCCTAATTTGCAGAAAATCGTGGCCAAAATTTGCAGAAAACCGCGGCCTTGTTCACAGATTCTGTTTGGGCGTTCTTGGGAATTTGTGGGTCTGTTTTAGCAGGGTTAATTCAGGAAACGGCTCCCACAAAACAGCAGCAACAATGGACAGAGACATCAAAACCGGCAGAGCGGAATGGAGTGGCAAAGAGAGAGCTGCACACGCTTCTTGAGGTCAGACCTTGACGCAATCGCAAACGCAGGAGGCAGTTGCATAGGTTTCACGATCATGAATTTCTTCAAGGCTGCGTTGTTCGGCGATGACTACGAATCCACGGCAAGATTAAAGGTAGAAATAGTGGCAGGACCAGAAACAGAAACGGCGGTGGAGGACGAAGAAGGAGAAAGATGAAGAGGGTTGTAGCATCAGTAACGAACCAATGGCGGAGAGGGCCGTGCACAGAGAAAATCTATCGGGCAGTTAGTTTAACTGCATAGCTTTAACTTTGGAAAAATATATTTTCTTTATAAAAGTATTTTCTTCCATCGGCCATCCCTAAATCAATTTTATGCTCAATCCTATTTGTTTGAATATATAATTTGGTATTTTGGTATTCACATATTGGATACCTCTATATAAAAATATATTCAAAGACAAAAATTCATGGGATATTTACCTAATGTCATACATGGATTGGGCACATGTTAATTGAAGCCTTTTTTATCTCTTTAGTGGTTGAAACCACCCAATATTGTTATAACTTACCTAACTTGTTGGGCAAGTAACCTCCTAACTTGTTGGGCAAGTAATCTCCTAACTTGGGAGAAAAGTTAGGTGAGATATTTTTGAGATATTTTTGAAATTGCAACTACAAAGGCCACTTGTCAACTAAACGGGACACGTGTCAATTGCAACTTATTTGTCTCCATGGTGAGCACTTGGCAACTGCATGAAGACACTTGGCAACTAGATGAAGACACTTGGCAACTACTTGAAGACACTTGGCAACTACATGAGGACACTTGGCCATGGAATAGGACACTTGTCCATTGTAGCTTTTTTGTCTCCATGGTGGTTAAAACCACCCAAGATATTTTGTAACTTACCTAACCACCTTTGAGCCCTATAAAAAGGCTTCAGGGATCAAGGGGGAAGGAGACACAAAGGAGCATCATCATCACACTTGGAAGATTTGTAAGATGGTTTGCAAGATGGCTTGCTAGAATAAAGATTTCAGCCTCTTTGTCATGGTCCTGTGAGTTATGCATTTCATTTTT
>MNCI01028193.1:67407-102432 GCA_015680685.1 Gnetum montanum
ATTAGTTCATTGCATTTTTAGATAAGAGGTTACTTAAGGTATTATTATAATTCTTTAGATGTATCTTGTTAACTATAATTCTTGGGGAGTTGTTATAGTCATTTGTGAGGGTTCTAATCTTAGAATGATAATTTGTTTTATTGTCACATTGCTTTTTAGTATGTAGGATTCCAAAATTCCTCTAAGCTAACATCTTATCATTATGAATGCTTAACTCACTACATATAAACCTTACATATTTCTTGAGCAATGATTTAGGTTATGATTTTATTAAAAATAGGAGGTTATTGATAGGAAAATGTTGGCATGGATAAACTATGAGGCAATGTGACTAGAACCCTTGCATAGTCCCAATTGGAAGGCATTTAAACCTTCCAAAAGGGAAGAATTACTTAGAGTTTCAGGTTACCGGAAGGTTGAAGATCATCTAAAAGGCATCTACACCTTCTAGTAGGGAATAATTGGTTGGAGTTTGTGGCTTTTGGAAGGTAGAGGGTCATTTGATAACAAGTGCTATGTAAATTGTGAGGTAGTACAACTAACACCCTACCATAGTCCTAACCAGAAGGCATTCAAACCTTCTGACATGGAATAATTGCTTGGAGTTTGAAGCTACTAAAAGGCATAGGATCATCTGGAAGGCTAAAGATCATCTAGAAGGCATCTAAGCATTCAAGTAGAAAATAATTGGTTGGAGTTTATGGCTTTTAGAAGGCATAGGATCATCTAGTAGCAAGTGCTACATAGACTGCATGGCAGTGCGACTAGCAATCTCAACCAGAAGGCATTAAAACCTTTTGGAAGCAAACAATTTCTTGGAGTGTAAGGCTACTGGAAGGTTGAGGGTTATCTGAAAGGCTAAATATTATCTGAATGTCATCTAGGCCTTCTAGTAGGGAATAAATGGTTGGAATTTATGGCTTTCGGAAGGCATAGGATCATTCGGTAGCAAGTGCTACATAAACTATGAGGTAGTGTGACAAGCACCCTCCCATAGTCCCAACTGGAAGACATTCAAACCTTAGTTAAGGGAAAAATTACTTGGAGNAGTTGGGACTATGGGAGGGTGCTTGTCACACTACCTCATAGTTTATNGGGCTGAGGGTCATTTGGAATGTTGAAGATCATCCGAAAGGCATCTAGGCCCTTTGGTAGGGAATAATTGGTTAGAGCTTGTGGCTTTTGGAAGGCAAAGGATCATCCAGTAGCAAGTGCTAAACTGTGAGGTAGTGTAATTTGCATTCACCAGTAGTCCTAATCAGAAGGCATTCAAACCTTTCAAAAGGAAACAATTGCTTTGAGTTTGAGGTTATCAAAAGGCTGAGGGACATTCAGAAGGTTGAAGATCATTTAGAAGGCATCCAAGTCTTTTGGAATAGAATAATTAGTTGGAGTTTGTGTGACATCTCATTTCCATATGTCATGCCAAACATCAAATATACGTTATATTAGACATTATGCATAAGAAGATGATATACCAAATATCAAATACATATAAGATTTGACATTATACATAAAAAATAACAAAGAAAGTGCATAAAGTGAACAAAAAGAATGCTTTATGGATATGGAATAGTGTATCTAAATCATGCTCTAAGAGTGTTCGTTAGGGTTTTCTTCCTTTGGCATCTATTCCTTAGAGACAATCTAACATTGCCACCACGATTAGGCCTATAATCGACCATAAGGGATGGCTGGTCCATTTTCTGTCTTGCTTCATCTGACTCCTATGACTTGCATGTACCAACTCTACCACTCAATGCTTGGAACAACCTCTAAGCCTAGGTATAAATGCCTTAGCTTAAACCCCCTAAGCTTACCTCAAGAGACATGTTTGTTATTACAACATGTCCTTAATTGCAACTACTCTTTTTGGTTTTATTAGAATAACGATAACACTTGTTATGAAGAGGCACCATATTTATTATACAACAACATCATTGGGAATGGGGATGCGATAATCTACACCCCTTAGGTTTCATTCGTCATCGAACGAGTCCATGTTCACTATCTTTTTTCTAGCTCCAATGCTTTTGTTATGATCCTATGCTCTAATAATTTGGTTTCTCCTTTAAACTTGAGTTTGTTTCTTGCTTATTTTGCAAAAAAAGATATATGTGAGAAGAATATATGGAAAATTAAATATTACTTTCTTATACTTCTTTTTTTAAAGATAATGATAAGAGGTGAATTAAATATCTACCAAGCACCAATCACATGTCATAACCATGGTTACATAAAGTGCAACTTGAATCTAATTACCCAAGTGAAGGCAGGGGAAATTCTTTATTTCCAACTTCCATTACCTTAGATATTTTACTTATCAAATTAAAATATATAAATTAAACAATGAAGAAAATAATAAACTTATAAATAAAAGTGCAAGGTACTTCTTGATCTTGATCAACCTTATGAATTGATGGAAATAATTGTAATTTTGCCATAAGTGGTATATGATCAGATTATCTTGTTGAGGATGGAAAAAGCTTGAGCTTGAAAAAGAATTGAAAATCTTCACAAAGAACAATTGATACTAGATCAGTATATCTTAAGAATAACTTATTCTTCAAACTTTCTTTTATTTGCTTAATCCAGTATACTCCTTGACACAGTCTAACATCTGAACATGTTGGTTTGGCAATTAAATGTGTGTTGACCGTACATACACATCTTCCTAATAGATGGACTTTTAGAATCATTACCAAGGCTATGTGATTTTTCCAAAATCTTAACTATTCTTTCTTTTCCATTACTTGAAGTTCTCTGTATCCTATCTTTTCCAAGTCTAGTTGAAATTGATATAGAAATTCCCATGGCAAGACTTCTTGTAGGCATAAAACATCAGCATCCAAATCTTGTAATTCTATTAAGATGCGTGAGTATTGATATTCATGTCAATCCAAGGCCCACGGTGGACATAGTAGATGTTGTTTCTCACTTGGTAGAGATCTTGCAAGCACATTATCTATTGCAACTTTCATTCTCATTCTTGGATTCTCATCTAGATCATTTCTTTTCAAAGGTATCATACACATTTTAGAAAAAATATTTTGAGTCTCCATGTTATTCTACCATATGTTTTGATTGCAAGACAAATTGATATACATCAGCTAATTCTTAATGACCTTCCTATCCCCCTTAAGGACACTAACTTTGGTTGTGTAACTAATGTCATGCCATAGAGATCTTAAGGTTCCAAAAAATTTTAAATTCATTAGGCATAATTTATGATATCATCTAATTATCAAGTACTTGGATGATAAATCAAACCTCATCATTAAGTTCATAAGGGTAAAAAATATTGGAAATAACTCTCTATGTGGCCTTTCAGCGACTAGTAGCAAGGGCCAATTATTTTAAATAATTATATATTATTTATTTATTTATTTCATTTTTAAAATGAAATTTTAAGTCAAGGGGGAGGGGGCTTAGCATTTGAACCTATGAACTTCCTCTCTCCTTTTTTTTTAATATTTTAATGTTTTATTTTATTTTTTCTTTATCTTTATTTTTACAGCAGTAGAGGTGGTAGGGCCACAAGGATGGTGAATTACAATAGATGAAAGTAGTAAGCATTAATTGAAGGTGATGTTATAGGCATGGCTGGGACGAGCAATGCATTAGCATTCAGCAATGCATCCTGCAAAAATTTTTATTAATATTTTCTTCTACCTTGCCTCAATGGTTGATGTGGTGGTTCAGCCAATGACAAGGTAAGGGTTTAGTATGAGTAAACAATAATTCTAGGTTGGTTTCTGACACTAAAATTTTCATACATTTTTTTGGAAAAATAATAATTTAATATTATTTTAATGCATGCATAATGAGAAACTTAAAACCGTGATATCTCCCAAACCATAAGTTCAATTGAGATGAAATTTGTACCATTGAGATTGTCTCAATAAGTACTATGCATTGGACATAGTCTTAGGGTTCAAAAATGAAGTTAGATTTTCAAGATTTTGAAAATTCCACTAACTTATTCTACCAAACCAACATTATTGAGTTGATGTATGCATGACATGATAACTTATAAATGATTCTAAGTTGCTTAGGATAATGAGTTCAACAAACAAAGGTTAATTTAGGTTATGGTTACTAACTTTTTTGGGAGAAAATTAACAATGACCTTAATCAATTAATATTTATAATATTAAGATGGGTAAGAGTAACCTAGACTGGTGTATCTTTGTCTTACTAACATCTCTTGCCATTAATGAATCTTGATGAGGCATAGTCAAATCTTCGTTGATCAATGATATCCATGAAATAATTTTGTTGGTTGGTGGGATCTATGTTTGGTATATCTATTTTTGAACCATTATTCATGAAATTAATGAAAAGGTATATTTTGGCTTATATCTCAAACATATGGTGCATTTGGTGATGATCAATGACTTTCCCTATGTCATGGATTCATTGTTCATCATTAGGTCCCTATACTTAGCCCATGGTTCTAAATGGCCCTTTGGTTGTGGTTTGCTCAAATACCAATTATGACATCCTATTCCTGAATGTCATGGAAAACGTCAAATATACATTATATTAGACATTATGAATAAGAAGATGATATATCAAACATCAAATATGTAATATTCAACATTATATGTAAAGGAAATAATAAAGAAAGTGTAGAAAGTGAAAGAAAACAATGCTTTATTGATATGGAATAGTGTATCTAGATCATGCTCTAAGAGTGTTCTTTAGGGTTTTCTTCCTTTGCCATCCCTTAGAAGTAATCCAACACTATCACCACAGTTAGGCATATAACCAACTAGAAGGGATGGCCAGTCCATTTCTTGTCTTGCTTCATCTAGCTCTCATGACTTGCCTATACCGACTTTGCCACTCCATGCCTAGCATGACCTCTAAGCCAAAATATAAATGCCTTAAGATTACTTTAAGATACATGTTTGTTATTACAACATGTCCTTTCAGGTCTTAATTACAATTGCTCTTTCAAGTCTTGTTACAATAACGATAACACTTGTTATGAAGAGGCATCATCTCCATTATACAACAACATCATTTGGGAATGGTGATGTAATACTTTGTTGCTTCTGGAAGGCATAGGATCACTCGATAGCAAGGTCTAGATAAAATTCAAGGTACTATGACTAGCACCCTTCCACAGTCTCAATTGAAATGCATTAAAACCTACTAGAAGGGAACAACTGCTTCTAGTTTTAAGATATCAAAAGGTAGAGGGTCATCCAAAAGGCTAATGTTGTAGCTCAGAGATATTCATAACCTTTCAAAATTATTGCACAAAGATACTACTAATGTAATGGTTTTTTTATTTTGTCTCTTAATATATGAAAATTAAAATGTTATTTCATGCATCTAGATGTTTAGCTTTTTCTCTTATAGTTTCCTGATAATGATACATTGTAAAAACTCTATGTAAATGCACATCTTAAAACTACAAAGCCATGGTTTAAAAAAATGATTGGAAATGATGATTAAGAGAATGCAATATAGAAATCTATAAAATTTTATTTAACCTTAATTTCTCAAATACTCTACCCATGAAGTTCCTAAGTTTTTTCAGAAGTGTAATAAATTTATGTGGTTCAGTCATTGAAATTAAGAAAACATATTATGTAAAATATAAATACATTGATGCATAAATTATGAAACTAAATTATTCTTATCTTCTTAAATCATGGATAGCTTTGGGCCTTCTAATGTTGGCTTTTCTAATTATCAATACCTTTACATGCTCCTTTAATCTTATCCTTGAACAACATAGGCATCTAGTAGAGTGTCCAAATTTTTTCTTTGATGTTACTAAAGCATAATATAACTCTCTCCAAATTCAAGATACCTATGGTCTAAACTTTGGAGTAAAAATAATGTTTTGGCCCATGGCATCGTCTTGTGATAGGATTTGTTGCTAATTGGTCCTATCATACTCTAGTTTTCTTTACAATTATTCCAAGTTTTCTCATAGTTTAAAGGTTATTCTTATAAACTTTTGTACTTTCTATTTTACATTGGATTGATTAGGATCAGTAGATTTTAATTCAACATTCATAGATGTAAGTATTTTATGTTGTTTCTAAGGTTACTTGTGAGCATGTATAGGTTCATAATCGTGGGCTAACATTCCACATTGGAGTATTTCAATAAACATTAGAGATTCTTTAAAAAAAAAAGACAAAAATGAAGAAGTCCTAAGCCATAGACGTTAATGGTAACACAATATATCATTTGACTATTTCGTAAGAAAACCCTGCTAAATTCTTGAAATTACTTATAATGCTATGTATTTGATCTACTTGAAAAATTTCCTTTTCTATGATCTTGTTTAATAATAGTATCATTGAAGTGGCACCTTCAAAATGTTAAGCTTTGAAATAAATAAAATAGTCTTAGTTAGATAAAATTAATTTATAGGACATTTTCCTAGAATCATTACAAACACAACATTACTCTTGTAGTTCTCTACTAGTATTAACATGAATCTAAACACTTAAAAAATTTGTTGTTACATTATTTTAAGAAATATAAACATGAGATGAAACAAATTTTCTAACCCATCAAAATGTGCTTAATCTCAAAATTTTGTTCCAACATATTGAACTTGATTTTAATATAACACAATCCTAACAATGAGAAGAAATGGTGTTTTATTTTAAAAATAAAATCTGTAGTGAATGAGGTAATTATTTCCTCTAGATAAGCACTATAAAAAGGTGACAGAAGAAAAATATTTTAGATAAAGTGACACAACCAACTGTGAGAATGTGTAGGTCATTGTCAATAACTACATGTCTTTTATATTAGGACAAAAACGACTTAGAAATTAGAGATTCTTCTCTCTTTATTGCCTACTAAACCTGTTCTATGTTTCCTTTTCCTCTCTTCATTACTTGTATTATAATTTGAAATCAAACTTTCTCTATTGAAAATTGACAGAGTTTCCATCACATGTAACAAGTTATACACCACAAGGTAAAAAATGTTTTGGAACAACCATTAGGAGTGATGAGTGGCAGGTATCCCTACACTCAACCATACGAATACGAGCATCACATGCACAATCCGGTCGAACTTCATAGACTAAATGCCCACATGCCACAAGGAACACTTGGGGTTAATTAATCGTTGTCTTCCCAGGCTTGCTTGTATGTGTCACGGTGTATGGTTAAGCAAGTCTAAGATATATGATTTTTTTGGGTATTTTATGGTTTTTCTCCTATGCTAAGAGGAAAGGGTTGAGAAACTAACTAACTCTAACTAATGCACTAAGTCATAGCATCAGCATCCATTCCCACTTTCCGTACACACCCTGAACTATGCAACTGTGGCTACCAAATGCTAATCGTTACTAGGATCACCACACATAACACACGTGCTAGAAATGGTCGTACTAAGGCACTTAACTAACCTAAGTGTGATAAGCATCCATTCCTTGGCTAACCGTACATATCCTTGGATGCTCGTAACCAAGTCGTACTTATCCCACGTTCTAGGAGTTGAGGGTGAGAGAGCCTAATCGCGATGAGTAGCCGATTCCTTGATTAGCCGTACACATTCGTCAATGCTCGTAATCAAGTCGTACTCATGCCGTGCTAACAACAGGTAATAAATAACATATAAGAAATAAGAGGTAAGAAAACCTATCCATGTACTGCAAGGTTTATCCACAAAGCTCATCTTTATTGCCGTACACAACTTGCGTTTAGGTACAAAGCTGCTCGAATAAAGATCCGTTCACTTGGGGACTCCTACTGCGGGCACATGGAAATTAATCTATCTCTAGGGTGATCAATCCACCAGATATTCGCTACTTTAAGCCTAGGATGAAGAATAAGGGGAGTGTCGCCTCTTATTTATAGATATGGTAGCAGACCACGATATCGCGTACGCGATATCATAGGGGACGACGTGATATCGCATACACAATATCGCATGGGATGCGATATCGTGACTACCGTGATATCGCGTCCCATCAAGGAGAAACATAGTACTAGAAAATTGCAACTCACATGATGGTCACAATCTAGATCAGAGAAGCATAAATAACTATGCCTCACATGTCAGTTGTAATCTAAATAAAAAGGACAAAACTAGTGTGATGGAACTGCAACTTGATGTAGATTTTATGTAACATATTCTAACCTTATCGTTGGATTTGGATTTGAGTCACTTGGCAAGTGTGACGAGGAAGATGAGGGATCCTACTTCTTCGTAATCACACATGCCAACACTCTCCATCACTATAGCCAGAAAGGGTCATCCTTCAAATTTACTGAATGGAAACATAAACAAAAAATGCTCACAACATTTTGTGGTGGATGATGCTTGTGATTAGCATAAGAGCATTAATTTCTAGAATGCAAATTTTGAGCACCACAAAGCTTCTGATCACAATTAGCAAAAGTCTTGTGTCCATGATCCCAGAGCCATCCACTTGAGTAGCATGAACTAGAAACTGGCAAAGCTCACTACTAACATCACCCTTGACACTATTTTGTATGGAATCAGTCATTTTTTGCCAATTTTTAGCTACCCATACACCTTCATACTTATGTACAATCTTTCATGGTTCAAAGCTCTCACTAAAACATAATCCACAAAAAAGCCGTCAATCTCAAAATTTAGAGACAAAATCCATTGAAAACCTAGAATTCAACCCAATAAAAAACTAAGCAAAGTTTGGCATTAAATAAAACTATGTGAGTAATGGCGCCGTAGAGGAGAGTTCAAAATGCAAGGAAAAATGGATGGGTAATGGTGCTACTGAGAAGAGACTCTATCTCCAAGAGAATGAACAAATGACGTAGCATGGAAAATGGCAAATGGCTCCCAAATTTTACAATCTTTTGTACAATATGATTTGTAATGTACGTATGCACATATTGCCTAGCCTATGATGCCTATGTCATGATATTCATTTGGGAACACATCATGCTTTAGTATGACTGATCCATGATCATAACAGGGCCATAGGATTTTTACTACCTAATGGGAACAACCATAACTTTTCCCAGGGAAAAGTAGGTAAGTTCTAGGTGACGTGAACAATTAGCAAAACATTTTTTTTCTTTTGGTATTCCTAATAGAATAGCTCTAAGAATGGTATCCAAAGGTTTACTAGTTTTAGGAATAAATTCTATTTAGGATGGATAGTTTAGATTTTGAAGCTAGAGGCAAAATAGGTTTATTTCAAAAAGTTATGATATGTTTGTAATCAGCAAATTTTGCTTCAACACAACAACATTTTTCATCTGTTAAGCTTTGCATTACATTCTCAATTTTGAAATCAAATTCATCCACCAGAGAAAAAATTCCTTTTTAAAACCTTATTTTAAAAATACAAGATAATTTAATGGTTTTTCTTGATTGTGAGATCTAACACTCACTACCTATGTTCTATTTTATTCTTCTCATATTTTATCTACTCCTAAAATATCAATATTTTTTAAAAACCTAATAATATACAATGAATTTGTTTTAGTTGCAATGCCACCATATATATTCAAAAATATATGGTGCAAAGTGTTGATGCATTTCTTGAAAATGACCATCTTTGATTACTATAGTATAAAGTACTACCTACATCAAATGTGTATTTTAAAGAAAGAGAGGGGTGTTAAATCCTGAAGTAATTGAAACATAGGTACACCCCAATATCTATAGTCTAATAGAACTTTATAACTCAATATTGCCCACCAAAATCAAACCCATGACTTAGAGTTTTCAAATCATGAGTCTTACCACTAGGCTAACGCCTCATTGTCATGCAATTTAAAAAGATTTTAAGTATCAAACATTTATTTTCTATTCAAACATTTATTGTCTATTCTAGTATTAAAGGTTTATGTTGACATTTCCTTTTGGAAAATCATTTTACCTACAACAGTAGTGCAACTACCCATAAATCCATAAGCCATAACATTTATTAATCTATTAAAATTATTGAATATGATTAGAAGAATTTCAAAGGTGTTATGTCTGAATTTAGAAATAGAAATGCTTCATTACAATCTTAAAAACCTTATTGAGAAAATGGTTGATAAGCCTAGCTTAAAAAATTTAGCAAATATTTTACTTAAATGTTATATTTAAGTCTTAATGAGTTCAAAAAAGAACAAGTGTAAAAGACATGGTCTTCATGTTTACTTACTCCCTCTACATAGAATTTACATGTTATGTCTTAATTAAAAGGGAGTATGATCCATCGCAAGTACAAGTAATCACAATGGGCATATAAGCAGGCTTTTGCATGAAGGATCATATTGGAACTTGATGTTAATAGATTTGTTTATTGTTTCCTCATCTATTCATATATACTTTTTAGAGTCTTTTTTTTTTATTTCAAAATTAAATCTTCTTTTGAATATTTTTATGTAAAGCCAATTTTTTAATCATAAAACCAACTTTTCCTTTTTATGTTTTATATAACTCATATAGTCATGAGACGTTTGGTTGGACAAGATCCAGTTGATGTAGGATTTTATCCATTGACACGTACCCATCAACGGGGCTTCTTGTTTTGCCTATAAATATTTTCTCACTAGCTGCATTTATGGCATACATCAAATAGTTGTGAAGAAGCTCTTGCAATTTTGTCATTCAAAAGTTGGAATGTTTTTCTAAGTGCTCACAATAGGAGTTAAAGAGTGTATAGATCTTTATTCAAACATTGTTATACCTGAGCACAATAGTGTGTGCTGCAATAAAGATGAACTTTTTGATAAACCTTGTAGCACTTTAAAATAGATTAATTATTTTCTTTATGCATTTAATATGTTAATTTCCTTTAATTATTTAAATAATTAAGTAATTAATTAAGATAAATTAAGCTAGACTAAGCTAAATTAAATAGTGATTAATTAAGCACATAAGTATGACCACTTCAAGCATACACTTGCCACTTGGTAATCCCAATAATGCTTATGTTTGGTAACCTAGTGATGTTAAATGTGTTCGCATTGTGTACAACAAGTGGGAATGGATGCTTATGTTAGGATTAGTTACATGTTAGCTAGTTAGATTAAATTAGTAATTAAATTACTTTATTCATCATTTTTTATTTTTAGATGACTAAGAACATAAAATGTAAAAAATGACAAAAATCATATGCCTTAGTTGTAGGACAACATTGTGTTACCTCTTGACCAATCTATTCCTAGGATGTTGCTTCAAACTATTAAGAGGTTGAGCATCCTAGATCTCCATGATGAATATGCTGTGTAGGACCATGACTATCAAGACTACCATCCCATTGAAACATAATGCAAAAGAGAATGGCACCAAGAGAAGTGCCATGAAGCTATGAAGGGGAAATGGTTCACTAACCCTTTATTCCTGCTAAATCAAAATGACAAGGAGGATCCTTCCTCTAGGGGTTCTCAACATGAAGATTCTCCATCTCTTAAATCTGGTGAAGGGGGCTTGAACCCATACTTACACTCCATTATTAAAAATCTAGATTTAGGTAGAAGTGGGAGTCAAGGCAAGGGCTCAGGCAAGCATCATGATGATAGTAAACTTGTTGATCATGGTTGTGACAAGTGGAGAGGAGGTGGCAAACACCATGGTGATGACAATCCTCCTCCCTCTTCACCCTCTTCATCTATATCTTCTTCATCCTCTTTTGGTTCTAGCCAACATTGTAGAGGATAAAACCATGATGGAGGTGAATGGAAACGCAATGATTGTAGGCCCCACAATGAATGAAGGGTTAGTAGGGAACATCATAAACATCATTTAAATCATGATGATGATGAACCTTTACTACAAACTTGAAACATGTTAAACATCATAGAGGTAGTCAAAATTCCAACTAGGCATGCGAAAGATAGTAGAATCAAGAGGTTGGATATGAACAATATCCTCAGATTTGAGGGCGAATATAACTAAGATCCACATACCCATCTTCAAGCCTTTCATGATTCCTATGCCTTGCAAAACATAGAGAATGATTGGCAAAAACTTAAGTTGTTTCTTAGGACACTCATAAAAGAAGTAGAAAGTTTGTACTGCTCTTTGGAGCCAAAATTAATTCATAGATGGAGTATAATGCTTGAGCTGTTCAATGAAAAATATCAAACATACTTCAAAGTGTCCAATTTGAGAAAGAAAATACAAGGCTGGCAACAAGGTACATATGAACCCTTGGACATAGCTATGAGTAGGTATTACTCTCTCTTCGCATAGATTTCCTAGCCATGGTTATTCTTAATGGAAGTAGCTTCGCCATATCATAGATGGGCTTCGATCAAAAACAAGAAGAACTCCTAGGTTCTATACCCAAGGGAGATCATTAGAGCTATGAGCCCATTAGATTCAAAGGTTGATTGAGTAGGTTGCAAAAGAAGAAGGTGAATTGAGGAAATGAGAAAGTGCTGAAGAATATAACTGGGATCCTCTCATCAAAAAAAGGAAAGTCCAATTCTGTGACAGTGAGGAGGAGGCACCACTTGATGAAGTGGTGTAGCAAGAAATCTTGCCAATTCAAAAATCTATTTCTGAAATTTTGGCGAAGGTGGACAAAATGTGGAAATCTTTGGATGAAAAATTCCAAGCTACTATGAACATTACAGATGAATCTAAAAAGCAAGGAAGTGATTGTGATCACCAGAGAAGAAAGGAAGTTGAACATGCCTACCAATGGAATAAGGGCAAAGCTACTGTAGTGAAAGAGGTTCAGAAGTGAGAATCAAATGATGGTGATGGGTGTGACATCTACCAATATGAATATCCTAAGGATGTTACCTTGTTGTGTCACACTTATAGGAATTTGAGATGTACACTTTGAATCCTAGACTAGCAAGAAGGAAAGCACCCAGAGGATTACCTTATCCTTAAGGCAATCCAAGGTAGTTCCATGAGTAACAACAAGCTTATTTTCTAAGTGGCGCTAAACCATAATCATATGAGTAGTTTTAGTAGTGGGAGCATCCATAGTCATGGGGGATGCCACCACCAAGGCAGTAGTATCCTCATAGGCAACAAGATCCATATGGGTACTATGTTTAGCAACCCATGTCTCCATGTGATTCTTCCAGTCATGCTTCTTTTCAACATCACTACTACCCTCTAAAGTACTACAGAGCTCATTCTTCATCTTCCAGAGGGGAATCCCCATACCCTTATCACCCTCCTCAATCTTCAGCACATGTTCCTCCACACTCAACCCAATTACTATGTGTTCTATCCATACAGAGTGAAATTCCCACATAGCTGCAGCAACGTAATACTACCAAGGCTATTAACTTATAATTGGTTCCTCATTAAGTGGTTCAGAAACCAGATCTTATAAAAGGACTTTCTTCCAAACCAATAGCCCTAGAAAGCCCTCATTGACTCATGTAGTTGGTCACACCACGTCTCCTTCATCCCCTACATTGAATCCTTTTGATAATTATTCAAACCAAATGTCTCCCAAGATCTGCACAATCATGTTAGTCCATGATGTATTCGATTGGATCAAGGCTAGCAACCTTCCTAGGAAAAGAACTGATCCTAGAAGCCCTCTCATCTACTTACATATTACTAGAAATGAGCCATATAATACTCTTCTTGATTTAGGTTTTGGTGTTAATCTAATTTCCCATGAAATGTACAATGCTTGGAACCTACCTCCTCTAAAGAAGAGAAACAATCATTTAGAATTGGTAGATCAATCCATCATTATTCCCTTGGGATTAGTGGAGACATCGTGACCACTATATGTGGGTGGTCCTAACCTACTAATTTCCTTATGATAAAGGTTGATAATTGCAAGGGGGATTTTCCAATCGTTATGGAAAGCACTTAGTTGAGCATTGTTGATGCACAAATGGACATCAGAGATCTTTCCCTAGAAATCTCCAAGGAAAATGCATTTGAAAATATCTAGAAGAAGAGAGTTTCATGCATCACATATAGCAATACAAGGTGCAACTATGTGTAGAAGTTATGGTCTATCAAAACCACATCAATCATGTAGATGGTGTTCAGATGAATCTAAAATCCAAAAGTGCTTGTACATAGTAGTCACAAAATAGGAGGGTACCTAGTGGCTAACAACTAATTCTAAAAATAGCACACTTTGCATGGAACCAACTAAGAGCCTAACTTGTGCCTATGTTGAAGGCATGGATGAACTGGTGCAAGTTCATCACCAACTCTCTAATGATAAACCTGATGCTACTAATTGGAAAAATTTGGAGATCCATAAAAATTTCAAATAAGATCCCTTAGAGTTGAAAACTCTACTTGCTGGTATGGAATATGCATTTATAAAAAAATGACAAGCTAGTGATAATCAATGCCAACCTTTCTCTTGAGCATAAAAGGATGCTATTGAAGGTGGTCAATAAATGGCCAATAGTCTTTGCTTGATCATATCATGAACTCACAGGGATTGATCCTAGGATATGCTAGCATTGCATCTATATTGATCTAGCCATGAAGCCAAAGAGGTAGTTGCAGTGGTGGTTGATCCCCAAATTGAAGTAAATATTCAAAGAGAAAATTGAGCAACTTCTTAATGTGGGGTTCATTTATCCAATTGTGAACAGTGAGTGAATTATCCCACTCATGATCATGTCAAAGAAAGATGGCAAGTGGTGGGTCTGTATTGATTTTAGGATATTGACATGGCAACATTTAAAGATAATTTTCCATTGTCATTTTTGGACCAGGTGTTCGACACTATTTCTAGGCATTGCTATTACAGCTTTCTAGAGAGTGGCTATAACCAGATTCAGATAGCATCAGAAGATCAAGCCAAAATAACATTCATAAGTCCCTGGGAAACTTTTGCATATAAAAAAATGCCTTTTAGCCTATGCAATGTTCCTACAACATTCCAACACTTTATCCTTAGTATTTTTCAGTAGTAGATTGGTAGTGGGGTGGAAGTCTTCATGGATGACTTTCACACCCATGGCGCTACATTTGAGCAAGCCCTGGACCACCTTAAGGAAGTACTTAAAAGGTGCATGTAGACTAATCTTTGTCTCAATTGGTAGAAGAGACATCTCATGGTCCAGGAGGACATTATGTTAGGCCACAAAATCTCACAAGTAGGGATTAATATGGACCTTGAAAAGATTAAGGTCATCCAAGGAATAACTTGCCAACCAGAAATTATTTAAGATGTCTAGTCATTTCTTGGATACATTGGCTACTACCAGCGATTCATAGAGAATTTTTCTAAGATCACAAAACCATTGGTTAAGCTGACAAAGAAAGATGCTCCATTTATATGAACCAAGGAATGCAAAAAGGAATTCTAGCAACTTAAGAAGAAGCTTGCTAAAACCCCAATTCTACAAGAACCTCATTGATCTTGTCTATTTCACATCATGACGGATGTATCGAACTATGCCTTGGGAGCTATACTTATCTAGTTGGACAATCAAGAATGTACTTATTGTATCCACTGTGCAAGCCAAAGCATTGTGGATGCATATCTTAATTACACCACAACAAAAAAAGACTTGATGACGATGGTGTATGCCTTGGAGAAATTTAGGCACTATGTGTTTAAATACAAAGTGTTTGTGCACAGTAATCACAATGCCATTTTCTTTCTCATGAACAAGCCAATAGTGAATCCCCATGTCATATGATGACTAGTGATCTTATAGGAGTTCGATCTTACAATGGTAGATTGAAAGAAAACTAAGAACATGGTTGCTAATCACTTGTCTAGGTTACAATGGGATAACAAAGAGGAGGAGAGCCCACTCTTTGATCAATTTCCTGATGAACTCATTTTTTCCAATGCAATAAATGAATAAGTGTACAATGAACCAAAATGGTATGATGGCATCCTTACTTATCTTCTCACTCAAGAGATTCTTCATCAAGCCAAACGCTTTATGGACACCTTTACAAGGTGTGCATTGATGGCCTAGTTTGTTGGTTCCTGATGTGGATCAACTATACATTCTCCAAGATGCTCATGAGGATCCTTGTAGGGGTTACTATGCAAGGAGACACATGACCATTAAGATCTTACTAGTAGGATATTACTGGCCAATAATGTTAGGGGATGCTCACCAATTCATTCACTCTTATGAACGTTGTCAACAAGATGGTGGGATGAATACTCAAATGGAGTGGCCTCAATAGTGGATCTAATCATTGGAACCCTTCAAAATTTGGGGCATAGACTTAATGGATCCCATCATTCCCATTTCAAGTGAAAATACATACATAATAGTCAACATTAATTATTGTACCAAATGGGTAGAAGCAACAGTCGTCACCAACTATACATCTTCTATTGCTGTGCATTTTGTTCAACAAAATGTTGTAAATAGGTTTGGAGTGCCACATGCACTAATTTCTAACAACGGTACTCATTTTATAGGCACTACCTTTTGCAAGCTCATGTAACACTTGGACACCCTATCACCTAGAAGCTAATGATCAAGCTGAAGTCACCAATAGGAAGATAACTAAGATCTTAATGAGAACAATTAGCAAATATAGGAGAGACTAGAGCACGAAACTCAATGATGCTCTTTGGACCTATTGCTCTACATGGAAACTCCCTATAAGCTACTCTCCCTATGAGTAGGTGTATAAAAAACTTCTAACTCTTTCCATTCAATCCAAGCTCTATACACTTTCAACAACTTGTGACTTAGACCTTGATCTTAACCTAGCACAAAAAGAAAGATTGATCAATCTTAATGTGCTAGATGAAAATCAACTGGTGGCCTTGTCATTGAATGAAGTGCACAAGACATTCAACAAAAGTTGCCATGACCTTAAGATAAGGAAAGTTAAATTTCAACTTGGAGATAAGGTCCTCTACTGGAACACCACACACATACCTCAATGAACTAAGTTCCAAACATTATGGGAAGGGTCTTACATCATTTATGAAATCTTTTCTTCTAGGGCCATGTTAATTTACAAACCTAAGAGCCCAAATAAGAAGCAACTGGTCAACATGTAACAAACCAAACCTTTCCATGACCCCAAGCAAGCCAATGCAAGCAATGCCTCATCGAATGGACACCCACACCCAATTTTTTGAATCTCCTTCTTTCAACTTAGTTGTGGGGAAGATGGTCATCTATGCTAATTATTAAAGTGGCTCAGTTTTTCTACCTTTTGTTTTACACTTGGTTTTTATACCTTTTTTTATGCTTTGTTATTTTTCCAATTTTTGTTTTATAACATTGTTAGTACATTTTGAATTTCTTGAATATTTTATAATTTCTTTTATATTTTACTTTCTTTTGGTGTGAATTTTTTTTATTGTTTTCTAATAAAGTGATTTATTGCCAACAGGACATAGTGATGTTGTAGCTATTTGCCAATGATGGTTTTTACTTAATATGTTTGTTTGCTAACGTCTTGTTTGTATTTCTAAATTTTGATGAATGATGAGTACGATAAAGTTTCTTTTAGTGAGTCCATGTCATCCACCCATCCACAAACTCTATGGTTTTCATTATTTTGGAAATATGAGGTCCCTTTTTCATTAATAAAAATTTAACAAACTTGTGACCTTGGTAGTTTCCAAACTTGGGAAAGATTCAAAGGTTTGAATAGGGTCTGACTTCAAAGGTTTGTACCTCTTTACTTACTTAAGTGCATGAGTGTTTTCGTGGATTTCTTACCATTCCATGTCGACTAATAATAGAAAGTTGAATAAGTCTTTACATGGTATGGTTCCCATCCAAAAATCTATAAAAACATAAAATTCAAAAAAATGATAGGAATTCAAAGCTACAAGCACTGGTTATGGGACTAGAAAGACATCTTACCCATACCTAAAGGTCTCCTCTAACTAAGTCCCTTTCTCACTTCCTGCTTCTCTTTTCTTCTCAATTAAGGAATAGTGATTGATCTATGGGAGCATTCTTGTGTCTTGAGGGGATGAACTGGTCTTAGAGTGATGATGCAAAGTCACTGAAAGTGGTTGGTTTTGATCTGGACTAAGGATGAACTTTATCAAGTCATTTAACCATACAATTCATAAGGGACTTCATGTGACCATGATTAGGAACTCCATTACACTTCCTCTCTCATCCATAAATGCTTTTCATTACTCACCTTACTACTGGTTTTCATGTTTTTGTTCAATTTGAAGTGTCAAAATTCTTAAATAAATTCTTCTGTATTTAGTCCTTAACATTCCATAATCATTTATCAACTGTGGAATCCACAGACTCCATAATTGAGGTTATGCAAGGGCAAAAAGGGCATAAGCCTGATATGGGAAGGATCCACTTACATATCTCTTGGTTGGGATAGTTAAGTTCTTTATCCTTAGGCATTTCAACAATCAAATCTTTCATGTGCCCCATTAATGCATCCAACTATGTGCTCCTTAAGGCAGTTTCTTCACAAAATTTCATTCTCCAATTTTCCAAATTTTGTGAGCTTTAATGCCCTCTTCTAATGTTTCATCATGTTCATGGCTTTTCTAGCTCTCTACATACACCAATTTCATAAGAAAATTCTTTATATTTTTCAAGATTTTTAAAGTAAAAATTTTGGGCATAGGCTTTGTAGATGGGTACTCGTTGATAGAGCCCAATGTAAACAAGACCCCATATATGGGATCCTATCAATGCAGGGGTCCACCCACCTATAAATAGATGGTAACACTTAGCATTTATCACATTTGCTCATAAACGAAGGTGGAGTTTTGAAATTTTTTGGAGCCCAAAACCTTTCAAGAGCCATATCTTCCTAACCATTTATCTGATTCACTTTGTTCTTCAACCCTTTAGCTATCAGAGGTAAGATCTTTGGTGTGGGGGCCACAAACCTTAAGTTTTTTTTATGAAATTTCTTTTTTGAAAAATTTCTAACTACCACAAAGATTTAACAAAGAAACCAACATTAAAACATCAAATTATAAGAGTTAAACCCTTTCAACAAACTTTGGTAACATTCTAAGCTAAAAAGCATCAAAATAATAATAAAATAAGTAATCTGCCATGATCCAAACTTAACCTAAAGTGTAACTACCTAATGAGAATGATACTTAAATGTTATAAGTTACACATTGAATGCTAATCCTTGGTTATGTTATGACCATAGATGGCACCTAAGGGAAAACATGCACATGAAGGAGGATTGTCCCAACCAAAGGACAAATAGCCAAGCATAGTAAAAGGCCAAGAACAAGCTTGCAAGCAAGCAAAGACCCATGCAACGAGACCACTTCTAGTGGGGAGTGGTACATGGAAGAGACATATCTCTTTTGGAACAACCGGTAGGTTAGTTCAATGGTCAAAATCAAGGACATTTTAGTGTCCTACTTGGTGAAAGCCATCGTAGAGGTCTTTGGGTTACTAGAAACTAGGGTCAACCTTGAAAAAATCTCCATACAAGCAAATCTTGACATAAAGAAGGGATGGACCCAGCGGTGTTATAGATTCAATCAAAAGAAGTTTGGCATGCTTACCATGACGAAGCATGCATACTTTAAGATTGCAACCTTTCACCTCAATTCAATGGTGAGGTCAAGTAAGATCACCACTTTCTCTACTCGTGTGTGTGATGCTCTAAGAGATTGATTCCCCATAAACCTTCCACAATTTATCTATCTTGAGATAGAAAAGCAAATTAAAGAAAATGAACATGGAAGGAAGGCATTCCTCTTCCCATGTCTTATTAAAAAATTATGCAAAATCAGAGTCATAACATGCTATACTAATGATGCTATCCGATGTGCTCCACCCACTTCTTGGGAAAAAATGATGAAAAATAATATGCTTGTCAAGGTCATTCAAAAAGAGGAGCAGTGACCACCACCTTTGCTACCCATTAATAAAACAATGTTGGAGGCCTACATTGCCTTTCAGTGCATCTGTGAAATTTGAGAGTAGCTCTTATATTAGCAAGAGTAGCAAGCAGGAACGAGTGGTAATAATTCACCTATGTATTACCTAGTGATGAGTCACCTCAATGAAGTGGCTCAAACCATCAGCTAGATGGAGGAAGGTGGGTTGATTTTCTCATCCCAAAGAACGTAGCTACCCGCAAAATCAAATCTTGATGCCCAAGAGGTAATGATATCTCTCTCTCAATAGTAGTAATTCCCAAAAATCTCTGGGAATGACACTACTTTTTCAATGCATCTAGAGGATGGCGAGGAGGCAACTATATTGGTGATGTAGCACCATGAGCAGGAGATAGCAACAGAGGTGGATATTGATAGAATTTCCAAGGCATTAAATGCACCTACGATGTCTGTACTAAACGTTTTTACACTCATAAATGTGTCGACATCCATAGGAACAATTAGTGCTAGATTAAGTACAACCCAACACATGGAGTTACTAAACCATTTGGTGGGAACCAGGCAACTAATTCTAGATATCTTTGATCTTCCGGAAACCATCACAGCAACCCAACCAAAGCTACTTGAAGAGAGGGGCAAGTGTATGATATTGAAGGAGCAACTCAAAACAACCCAAGCTCAGAATCAACACTTGGCTGTAGAGGTTGCAGAATTAAGAGCCCACCTCACCAA
Source organism: Gnetum montanum (assembly GCA_015680685.1). Lineage (NCBI taxonomy): Eukaryota > Viridiplantae > Streptophyta > Gnetopsida > Gnetales > Gnetaceae > Gnetum > Gnetum montanum. The sequence continues at coordinate 87,863 of MNCI01028193.1, forward strand.
TCCCACATTTCTCAACCCTATACTAACATGTGATGAAGGTTTCCAACAGCTTCAAGATAGGCTCAAACAAGTTGAGAATGCAAAGGAGACATTCATCTTTGACCAGTTCGTGGCCAATGCCAAGACATATATCATTCAAAAGGACTTGGTCCAGACATGCCATGAGAATGAAATCCTAACTGCAAAGAATCATTGCCTATGGAATTTTAATGTGCAAAAATAGCAGATGCAAGAATTTATCCATCAATAGTAGGAGTAGCTAGCCAGAGTGAACACTAAACTGAGGAGATTGGTAGCCAAAAATAGAAATCTCTCCATGGAGGAAGTCCAAGCTCTTCGTCAAAAATCTATGATAGAGATAGCCACTTGGAAGAACGAGGCTCTCAAATTTGAGAGTTAAGAACCATTATAGAGATCAAGTCAATCTATAGAAAGAAATCAATGAGAAACACATCTAGATGATGAAGAAAAAAATCAACGAGACTCTCCAACAACTCAATAAAGGAGGTGATGTCTGGTAGCCTATCTTTGATGGGCTCAAGGACTACAACAAAGTGGAAATCCACATGAAAGAGTTGCAAATAGAGGAGATGATGGAGTATATGAAGCTTATCAATCTTCATTATGCAAATCTAGCAATGTTGACTAGTAGAAAACCATGGTTATAATTGGAGAAGCAAGCGGCTAGCTCGTACTTGCTATACGAGGTAGAGTTCAAAAGTCATAAGGAGACTAAGCAAAAGCTTGAGATTGCTAATGCTAAACTCAAGGTTCTCAAGGCATGATTCACTGATCAAAGATCAACTACTAAGAACCTAACAAAGGATGAACAACTACTAGGAGCTGTAGAATGTAGTCAAGGTGTTCAATGTTTAGCACAAACTTTTTGTTGCCTAGATTGTTAACATGAAGGAGCTATTCCCAGTAATACCTTGTCTCTAGGATGTTCCCACTCTGGTCCATATTCGAGATGTTGTGTGAATCATGAATGATCCTAGGAGAAAGGAGGAGAAGATGAAGGCACTGTTGGACATCTTTCGTCTTCCACTAGACATTACAGCTACCACCAGACAACCACAACCGCCTCAACCACCATGTGCACTTGAAGCAGGAGAAGGTCCATTGGAGCCTCAAGAATCTTCATCGCCTAGGATCGTTTGATATTCTCCAATGACTTCACACCATTTGAGAAATTGTATTTGTTAGTTTTGTCTTGGTGTTCAATTTTGTTGTCTTAAACACCAAAATTTTGTAATCATTATAAAACCATATACTCTAGGCACTTAGTTTTGTTGTATAGTTTGTGTGTTTATTTTGTGTGTCAATAATCCCATACCTTTCCAAATTTTGTATAGAACTCGAGGATGAGTTTTCATTTAATCGTGGGGGTATGATGAGTCGTTTCATTGGCCATGTCAATAGGATGCCATCAACACAACCCCATTGACAGGATTTCATCGACATGATCCCATTAACATAGGGTTTTACTTATTAATGTGTACCTATCAACGGGGCTCCCTATTTTGTGTATAAATATGTGCTCACCAATCACCTTTATGGCATAAGTCAAATAGTTATAGCGAAGCTCTTGTAATTTTGTTATTCAAAAATTAGACTAATTTTCTAAGTGCTTGCAGTAGGAGTCAAAGAGTGTACGGATCTTTATTTGAGCACTATTGTACCTTAGCATGGCAGTGTGTGTTATAATGACAAGCTTTCTAATAAACTTGGTAACATTTTGAAATAGATTAATTATTTCCTTTATGCATTTAATATTTTAAGTAATTTTCTTTAATGCTTTAAGTAATTAAATAATTTTTTTTGAGAGAATGTTCGGGATTGTATTACTGAAAATATGGTACACGAGTATACAAGTACAAGCGGGGGGGACTAGGGGTGGCCCACCCCGAAGGGGGGGGCCCCGGAAACCCACAAAAGATCAAACTCGGAGGACACCGAGCTGAGCCACCGAACCACAGAACCGTACAGACCTCAAACCTCAAAAACCCCAACAAAAAAAAGGGGGGCACACCCCCAACCCAAAAGAGAGGGGGTAGAAGGGAGGGGGTGCACCCCCAATAGGGGGGGGGGAACGCAACCCCAACAGACAGACAAGACGACACCACCAGAAANCGGGGGGGAGCTAGGGGCGAGTCGGTAGCTGGTGACAGGTGCACCGAGGCCGCTCCAGCTCATGAAGCAGGTCCAGGCTGACGCGATGCTCCTCGGTGTCCACAAAGTTAGCGGCTTGTTGGAAGCCCTGCATAAGACCCTCGTGCCTACTCCGGTCCGCCAAGGAATCCCCCGCATCAGGGTGCAATCTAGCGGACGTGCACCTGATGTGTCGTCTGAGCTCCCCCCAGGAGCTCTCACAGCTAATGCCTAAAATGCTATACGGGCAGCGCCACCCTCTGAGCCACTGGCGGGCGCTGTGCTGATGTGCCCAATTGAGTTGCCCTTGCCATTTCTCTTCTTCCTCCTGTAGGCGTTCCTGCTCTTCCCGGGCCGTCGCCTCCTAAGCCTGACAGGCCGCCTCCTCCTGACGCAACTCCTCCCTGATTCGGTCCCAGAGCTCATCCGTGAGCTAGGCCCACAAGGTCTCCATCGTGAGCGTATGCTGCCTGTTCAGCTGTTGTGCTTGTTCCTGAAGTTGGGCTTCATGGTCGGCATGCCACTGGGCTAGGGTCTCGGTCCACCGGATCTCCGAAGTCTATCGCTCGGCCTCCCGAGCCACAGCGACCGCCTATTGAAGCTGCGCCTCCCAATTCAAGGGGGCGCTGGGGGGGTCAGGCGAGGGGGCAGGATTGTGGTGGGAGCAACGTCCCCAGGTAAGGTTGAAAGTGGCCCACCACCATTGAGTGGGAGGGGTGGAGGAAGTGGGGCAAGTAGGGGGTATCAGCGAGACAACCCCCAGTGGGGGCAGAGGATGGGCCCGACTCCCCCTGCCCTCTCGCCCCCCTCCATAGAGCTAAAATAAGCCCTGAGTGGTGAAAGCGCCGCTGAAGGCGGAGGGCCTCGAGGAAGAAACGCGGCAGGTTAACCTGGGTGCCTTCCTTCAAGCACCTCAGGAAAGTAAAATGCAGCCCCTGGAGTTTGGAAACATTTCCCGACTGGACAAAAAAGCATTCCACCAAGGCTGCAGCATGAGCCCAGAGGCACGGGAGGGATGTCCGAGGGACTTGACGGCTCTGCGTTCTCGGGGAAAACCCCTCAAAGAAGGTCGCAGAGTTATGGAGGCCGCAGGAGGTTGGCAGGATGACCTCCCCAGCGGCTGGGACCCCCAGGTAGTTGGCCAGGGCGGCCTTCGTAAGGCAAATTTCTCAGCCTTGGAAGTAGGTCTGATCTCTGTGCCAGTTAGTAAAGAATGAGTTGTCAGGAAGGTCAGGGTCCCCAACCAGCCTCTGCAGCAGGGCGGCCCAACCGCACTGGCAAACCTTCCGCCACAGCTCCTCGTTGGCCTGGTAGGCGGCGCAGACAGGCTCGTACATCGGTGTCTTTCCCATAGCGTCCGTAATCTCACGCCATGCTCTGTAGGTCCGCTGGATAAGTTGCTAGGGGGGGTTGCCGCCTGTACAAAACCCATGCGATTCTGCGCCTTCCAGGCATGCCACAACAACAACGCCGACCAGGAGTCGCCATCAAAATGCCACCGGGGGGGGCCTTCTGCATGAGCGCCAAGTGGCGAGCATGCAGGGGCAGTCATAGATGAAGTGGTTGGGGGTCTCGGGGCCATGGCCACAACGCGGACACGTGGGGTCCTGCAGAATGTTGCGCTGCTGCAAAAACACACGCACGGGGAGCGCGGCAAATTTGAGCATCCAGAGAAAGATTTTGACTTTCTCGGGGAGCCGCCCACACCAGACCGCTAGCCAACCGTCCTCAAGGGGATATTTATGGGTCAAGATGGCACGCAGATCGAGGTGGATCCAGTTCAGACTCAACATTCGCCGCACATGCCGACAGATGGACAGCCAAGGCCTCGAACCATGCGATCCAGACAGCCAGAGCGTGTACTTCCAGTGAACGATATGGGCCCACTGACTACACTTGCCCCGAGCATGAGTGAGCCGGTTGACCAGCCGCTGCTGCCCCATCGCACACTCATCCTCGAAATTCATGACCCCCCCAACCCCCTCGACGTACGAGGACAAGCCACGTGATGCCAATTGACAAGATGGAGTTTGCTCCCCCCTTTGCCCCCCCCCCCCCCCCCCACCACATGAAACAGCGGATCTTGGCGTTGATTTGGTGGATGATGGCCGTGGGGGGCTCGGCGACCGTCGCCACAAAGCGCGTGGTGGCTGCAAGGATCCCAGTGGCTATGAGGAGGTGGCCCTTGCGCGTCAAAAAATGGTTTACCCAGTGATTGATACGGTGCTCGAGCTTGGCCAGGAGGGTGGTCCAAGTATTGTTCCGCCGCCACTGGAATAGCGAGATACCCAGGTAGGTATCGGTGTTCTTCCCGGGTTGCACGTTTAGAATTTGTGTAACCTGATTGTGCACCTGCAGGTCCACATTGATGAAGTGTGCCGCTGACTTGGTGCGGTTGATTTCTAAACCTAACTCGGTAGCCAATCTGGTCAGAGCCAGGTTGATACACCGGGCCTGCAGGACCGCTGCCCGGCTGAGAAGCATGGTATCGTCAGCGTAGTGTTCAACACGGCAAGCCACCCCCGCAATGTCCAGGCCCTCCACCCCCGAGGTGCTGCAATAGGATTGCATGAGGTCAATGGCAATGATGAAAAGCAAGGGGGACAGGGGGTCGCCTTGCCTCAGATCTCGACTAGGAGAGAAAAAGCCCCACAACCACCCCCCATGTCAAAAGAGAACCCGGCAGAGGACTGGATATGCAAACATAATTGGATAAATCCAGGGTCAAAGCCTTTCCTATGCATGATGTCATGTAGGGCGTCCCAGCTAAGCGTGTCGTAGGCCTTCGCGATGTCTAGCTTGAGACAAAGACCAGGAACCCCGTAGTGCGGAGGGAGTGAAGGACCTCTTGCATAAGAAGGACCTGATCCTGGACGGTCCTACCATGGACGAAGCCCGCCTGATTACGTCCAACCAACCTAGGCAAGAGGGGGCCCAGATGGTTGACCAGGAGTTTGGAGAAGATGCAGATGAGGACATTGCACACACCAATGGGACGAAAGTGCTCTAGGTGGTGTGCATTCAACTGTTTGGGGATGCAGATGATGCGTGAGCAGTTGAGTTCACGTCGTACTTGCCGTCTGGCCAGCATGACGTTGAAAGCATCCAGAAGATTGGGGCCCACAATATCCAAGAAAGCTTTGAAGAACTCCAGAGACCAACCGTCCGAACCAGGCGCTTTACCTCCCGGCATGTTGTTGATGGTGTTGGTCAACTCGATCTCAGAGAAGGGGGCCAGAAGGCGTTGATTGTCCGCAGCAGTGAGCACCTTCGCCACATGGACAGAGATGGGCTGGGTGGTGTGCTTAGCACAAATACACTCCCAGTAGCCCGAGAGCTCATTGGCGATCCCCTGCGGGTCATCAACCACCACCCCAGCCTGGGTACGGATGCTATGGATGTGGGTTTCGCCACGGGTCTTCGCCATGATGAAGAAGAATTTTGTATGCCGATCCCCCTTGCGGAGCCATCTAATCCGGGATCATTTCCGCCAATAGATCTCCTCCTCGTGGTCGAGACTCTGGAGTTGACGAAGGAGGTGCATCTCCTCCGTGTGCAGGTCCTCCCCATTCTCTTGTTGCACCTGGATGCATCCGAGCCGCGCCCGAACCAGCTTGTAGCCAGCCCGAAATGAAAACTTATCCCCCACCAGGAGGGCCCAGATGGCCCACTTAAGCCGAAGGAGAGCTTTTTTGAGGAAGGTCCGAGGGTCCATCCGACTCGGTTGGTAGTTTGCCCAAATGTCCTCCACCAGTGGGCGAAGCCACAGCTTGGAAAGCCATGAGGGCTTGAACCGAAAAGGGCATGGGGCCCAGGGTGGAGGCGGGCCAATGGACACCACCAACGAGCGGTGGTCAGAAGCAGCCCTCTCCTGCTTGGTCACGGTGATGGCGATGCCAAGGAGGAGAGCAGAGCTAACGCAAACACGATCAATGCGGGTGAGAACCCGGTGTGCCCCTTTCCGCCGGTTACTCCAGGTGAAACGACAGTTCGCAATGGGAAAATCAACAAGAGATGCTCTCTCAAGGAACTCCATGAAATTAGGCGCGCCCGGGGGGGCGGCCCCCCAGATTTATCCCAGGGGTACAAACGCTAGTTGAAGTCACCGACAACCACCCAGGAGCCGTGGTCCGGAACCAGCGAGGCCACCCAATTCAACTCCTGGAGCCGTAGCTCCCAAGCCTGCGCCCCATAGAAGTTGGTTAGCCAAAAACCATGGGCAGGGACGTGGATCGTGATGGTCCATGGGGAGGCATCCACCAGAGTGGTGGTAGGGCATGCAAGAATGGCCAGGCCGTCGACCCGGCCCTGGCTGGGGTGCAAGTATGTGGTCCAGTCCGTCCACTGGAGGTGACCGGATTCCGTAGCCTGTAACTTGGTTTCCTAGAGGCAGACCACGTCACAATTCTCCTCTCTGACAATACGGCGTAGGGTATTTCGTTTATAGGGGGTACCCTACCCCCTGCAATTCCAACTAAAAATCTTCATGCCCAACCAGAGGTGTGGCGCTGGTAGATCTCTCGTAAGGTCTGCTGTTGACCCAAGTCGATGTGTCGTTGGGCTTGTCGACTTTTGGATCAGGACTCGGTCGGGCGACCTGGGCGCCCCTCCCCCTCACGGACCACTGGGGTGCAGCCAGTTTCCTCAGCTGGGGACTACGGTGCTTTGCGCTGTCTGGTCCGGGTACTCCTCCGAACAACGTTGACCCATTCCCCCAGTGGGGGGAGCAGTGGTTCCGGTTCGGGTGGTTGTGGTTGGTGGNGGGAGCGGGGGGGGGCGCACGGGGGGGACGAGGGGGGGCAGGAGGGAGGGGTGGTCTTAGCACGGGGGATCTCGGGAAGGTGGCTGGGCGAAGGGGGGGAGGTTGAGTTGGGTTTGAGGGATTCCTCCCCTCCTAGGAGTTCCAAGACAACCTCCCGAACGAGGTCGGTCGTGGTCAGTTTTCGCCAGACACAAAAACGAGCAAAGCCCAACCGGTCCAGCGACCGTGTGACCCTGTCGAAAGCGATGAACTCGCCGAAATGTCCCGCCACCTCCTATAAGAACTCAAGGCTCCATAACTCCCACGGGATACCGGCCACCCGGATCCAGACTTGGGCGCGGGTAAACAGATCAGGTTCTCTATGGGCACCGGGGCGCCAAGGGGTCAATGCGAGACCCCGGGCACCATAGAACCAAGGCCCGTCAAGAAGAACGATGTCGCGGGCCTGCAAGGAGGGGAGGACGAAGAAGAGCAGGTCCTCCGAGAGGCTCCGGATGGTAACGTCCTCTACTTTCCACTGCTCCTTGACCCAGCGTCGAATCAGGTCAAACTAGGGGTGGCTCCCCCGGGAGATGAAACAACCGATGAGGCTCCGTTCCATGGTACGCACGCCATCGGTAGGGGGGTTGCGAATGCAAAGGCGCAGGGTGTTGTTGGAATGGGAATGAGCCTCGATGGCCCCACCAGGTGTTGCGGCTGCCATTGTTGCCGCGGCCGCGATGTCAGCCGTCCCAGGAAGCTCGGCGGCCGTAGTAGTGGGGGTCGCGATGTCAGCCGTTGTCGGGGTCACCATCGCGAGGGGCGTGGTCCTAGAGGTTGCAACCGTCGTAGTTGCTGTAGTCGCTGTCGTGTGGGTTGCGGCCGTAGTCGCTGCTGCTGCTGCTGGAGTTGCTGCCATGGTGGTGGCGGCCGTAGACGCTGCCGTGGTTGCTGCCGCCATAGACGCTGCCGTGGTTGCTGCCGCCGTAGTCGCAGCCGTAGCGGCCGCCATAGTCACTGCCGTAGCGGCCGTTGCTGCCATCGCTGCCGTTGCTACCGTAGTCGCTGCCGTAGTCACTACCGTTGCTACCGTTGCCCAAGTAATTAAATAATTAATTAAGCTAGACTAAGCTAAATTAAATAGAGATTAATTAAGCACATAGGTACAACCACTTCAAGCATACACTTACTACTTGGTAATCCCAATAATGCTTAACATTTGGCAACCCAATGGTGTTAAACGTGTTCAAGATGTGTATGACAAGTGGGAATGGATGCTTATGTTAGGATTAGTTAAGTGTTAGCTAGTTAGATTAATTAGCAATTAAATTAATTTATTCAGCATTCTTTATTCTTAAGAAACTTAGAACATAAAATGTAAAAATGACAAAAATCATATGGTTAGTTGCACTTAACCATACCTTTGTGTTTCACAAGTGTAATTGGGAAGACAATGATTACAATAGTTAATTTCACTTCTTAGAGACCAGTGTACTTAGAAGGCTATAAGTCCATGGAATTCAATCAGATCATGCGTAAACACTTAGTGATTTGTATGGTTGGGCATAGGGTCTACTTAGTGATTTGTATAGTTGAGCATAGGGTCTACTTGTCGCTCATTATATAGAAAGGTATAGTCCAAGTCTACAAAGCATCTTTTAATAAAATCAAATAAATTTTAAAAAATATGTAATTTTTATAATTTATAAGAAGTAGATATGCTTTATGTACTTTGAACTTTCAAAAAAACATTTTTTTAAAAAAATAGAGCATCTTTCCAAAGTTTCCTTTATGCTATTTGGAAACATTGTTTCCCAAGCATGAATTTGAATATAAATAGCAATAAAAACCCTAGGTCAATTATAGTTTTGAATGCCATGATATTTTTTTAACATATAAACCCTTAAACTTGATATTAAAAAGGAATAAATCCGAGCTATCTTAATTCATTACAAAAGCTGCATACGGAGAGAATCTAGTGCTTCCTTTCCATAATGAAAAGAGCAAAGTGGAGTCAAAGGCAAAGGTCTTCACTGTGTTTGAAGAAAGGAGAATTAAGACTCCGATTTTGAGAAGATTTGAAGTCAAGGAAGGAAAGTTGCATGGAGCTCTACACCAAAACAAGGCCTTACGAAAAATGTGCACCAATGTTCACATTTGCCAAAAAGTTCATGCATACATTCACAGTGGTCTTGTAATAATAGAGATGCTACAATTAATACAATATGAAAATTTACAACCATAAAGTCATGACCATTAGTATTTAGCTTTCATTGTTTTTCTTTTTCTCTACAGCACTACCTTCCTACAACGGTAAACTTACAACTCGGTATAACTCATATATTAAAGCCCATTAGCAAGAAGAAGCGGTACATAGTTGCAAAAATCACTTCATTAGTCCTATATGCACTATGCAGCAGGCTACCTGGTGAAATAATAGAAGTTTTACAAATATTTGGATACTAAAAAAAACATGTTTGATGCACAGAAATAAAGAAGCCAAAGAAGAAAAAAAAGGCATTGAAATTTTTAACAGAATCCGAATAGAGAGTACACCATTGCCTGCTAATATGCAGAAATAAACCAGAATAAACAGAAACATAGAGAGTACACCATTCTGTGCTAATATGTAGAATAAATGGAAACAAATTTCTCTGCAATAGAGTAGAACAAACAGAGACAGACGAATTGCCTATTGGTTATTGAAATTAATAGAATCTGAATAAAGTACAGCATTACAGAGAACAACAGTTTCTGCTAATATACAGAATATACAGAAACAGACTTCTCTGTGACAGACTGGAACCAACAGAGACAGACTATTTGCCCAATGGTGACTGAAATTAACTGAATTCGAACAGTCTGCCAGTGCAGAATATACAAAAACAGACTTCTCTGCAACAGACTGGAACCAACAGAGAGACTATTTGCCCAATGGTTACTGAAATTAACTGAATTCGAACAGAGAGTCTGCAAGTGCAGAATATACAAAACCAGACTTCTCTGCAACAGACTTTAACCAACAGACAGACTATTTGCCCAATGGTTACTGAAATTAACTGAAATCGAACAGAGTCTGCACTACTGGATTCGAACAGAGTCTGCCAGTGCAGAATATACAAAAGCAGATTTCTCTGCAAAAGATTAGAACAAATAGAGATAGATGAACAGACTGAAACAAGCAAAAACAGATTTTGGTTGCTGAAATTGAAAATACTATTTGTGGAGGCTGAGACTTGATGCCACAGGAAAAGAACACAAGAAAAGATCAAAAAGAGAGAAGCACATCTTGCTGCCCAGAACTGGTTGCCCAGTGGCTGCTGTTGATACTTCCACTCATAGATGTCAGCCCAAATTTATAGAGGGGGAGGCCGCCCAATTATGCATTTTCAATTATCTTACAAATAAAATAATACAGCTAATAATTTCAGCAATGATTCATGAATGATGCTTCAGCCCAAAGTTGGGCTTCACCGCCAACACCAACATGAAGCTCACTTGAAGGCATGTGAAGAAAAAAAATGGTCATGTGAATGACTTGCATGCATTATGATGATTTTATTTTTTATTTTTTGGTTCAATTTGAGTATTCATGCTTCAGCAAACAAGTTTAATTTTTAACACCATCTTCAACCTTCCCCAACTAATAGCGAATAGGGGCTAAAAATTGTTTTTGATACTGCTTTCTTGCAGTTGCAGTCAAGTTCAGAACTTTCAATTTCATTCATTGATATACTTTTGTTAAATTCGGCACCAAGTTCTAAGGGCCTTTACCAAGAGCGTGCGTTTCTGTTTACACTCACCTTGTATATGGGGTACCCCTAGAAGGACCTCCCTAATAGCTAATTGTATGCCTTGGACTTTCACTGCGTATGCCTAAGAAGGCTTCAGTTAAACTCTAAGATGTACGCTGGGCTCTCCATTTTCTTTCTATGCGAGGCTGCTAACGTAGAATGAGAGGCATTTGTTCGAAGCAAGAGTATTTGTTAAATTGCAAGAAATTCGTTTCAATAAAATAGGAATTTCTTGCTCATTTATTGAAACGATTTTCTTGCAATTTTCTTGAATGCATCGGTTTGCCTTTGAGCCAGTACTCCTGCTTCCAAGTCAAGGTGAAGACCAGGATATGTGAGGCAGATATGTTTGCTGTTGTTTTTTCTTGGGTGCTCCAACAGTAATGCATGGTCATCTGTAAAAGGACACCATCTTCTCTTCCATGTTAAGGCTGACTTTTGTTCCTGTTGCAAACATCCCCCAAGTACAAAAATTTAGTTCGGTATTATATCCTTTATTATTGTTAAAAGAGGTTCAAATAATTCCTACCATAATACAAGTGTTCAAATGCCTGGAAATGGAAACGGGGCAACTTGACGACAACGAGCAATGCAACTGAAACTACAAAAAATTAGATTGCGAAAAAGCAAGGAGCTTTTTAAAATATATAGAACCAATTAGTAACTTTAGCAATTTTTATATTTTAGTAAAATTATGTGTATATTTCTTTGGTTATGGAACAACAATTTAAAATGCAATACAATAAAATAATTTTTATCTATAAAAATTTACAATATTTTTATTTATTGGTATCTAAGAACCATTACCCATCAATAAACTTAGACAGAAGTTGTAAAAGAATGAGACAGAGAATGGACTTTAAAAATGAGACCTAATATTTTATAGAATATGAATTACAGTGATTGAACTCTGCTATAATAAGAAACTTTGACTCTGCTATAATGTACAAAAAAGGTCTCTAAATCCACGTTTAGCCTATTTTGAAGAGGGAGGAGGAGTGTTTGTTGCAGAAGTAGACTTACCACATAGAGTTGACAAATGATTTATGGTCATGGAGAGTGATGCAAAAGTAGTAGCAATGGCTATGGAGAGCGATGTAGAAGCAGCAACAATAGCAGCATTAGCAGAAGCAGCAACAATAGCAGCATTAGCAGCGTTCAGTGATGCAGAAGTGACAGCAATAGCAAAATTAACAGCGTTTAGCATAGGCCCCAAATGCTTTACTGAATGTATTGCTTATTTCCGTTCTCGCCATAGAAGTGGCCCTAAATTTTTTGCCCTTTGACATTTTTGCAAACCTGCGTTTAATTCATGACAAGATGTGCATTTAATTCGTAACAGATGTAGTAGTTGAGAATAAAGCATCGTATCCTTTCTTTGAAACCATAAAATTAAAAAATAAAATCAAAGAAAATGAAACTGTTAAAAATGTTTCACGCTCGTGTAAACGTTTTGCCCAGCAAGTGACGGTTACTGTTCATAGGCTATGGCATTTTGAAAAGGGATTCCGTTTCTTTATGAATCCGTTTCTGGAAACATAGAATGCTGCTATATTTTGGTTATTTGGCAATTTGCAATGTCAAGTGCAAAGAATTCAGAAATGTGAAGGTAAGAAGCAGTTGAGTCCATGCGTGAGACAGGCAGCACTGTTTCATAACTTCGGAGCATAAGATGTTGCATATCTCTACTGCCAATAATTCATTTTTCTGCTCCACCAAAATCAGCCATCCTTCTCTTTACAAATGCTTCATACCTTGAATAGTAAGTTGGTTTTTTTCCTAAGTACAGCTCAGAACCATTAGAGTGTAGAGTGCAGCTGAACGTGGCCATGTGGATCTCTTCCCCAGATAAAAATGCCCACACTCAACTCCATATGCACACTAAAAGTGGATCCCCCCACACTTACCTGCACACTCAAGGTTGTCTCTCATCCAATAAGAAAATGTGGTTTGAGGTGGGGGAATATATAGCATAAATGGCTGAAACAAAACACAACATAGCTATGTATTTCATGTCAAGGAATGGGATGGATATATTCTATGAGAGTTTATAAAAGCAATAAAAGGAGTTATTTTCGGTGTTGAGCAGATTTCTGACCCGTTGTTCCACTACTAAAAACAATATTGGTATAAATTGTGTTGTTTTGTAGGCTAAGATATCGAGAGCCCATCCCATCTGATACCAGGGATCCAATATCTTAGCCCTAATATAGAGGCCACGATATTGGATCTCATGCTATGTTATTGAATATCTAATATCATAGGATGCATGCTTGCCTATAAATATAACATTTGGGTGCACAATTCGAGATAAGTTTAATTGCATCCTTAAGTAGCTTCTTGCAATTTCGTTTCATAGTTTTAGCAATAGAGTGAGTGTCCGCACTATGGCGTTCAGTAGTTATACGAAATCTTTATTCAATTGAAGTGTACTTGGGCATAGTTCATGTTCAGAAATAAAGATTGAGATTTTTTTTCATCATTGCAGCATCCACTTAGTTTTATTGTTTTACTTAACATAGTTTCTACTATATTCTTAGTTTAATCATTTACATTTTTAACTTCCCTACTTTCGTGTTCATTAGTAAAGTAGAATGAGCATGACTGGTTTGGAGTGTTTTAAGTCTAATCATTTAATAATCCCAATAGTGTTATTGCTTGGTTCGCTCAATAGCATAACACTTAGTAAGCTAATAACGGTTACATGAACCCAAGGCATGTACAGTAAGTAAGCTAGGATGGGATGCTCATCACTCTAGGCTGAAGTAGATTTACATTACTATCATTACTGAGATTTAAGATTAAATTTCATTCTCAATTATGTTTATCGCTAGAAGTAAAATGGGCTTAACAACAACAATTATCATATGTCTCACTTTGGACTAAACCATATATGACAAAGCTATCACTAGTCCAAGTGAAAAGATAGCATCATAAGACCAAATCTTAATAATTTAGATGCCACAACTAGTTCCATCCACAAAATTTGACCGAATCATGCACAAACGCTTGTGATTCATATAGTTGGGCGTAAGGGTACCTACCACTCATCAACTGGGCTTGTCTTTGCATTTAATACTCGATGGTGCTTTGTTTTCGCATGCAATGCCCATTGCAAAATATTTGGTAAAGTCTGTGATCAATGTAATTAGTGACAACATGTCTGATAAAGAATGTGTAAGATACATTAAATAAGCTACTCTACTCCATTCATGGATAAATCATGAATACATAAGTGATAATTGCATATCTGTGTATCCCTTGTTCTCCTTATCCAATGATGCCTTGAGAGAGTCATGGTTGAGAGAGAGGTTCGTGTGTGTGTGTGTGTACCTTGTTCTCCTTATCCAATGATGCCTTGAGAGAGTCGTGGTTAGGGAGAGGTTCATATGTGTGTGTGTACCTTGTTCTCCTTATCTAATGATGCCTTGAGAGAGTCGTGGTTGAGGGAGAGGTTCAAATGATGAAATTGATTAGGAAGGTGTTCCACAAGGTCTTCATTGGGAAGGCATGACTAGTAGCTCTTCCAGACCATTGCAATCAAAGATACTCAAGTCTTTTAACTAGTGCAGATGTCCAAATGACTCTAGCAGGCATTCCAAGGCTACACACCAAAAGATATTAAATTCTCTTAGTTGTAACAGTTTACTGAATGACTCAGGCAAGCATTGTAAGGCTATGCAGTCACACACTGATGAGACGCAGTTCGCAGAGGCTGCGATATCGCGTCCGCCGCCATATCTATAAATAAGACGCGGTTCTCCCTTGTTCGGGATCCCAGTTTTAGAGTAACGAAGCTCTGGTAGTTTGATCCCTCCAGAGTTAGATTTTTTTCCCGTGTCTACCCGCAGTGTGGTGAATGTAATTGTACGGTGTCTTTATTC
>MNCI01028193.1:106208-118610 GCA_015680685.1 Gnetum montanum
TAATCTTCATTAATTCTCTAGCTAGAACACACAATTTCTTACCCTCAGCTTTATTTTCATAAATTTCTTTCCCATTTATTATCCCTCACACTTTAACGTTCCAATGTACCATTATATTCCCTTTTCTTCATAATCGCCAAATTTTTAATTGTTAAATTCACATCATTATCATTCAAAGTGCCTTTTGAATTCATGTAATTACCCTTGAATATATTAATCCTTGCTAATGTCCTCACTTTACACATTAATTTCAAGAAAAATCATTAAAAATTTGGTCTTTTGAGGTGTCTCACCTTAGTTGGGACAAGATATCGTGTACGCGATATCGCATCCCACGTGATATCGCGTATGCGATGTACTGTACGTGATATCGCATCCTATAAATAGGAACCCCCACCGCAACACTTAGCATCATTTGGCTATTTACGTGGGGGAAAGTTTTTAAATTTTTTCTCTGCGACTTGCGATTGCGTGACCCTTGCTTTTTCATATCTCACACGCTGGTACTCCGATTTTAATTCCATTTGAACCTACTTGAACCCAGAGTGTTCAGTTTAGTCGTGGTGGAGAAACACTTGCTGAAAAGTGCCTAACTTTTTTGAAATTTGTCATCGTCCAAAGGACATCAATTAGGATAATTACTACTAACACTTAGATAAATTGTGCTAAAAATCATATGACCTTAAGTATACCGGGAGATTAAATCAAAATCCACCTAAGTCATAGGACCCATTATCATAATTTTCGGGCACAATCACACAATAACATAAGATCTTTAATTAAGAAAAGTAGTAAGGTATAACTTGATTTCCTACACAACCTTACTAACGTTGGCCCGTGTGATTGCAGATGGCCCCGAAACATTCACAACAGAAGAGTCCTACCCAAGGTGGAGTGAAACAACCTAGGAGAGGTAAAAGGCAAGGCCCTTCCAGACAACATAACGAATAGGAGGTACACTCATTAAGCATCCATCAAGAAGAACCTCCTACCAGACGATCCGGGCAGGCGGAAGGAGGAGCTGCTGCGCCTGAACTGGGACAACAACTCACGTTGCCCCCGGAATGTGTTCAAGCCATCCACACAAAGTCCACAATTGCTTTGGTGATTGTGGAACTCAACTTCGAATCTTTCGCAGAGTTCGCTCTTGAGGCTGTTAGGGATCACCTCAAAGGGTCTCCCTTATGGCCTGTCCTCTCTGAAAAAGGTGCCTGGTACTTAGGAGAAACGTACCTATTCTAGCACAATAAGGAGCAAGGCACCACAGTCAACATCGGTGGTGTGACAGTAGATTTTTCTGCACAGGCAATTTTGAAATGTTAAACCTTCCGAATTCAGGCCCCCATGTTGCTCGGTTATCCACCCGATCAGACCCTGATGTGCGAAAGGATTGGCTAGAGAAGGCTTATGGCAGAGATAAAGCTTTTGGTGAGCTGACAATGGAAGAGAGAGTTTATTTCAAAATCGGAACCTATCACCTCTTCCCCACAAAAGGTTTAAAAAGAATATCAACATATGCGGCAAGAGGATGTGCAGTGTTGATGGGAAAGGTTAATGCTAACCTTTCCCATCTATATTTAATGGAGATCCTAAGGCGATTTGAGGAACGGAAGTCATGGAAGATGGAACTCCCTTTTCCCTACCTTATCAGAAAACTGTGCTGATGGGCTGGCATTCGGGGATACACAAATGATGTCCTCCGAAAAGCCTAAAATGCTTCTTACGCTGAATTATTAAAGGTGCCAGCTCCAAGAAAGAGCACTGGCGAAGAGCTGGGACAAGATGAAGAAGATGAGGAAGAAATGACTGGATCCCCTACAACTCAACTTGCAGGACCCAGTCAACCTCCAGCCACAGGTCCCAGCCAACAATAAGAAGCAGGACCCAGCACAGGCTAGGATCAGCCACCGCCGCAAGACTACAGACCGTCGATGAGCCATCTTAGGGCCATCACCAAGACGGTTAGTTGGGGAAGTCGTGATGACGCCAATCTCTTCCATGTCATCGATGATGCCAGCCAGCCTACGATTTTAGTAGATCGCACATGGGGTGAGTTGTCAATGCAAACAGGAGGAGGGAAAAATAGATGGTCACAACAGATCTCTGGACACGTAGCATCTTTTCAAGTACAGTTAGAGACTGGTGAAGGGGCCACAGTGGTGGTCATGCAACACCAGGATGCCGTGGGAGCTGCTGAAGTGGTCGCTGACCACATCAAAGAGTCCTTCAATGTACTTGTTGTGCCACCAGCAGATCTTTTAGGAGCATAGGATGCTCAAACTATTGTCGGAACCTCAATGACTCCTACGAAACATGAGGATGTATTGGATAGATTGCCTCAAACAGGACAAGTTTTGATGTCCTTGTTTGACATCCCCCAGAATGTAACGGCAATTTAGTCAAACCTCATTTCCACAAAGGGGAAGCTGGTCCTATCCGAAGTGAGGGCAGAGCATGCGGAAGCTGAAGTGCAGAAGTTACAAGAACAGCTCTTGGCCTTACAAGCAGCACAGTGGGATCCTTTGCAATTGGTTCCTGCAGACCAGCTAGACAATTTTAGAACCGAGCAACTAACAAAACTAATTGTAGAAAATAAAAAGGTGGCAGAAGAAAAGGATATGGCCACTTGGGATGCCTCTCCAGCTCAAGCGCAAACTCATGCGCATCTTAAGGTACTCAAGGCCTTACAAGAATAGAATAAGCAGTTGGTTGTAGAAAATCTTCGGTTGACTTCTGTGGAGAAATAAAAGAATGTTCTCGATGAACACTTCCATCAGTTGCGAGAACAATTCATTCAGGCCAACTGAGATGTAAGCTGTTTAGCCAGAGAAAATTGAACCCTCTCAATGGAGGAGGTATGTGGTATTCAACAAAAATCAGCCATTGAAATTAGCGCGTGGTAGAATGAGGGTAAACGACATGAGAAGCTGAAGGAGCATTTTCGTGATCAGGTGGGGATGTACAAAAAAATCTTGGAGAAGGAGATCCATATGGCCAAAGCTCAAATCAACAACATCAGTGCCCAGCACACTGATTGGGGGGCCATATTGGACACTTATGACTACGCCCACCAAGCGGAAATTAAGAACCGAGACCTGCAGATCCAAGACTTGACTGAATACATGGAGTTGGCAAACCTTCGATATGCCAACCTAGCCATGTTAACAGCAGGGTGCCCGAGGTCAGAGCTCGAGCAGCAGGTAGCTTCCACCCTCATCAAATATGAAGCAGAATTTGCAGAGCGAAAGAAGTTGGCTGAAAAACTAGATGTCACAAATTCTGAGCTCACCGTGGTAAAAGAAAGCTACCAAGGATAGAAAGATGTGGCAACCGACTTGGCTCGATGGCTAACAGAACTTCATGAATACAAAGACAAAGCCAGAGCCTATGAAGAGGAACGACGGGTGTTTGCAGCATGGTACGTCAAGGCTAATCAAATGTTTCTGCAACTACCCTGTCCGTGGGAAGTGCCGACTCCATCAAACATCGGAGCATCAGCATGGATAGCACAAGACCCCCGGACCGAAGAGGAGAAGCTCCAAGCTATTCTTCAGCGTCATCAACCTTCAAAGCTTGGAGCATGTGACAAATGGAAAGCACCCATGGAGGAGCCACCGCCACCAGGAACTACATGAGTTCCACATTTTTGTAGTTGTAGTATTTTTTCTCTGTGTTGTGTCTTCCCACACTGCGGCATTAGTCCATTTCTTTTTCCAATTAATAATCCCATACCTATCCACTGTGTAATCACTGAAGCTTATTCTCCTTGTAACTCGAGGATGAGTTTTTATTCAATCGTGGGGGTATGATGAGACGTAGTTCGCACAGGCCACGATAATGCGTACGCGATATCGCATCTTCCCCTACGATATCGCGTACGTGATATCGTAGTCCGCCACCATATCTATAAATAAGACGCGGCTCTCCCTTGTTCGAGATCCCAGTTTTAGAGTAGCGAAGCTCTGGCAGTTTGATCCCTCCAGAGTTAGATTTTTTTCCGTGTCTGCCCGCAGTGTGGTGAATGTAATTGTACGGTGTCTTTATTCGAGTGTGCCGTACTTGGACATGCACATGACCAGCAATAAAGATCAAGATTACTTCATCATTGCAGCATTCACTTAGTTTATTTATTTGTTATTTATTTAATGTTATTTATTGCTTTCATAGCGCGGTGTGAGTACGACTTAACTACGAGCATCTACGGGTGTGTACGGCTAGTTAAGGAATCGGTTACTCATCGCGATTAGTCTCTCACCCTTAAACTCCTAGAAGCAGAACGAGTACGACTTGATTACGAGCATTTAAGTGTGACTGCTTGGTAGCCCAGTGGTGTAGCTAGGGGGATCTACGCTTGGTAACCCAGTGGCGTATTTGGGGTCTGCGCTTGGTAATCCCAGTGGCGTACCTAGGCCTATGCTTGGTAGTCCCAGTGGCAGTCGTGCACGAAGTCCAAGATGTGTACGGTTGATCAAGGAATCGGTTGCTCATCACACTTAGGCTAGATTAGATTTCTTACCCTTTCCCTTCTAGCTTAGCTTAGTTAGTATTATTTTCCACTACCTTTAGGAGTAGCTTAGATTAGGAAACACATCATACACCTCATCTAGACTAAACCATACGTGACATATGCAAAACTAGTCTAGGTGGGAAGACAGCAAATTATGACCTAAGGCTAACTATCTAGGTGTCACAACTAGTCCATCTGCGGAGTTCGACCGGATCGTGCGTGCGACGCTCGTTTTGTATGGTTGAGTGTAGGGGTACCTCGCCACTCGTCACACACCTTAAATGTTATAAACATGATAATTTACCAAATGATTTAGGCAAAAATTGTAGAGTTAGGCACCGATGCATCTCTAATTCTTGTAATTACAACAATTTACCAAAAGACTCTAGTAATGACTTTAGTTTAAAGCAATCCCTCAACATTAAGGTACATAAGCTTGTCAGATCTCCAAGGGTCTCTAGCAACAGTGCTAATTCCTTGCATTCTATCAGTTCAAGATGTTTCAATGCTTCAAGTTCACTAAAGCTATTTGGAATACTTTCCCAAGATGTGCACTCACTAAGTTCTATGCAAGATAAGTGTCTCGACTTTGCAGTAAATTCTGGAAGCCTCTTCAAGTTCATGCAATTTGATAAACTAAGTTGTTTTAAATTCATCAGAGTGTCCTATTCAGTTTCAGTACATGGTATTTCATCTTTGATAAGGATGAAATACTTGAATACAACATAACTGTTTTGTGACTAAAATAAAAGTTTGTAGTTTATACATTGAATCTCACCTCCTCTATATGATGTTCCCATAATAATGTTAGCCTTTCACCACATAATTGCAGGAGTTTCACAGCAGAGTCTTTGAAGGATATATTTGTTTACAAAATCAGTCCATTTCAACCATGATAATCTCTTTGACAACTTGGAAACATCACCTTTAGTGAGCATACTCAAAAAAAAAAAAAAAACAAAACAAAACAAAACATTAAAACTAATGTCATCACCTTTCATAATAAAGGTCTCAAATTGTCAAAAAAGATTAATAACCACTTGGTAACTTAGTAGTGTTAACATTAGTTTGGGATGTGTATGGAAAGTGGGAATGGTTACTCTACATTAGGATAGTTACTTACTAGATTAGTTGATTAGTTAGATTGTTAATTGTTAAACCTTTATTTACTCATCTAACCATTAAGATAAAAAGTCTATCAAAAATACTTCTAAAAATATATATAATGTGACTTAACCTACACTTAACCATAAGTATGAGTTAGGAAAACAATGATCTTACAATTACATGATTCATTGTTTAGAACTATAGGCAAACTTCAGAGACTAAGTCTACCTAATTCGAGTTGATTGTTAATGAACGCTTGTGATTCATATGGTTGGGCATAAAGGATACCCACCACTCATCATATAAGATACGTTGCACCACTAAAGCATTTCTTAGCTCAACATGTAGATAAAATCAAGAAGAATACTTACCATGTTGGACCATCTAAGCATTGCCTAACTAAATATGTAGGAAAAATCAAGAATAATACTTTGCATGGATGACTTGAATATCATGCTCTTGCATCAAAGAATAAGGATGGTATTTGCAAGAAATACAATCGGTAAGGACATAGAATATCTTATTGGAAATAATGCAAAGTGATGTAAAGCCGCATATACCATCAAAGTTGTACAAAGAGCTTATTAGACGTAATCAACTAGATTCAAAAGATACTTTTACATTTGAAATCACAAGCACATCTTTAATTAATGAACTTTCTTTTTAACTTGAATAGAAATGAAAAGATGGATTAAACCCTGAAAAAAAGCGCACATGGAAGAGCCCCTTAGTTGCCGCGTCGACCTGTTTCAACAAAGCCAAATACATAGCAGACATGAGACACAGAGGTGTGTATCAGTCGCAGAGCATTCAACAGAAACACAAGCGCAGCGATGCCAATTCGCAGCTAAATCACACATACGTA
This sequence comes from Gnetum montanum, assembly GCA_015680685.1. Classification (NCBI taxonomy): domain Eukaryota; kingdom Viridiplantae; phylum Streptophyta; class Gnetopsida; order Gnetales; family Gnetaceae; genus Gnetum; species Gnetum montanum. Next base: position 112,688 of record MNCI01028193.1, read on the forward strand.
TTCACTGCTTCCCTCTTGACACGCTCGACCTGGACTTTCCTGAATTGGGTAAAGAGCATAAGAAAGCAAAAACCGCGTATTGGAAAATGTAATCTGCTTAACAACAATGGTAAAAAGCACGCAATGAACTGTGTAAATTTGAAAGCAGAAATCAAATTTCCATGAAGATTCTTCTTGATTTGTAAGCTGGAAAAGATCGGTGGCGCATAAACGCAAACCCCGTAAACAAAAAGTAGTCCGCCTAATGGGGAAGGGACCGGGACCATATAAATGAATAACAGTTCACGGTAAAAATCAATCAAAAGATGAGGAATATTTTGATTCCACACACAGGAATCGCTGCCTTTTAATTCCTGTCACATTCATTCATGCTCCTCCTCATAATTGTGTGTCACGAGAAAGAGGGAAGGAATCCACAGCCCTCTCTCTGTGCTGCAATTCCACGTAATCGTAAAACTATCAACCGACTTTATCATTTCTTAACTTTTTTAATTTTATTTTCTTTGCTTATGTCGTCATACCACTGCTGAGTAGGGCTGATTAAGAAAACCTCTAATGTTTTTATCAATCACCAACAGACATTTCTGGTCCCTTCGTTTACTATTCGGGAATAAAAAACAAACCAATTGAATCTTGATTTCTCGTTGATTACGAAAACCGGATCACGATGTTTTACATTTTAATTTCCCTAACAATAGTAATGAACCTTCGGAGTTAAACTTTAATGATTTCTTCTATCTTTTATCAGTTTGTAGTTAGAAAAAAGATTCATCATTTGAAGGTTCAATGTTCTATTCATTGGTAGACGAGCAAAACTTCAAGTTTTACAACTTAGGAAACAAGCATTTTAGGGTCATTCTAAATAATAAACCCTATCATTTTGCAATTGAATGGGACTAATTAGGAACTTCCAAGGTAGACCTTATCCCATTTTCAACACTCTAACTTGGCCTTCCATCTTAAAGAAGAGGCAAATGATAGATTCCTTCTCATCTGTCAACACTTGTTTGAGTTGGAAGTGTCAACTTTGGATCATTTTCTTAATTAGGTGTTCAAGACCCATCATGATTCTATCAAAGCCTTGTAAGAGCTTTTTTGTGTCTCATAGACCCTTTGTGGTCTCACAAAGATGTAATTAGGCATTTCCGTTTCCATTTTCAATACTAATGTTTTGCATTTCAACATTTCATGTACTTGTGAAAGGGTAAGGAACTTTTGAAACTTCATTTATATTTATTATTATGCAACTAAATGGTGATAATTAGTACCCCACATGGGAAAGCTTTTATGGTTTTCATCATTGTATGAATTTGACAAGAAACCTTAACCTTCAATAACTTTTTTGAAAATTTGCAAAATGTTGCATCACATCTTTATTGATTGATATTTGGACGACCTTTCTAATCACCCTTTTAGTCAAAAGCTCTATACCCTCTACTACTTAATGATTGATGAGCAGCAAGTATGCCCTATAGCCAACCATACGAATCACTAGTGTTCACTCAGCGATCCAGTCGAATTCCGTAGACTTTAGCTCTCTAAGTACACATTAACTAAGAAGGTGAATATAAAGATGTGATCATTATCTTCCCAATTCCACTTGTGAAGTACAATGGTATGGTTAAGTATAATTGAGGCACATGATTTGTATAACTTTTATATTTTTCTCTATTTTGCCTAAGTGTGAAAATAAAGTAATTAAATGCTAATTAATCTAGTAACTATTTAATGTCTTAGATTAATCCTAACATAAGCATCTATTCCCATCCACCGTACACATCCTGAAACATGTTGGAACGTTATTGGGTTACCAAGCATAAGTGCTACAGGGATTGCCAAGCATTAACGTATGCATGAGATGGTTGTACTTATGTGCATTAATGATCTGAATTCAATTAATTAATTAATTGCATGAAGGTAAATTCCATAAACAGTAAATGCATTAAGGTAAATATTATCCTAAGTCCAAGTGTTACAAGGTTTATGAAGAAAACTCGTGATGAATCATGATTTGCTAGGCCCTGATATCGAATACTTGATATCGGGTACATGATATCGCAACCTGGGTAACGATATCGTATACATGATATCGTGATTCCTATGTTAGCCTATAATTATAGCACTCAAGCGCATAAGAAGGGAGTCAATTGGTAAGTCATTAGTTAGTCATTAGGAGTCGAGAGTCTTTTTGCTAATTTTCAGTTCTTTTCCCAAAGCACATGCCTGCAGTGTAATGCTTGTAATTGTACGGAACCTTTGTTCGAGTGTGATGTACTTGGACATACACACAATTGGCAATAAGGATCGAGATTACTCCATCATTGCAGCATTCACTTAGTTTTTAATTATTTAATTCTTAATTAGTATTTATTATTTTCTTAGTTAATATTTCTTTATCATCATTTACTATTCTTGTTGTTAATGTGGAATGAGTATGTCTTAATCATGAACAACGGAATGAGTATGTCTTAATCATGAACAATTAAGTGTAACTACTTGGTAACCCAGTAATTTATCTAGTAGTGCGCTTGCTAATACTAGAAGTAGTACACGAGGTCCAAGATGCATGCAGATGATTAAGGATGGATGCTTATCACACTTAAGCTAGTTTAGGTTTTACTTCATATTGCTTATTAGCTTAATCAAGATTATTTCTCATTGTCTCTAGGAGTAGCCTAGTGTTAGAAATCACATCATACACCTCACTTTGGACTAAATCATACATGACAAAGTAAATACTAGTCCAAGTGGAAAGACAGCAAACTACGATCAACGTATAATTGTCTAGGTGCCACAACTAGTCTATCCGCAGAGTTCAACCAAATCATGTGTACACACTCATATTCGTATGGTTGAGCGTAGGGGTACCTTTCCACTCATCATTGACGTCGTTGCTAGGGATGGTGCTAGTTATCTAGATTAGTTATATCATACAAGATCACTGTAACAAAGTATTAACGATATATCTTTTAGAAAAGAAATTAATTTCAATTAAGTCATACATAATTCACAATAATGTCTCTCTCACAAAACAATGATAATGCAACATCTAGTGAGGCAATTCATTGGAGAACCAATGAAATTTATGATGAAGAAGAAGTTTGGAGTACGTAATTTGATGAGTGGCAAGGTACCCCTACACTCAACCATATGAATACGAGCATTTCATGCATGATCCGATTGAACTCTGTAGACAGGTTAGTTGTGGTATCTAAATAGTTACTCGTAGATCGTAGTTTGCTATCTTCCCACCTGGACTAGTATTAGTTTTGTCATGTATGGTTTAGTCCAAAGTGAGGTGTATGATGTGTTCCTACACTAATGCTACTCCTGGGGTTAATGGAAAATAATATCAACTAAACTAGGAGAGAGAGAGAGAGTCTAAGCTAGCCTAAGTATGATGAGCATCTATTCCTTAATCATTCGTACACATCTTGGACCTCATGCACAACTACCACTAGGATTACCAAGCACATGGCCTAAGTACGCTACTGGGTTACCAAGTAGTCACACTTAAATGCTTGTGATTAAGTCGTATTCATTCCGCATTACTAGGAAATAAAGGTAGAGAGATATTAACTATGAAAGTAGTAAATAACAATAACAATTAAATAATTAAGCTAAGTGGATGCTTCAATGATGAAGTAATCTCGATCTTTATTTCTAGTCATGTGCATGTTCAAGTACGTCACACTCGAATAAGGATGTCGTACAATTACAATCATCACACTGCTGGCATGCACTAGGAAATAATTCTAACTCTAAGAAGGAAAAACTGTAAGAGTTTGGATAAGGGACTAAGAACTAATGCCAAAACCAAGTGTGCTGCCTTTTATTTATAGGCTCACATGGGAACCGTGATATCACATACGCAATATCACGGCTGCAATATCGGGGGTTCGATAACAAGGGTCCGATATTGGGACCTATCAAACTTGGTATCTTGTATCAAGGTTTCAATAATAGTGGTCCAATAACAAGGGTTTGATAATAGGACTTGACAGATCATGAATCATCATACCCCCATGAATGAATAACAACTCATCCTCAAGTCAAAGAAAGTGAGGAACAAGTTCAACTGATTACACAGTGGATAGGTATGGGATTATTGACTGACTAGGAATTTATTTATGCTACATTGGAGAATTAAACAAAATTTGGACATAGACACAAAAGACAAAACTTGTGGAACTCATGAGGTTCCCAGTAGTGGTGGCTTCTCTATGGGTGCCTCTCCTTTATCCTGAACGATCAAGCTTCTGAGATTAATACCATTGAAAAAGTGCTTGACATTTCTCCTCTTCTATCCAAGGATTATGAGCCGTCCATGCTGATGTTCCAATGTTTGATGGAGTTGACACTTTTTATGAACATGATAGTTGCGGGAACACTTGATTGGCCTTGACATGTTATGCCGCAAATAGTCAGCATTCCTCTTCATAGGCTTGGGCCCTGACCTCTCCACCTATTGCTTGGATAGATTATGTAGTAACAGGAGTTCCATGATGGATGCTGAGTGATTGTGCCTCCTGGTCTGCATGTTCTACATGAAGTGCTTGGCCTCTGCCTCCCCTTGGTTGTTCAATTGCACCTTGAGAAGGTCCTCCTTGTTGTCTTCATTTAGGAGCCATCTATAATCACACAAAGATCAATTGTTAGTAAGGTTATTGGAAAAAGTTCAATGATTTCATACCTTACTCATTACCTTTAATAAATGTTGAATTCTTTGCTTAGTGTGATTTTAGAGTTAGAAATTTTTTCAAGGAAGTTGCCTTAGAAGTTTAATGTCAGACCTGGTTTTTTTAGGTGACACATAAAAGGACCTGGTTTTGAGGAATTTTTGATAAAATGATGAAAAGGAAAGAATAGATTTGGCAATGAAGTACTCAAAGGGTATAAGATGATGTGGTGGTATGCAACAAGTACAAATTGCCAAAGCCACGCAGGTGGGTCCTTCCCAAAGTAGGTTCCAACCTATAATGCCCTTGCGTAACCACATCTTAAAATGTCTGTAGGCACTAGAAAGGTTAAATGTAATCCATACCAGTTTCACAAAACACACACATGTAGATACCAATGGAATAAGGTAAGAATTATACGCTATACTAGACACAAGCTACAATTACATGAACAACGAGATGAGGCAGATTATAGAAGGGATTGTAGAGATTGGGATATGAGGTAACTAACCCAAGGCACAGTGAATCCTGCATGTAAAGCATGATTAATGTGTCATTAACCCATCATTCCAAGATTAGGATCAATTCCATTCCTCTAATCAGTGGCACTGCATTATTTCATCCCATGATGAGCAACTATGAGAGTACCAAAACAACAAGGTGTACGTTCACTTGGCATTTTGTTCAAGGGAGGAGTGATTTTTGCTTTGTGGCACTGCCTTTATTTTTCTTTCTCTTCTCCTTTTTTTTCTTGATTGCTGAATCCATAGAAGCCACCAACCTTTAGGCATGGGTGAATTTCTTTCTAGTGGGATCCCCTAGAACAGCCTTGGAGTTCTAAGTGCCTTTTGATTACTCTTACTCCCATTTTGTGTTAGATCTTCAAGGATCTTAGTACAACCATTTTTCGTGATAACTCTCACAGATGTCACCAAAGAGAATCTGCAAGTCCCCTTGATGTCACACCCTAATCATTACCTCTTAATCCATCCCTCTTCATTCTGGGTACAATGAACACGAAATTAATTTTAAGTTTTAAAAATGTCAAGAACATCACTATACCTTCGAACAGAACCTCTTATTGGTAGAATGGATGAATGGGTGTAATGAGCTCACTGTCCAAATAATTGATTGTTCGAGACTCGATAACATAGAACACACCTCAACCAATGAGCCACATGAGTATTTTATTCATAGATGAGATTACTTATAAAAAGATAGAAAAGACAAAAGGACAAAAAGAT
>MNCI01028193.1:118790-161319 GCA_015680685.1 Gnetum montanum
GTATGGTTGTTGGAGTATTAATTGGTGGCCCTGATGAAGTGACATGAGGCGTTGGGTTCGAAGAGAAGGATGCACCACAGTGTTGGACTTGTGCCAAGTGGGAGAATGCAGTGGCCTTGGAACTGTGTTATCCCTTCCTATGATCATGTCTAAAGAAGGGACGCCTTCGATGTTGAGGAGGTCTCTCACTGCTATTGGTAATAGTAGCACAAGTAACATTCGTGGGTTGTTTCTGGAGTGTAGACACTTCAAAAATAGTTGGTGGCGATGTAGAAGGAGGGAAAGCATGAGAATGTTGAAATTTAGGAGAAGTGTATAAGGTTCACAAGGTGGTGATTGCATTGAGGACATGGGCTGATAGTACCGAGGAGAATGATAGTGTGGTGAGATAGAGTATGTTGACCCAGTTGGGGAAACAAGATGTTGGACTAGATAAGCATTTGGATTCGGATGATCTGAAGGGTGTCTCCAGTTTAGGGATGGCTTCCCCCATGACTATGATTGTTGCCACTGTGATCGAACATATTATCTCTATACGAACTCTAGGTGTAACGTGCTTTCCCAATGCTCATATAAATGTAACAAGATTGGACATTGGCCCTTGGGGTGATCGTACAGGCAAATGTTGCACTCATACGTATGATTGGTAGTTGAGCTCTTATTTTCCTCATCCATTCTTTCCAATTGTCTAATGATATTTTGTCTTGCTTCTCAGGTTGTCAAACCTCTATCTCCAATAATATTGATATATTCTCCTCACTTTTTGTGCATCCATTCCAGCATCTTATTGATCTTTGCCTCAATTTCATCTAATGATTGTTGTATTAGCAAATATGGTTCTCCCTCCTTGAGATAGGTTGACTTCCCCCTTGTGTGATTATGGACCTTTGTTAAATTGAGATTTTGGTCCTATTGATGTTTTTCAACACTCTCCCATCTGGCCATTTCTCCTTCTTCTTTTGCTACCTGCTTAATAAGCTCTTGGAATTGATGGGTTCATAGTTCGTATAGTTGACCTTGGGCATACATCCCTAGGGTCTCTCTTGTTTCATCACGAAGCCCATCAATGATATGGTACATTAGCCTTTCCTCAGAGAACTCATGGCCTAGACAGTTGTTTAACAGTGCATAATATCTTTCTAAGGCCATGTCCAAGGGTTCATGTTGTTCTTGTTTCCACTCTTGGATTTGTTTCCTCAAGGTCAACACTCTTGCGTAAGTTTGATATCTTTTGTTAAAGAGTTCTACCATTGTTTGCCAACGTCAAATTGAATTTTTTTTTAACAATCTATACCATACTTTCACTTGGCCAATAAGTATCATAGGAAATAGCTTGTGTTTTTTCCAACCATTATCAATATTGTTCCATGCACAGGCATTATGGAAGGCTTGTAAATGTTGTTGTAGATCTAAGTCATAGCCTCCTGAGAAATTGGAAAAATTATTTAAATCAAGCCTGGGTAGGCGGCTCTCTTTACGATGCCTTCGGGAGATTCGAACAGCCTCTTGTAATTACATTAAGCTTGTAGTGGCTAGTAGGGGTTCATCATCATCTCATAAGTTATGCTTTCATGTGTTCAGATGATGCTACCTTTGTTTATGTTTATAAGAAATCCCCACCTCAGATTGCATGCTCCAATCTTCATTGTCATATAATTTGTTGGTTCTGCAATGAATTGCCTTACTAGATGTGGCATTATTGTAGTCATGTTGGAGAGGCATGGTTGTGAGATTGTGTGTGAATTTTTATGTAACTTTTTGTAATTATTTCTTCCTAAAAGATATATCGTTAATTTCTATACAGTGACCTTGTATGATATAACTAATCTAGATAACTAGCACCTTCCCCAACAATGATGCCAATGATGAGTGGAGAGGTACCCATACCCTCGTTCATATGAATATGAACGTTTCATGCATGATCTAGTCAAACTCCGTAGATGGGCTAGTTGTGGTATCTAGATATTTACTCATAGATCACAGTTCGTTGTCGTCCCACCTAGACTAGTATTAGTTTTTTCACATATGGTTTATTCCAGAGTGAGGTGTATGATGTGTTCCTACACTAATGCTACTCCTGGGGCTAATGGAAAATAATATCAACTAAACTAGGAGAGAGAGAGAGAGAGTCTAAGCTAGCCTAAGTGCGATGAGCATCCATTCCTTAATCATCCATACACATCTTGGACCTCATGCATGACTACCACTGGGATTACCAAGCACATGGCCTAAGTACGCTACTGTGTTACCAAGTAGTTACACTTAAATGCTCGTGATTAAGTCGTACTCATTCCATATTACTAGGAGATAAAGGTAGAGAGATATTAACTACAAAAGCAGTATATAATAATAACAATTGAATAATTAAGCTAAGTGAATGCTGCAATGATGAAGTAATCTCAATCTTTATTGTCGATCATGTGCATGTCCAAGTACGTCACACTCAAATAAGGATGTCGTACAATTACAATCATCACATTGCGGGCATGCACTAGGAAATAATTCCAACTGTAATAAGGAAAAACTATAAGAGTTTGGATAAGGGACTAAAAACTAATGCCAAAACCAAGTGTGCTACCTTTTATTTATAAGCTCACACAAGAATCGTGATATCGCATGCAGGCCGCGATATCGCGTATGCGATATCACGGCTGCGATATCGGGGTTCCAATAATAGGGATCCGATATCGGGACCTATCAAACTTGGTATCTTGTATCAAGGTTCCAATAACAGGGGTCCGATAATAGGACCTGACAGACCATGACTCATCACAATCTTATGCAAGAGTTTCATATGTTCATGGACACCCCAACGATACTTAAGGACTCTTGTTATTCAACTCAGACACCTCTAGTGAGGATAGGACATCCCATAGAACAAGGGGGCCCATAAGGCTTAGGACCTTCTCAATGGTTAGTAAGAGTGTAGCAATCGAAAACGTCAGTGGCTGGAAACACCAAGAGGTTATTGGGTAAACAGTCTTAACCTCGGATCTGTGCAAGGGCTGTGCTAGATTAAAAACGAAAATAGGGTGCCCTAAACGGTCTGGTCGATCAGACAGGGACTTAGTTGGTGTCACTAAACCTTATGCAAACATTCAATATGAAAATAATGCTTATAGTGTAAAATAACAATTATTAAATGCGAGGAAGAGAAAATGATGTAAAATGCAATGATAAGCAGGAAAATAAAGCGAACTAGAGTTAAGAAATGCATCACTTCAAGATTATGACTTTACTTTATCAAGATGGATACAATCAGTTGCACCACACTGAGAAGCATAGAGATCCCAAAAGTAACCACAACATTCAAAGCAAGCCAAATGTATGCTTGAATGTGGACTCAAGAGCCAACAATGAAAAGTGCTACAAAGGCAATAGAAAAGAGCTAACAGAATGCCAAACAAGAATGCTAACTGCTTAATTTTTGTAAACTCTTTGAATTTTCAATTTTCCAACAAAAAATGCTAACAATGTTCAAAATTTTCAATCAAGCCAATTTTTTGCTACCTGCTTAAATTTTCCAATCTTGCTAACCAATTTTTTCAACCAATCCCAAAATTTTCCAACCCTTTGAACATTGCTTGCTAGGGTATTTATAGGGTCAGGAAGATGCAAAAAATGAGGCCTAGATGACATATGTCCTAGACCCACAAGATGTTGATGTGTCCATACTGCATGAACATGCAAAATAGATCGTAAACCTATCATGCTGCAATTACACTGTCAAAACTAGAGATGTTGGGATTAGGTGTGCCAACGATGTAGACAAGGAGTGAAGCACACTAATGTAGCATAGCTTCTTGCTATGTTGTAGAGCATAGCATGTTAGCATAGCATAGCTACTTGCTACGCTATGCTACACTATGTAGCGTAGCATAGCGTAGCCACCAGTTCAAAGAAGAAATTTTCGTTGGAGTTAATTGCATGTGCCAGAAGCCTTTGAAGCATATTGGCTGGTTCTGCATGTTTGCTATGCTACGTAGCATAGCATAGCATAGCAGGTGGCCTTAACTGTGATTTACATTTAAGTTGTAAATGTTTGTCTGAAAATCATGTTGACAATCTACAACCTTTGTTCTTTGCGATGTGAAGCCATTGAACTTGCTGATCTTGCATTTTGAGACACCTTTTGTCATTCTTGCATCATTGCTATGCCATGCTATGCTATGCAGCATAGTGTAGTGTAGCAGCCAACATAGCCTACTTTTTGCTTAATCTACTACTTTTCTAGTAAGAGGGCCTTGCTGAAGGACTTGAAGTCGAGTGAGGAAACTAGTTTTGAAGGCCGGAGGTGCTTGCCGAGTGCAATTAGAATCACTAAGTAAGCTAGGCCTTTCTGTCTTGCCTTTGCTATGTTGTGCTACACTACGTAGCGTAGCATAGTGTAGCACTTTGTCTTGCAATAGTTCATAGTTGATTTCCTGAACAACTGTCTTCCGAGGCCTGCTACGCTACATAGTGTAGCGTAGCGTAGCAAACTTCTTGACTAGAAAACTTGCCAAACTAATTCACGCATCCTAAGCACCACTGACAACTCCACGTGTGGTTTTTGTGTAAATTGTCAATTGGATGATTTGTCCAGGTGGGTAGGCTAGAGAATCCATGGGCCTATCAACACTAGGTATAGAAAACTTGTCAAACTAGACGATCTAAACTCAGAGCATCCATTTCCTGCTAAGTGGTCATGAGGTTTGCCTCATTTTCAAGACCCTGATGAAGCAAGAGTGCCTTGAAAATTTTGGGATGTTTCATTGGCCCCTCTTTGTCGACGTTTGAAGGACAGACCCAAGAGACATTGACAAAGAATACGAAACACTGTGAAATATAGGATGCTAACATCGCTCTTCGGTGATCGCCAAGATGTCACTCAGCTATTCTTGAGAGTGTTGCATTAGTTATGTGGAAAAGAGGAAAAGGTTAAGCAGGGGAAAAGAGGCTCAGGAAAATAGTAAAGATTAAACTTAGCAGAATCCCTCGTTGGAATGCTTGTGAGGGAGTTGTTTGCATGGTCATCTTTGCTTTTACTAACCTTCGACCTCTCATCGAAATGCTTAGAGAGGGTGATTGCGAAATAGCTTATGTGCCATTTGTTTTAGGAAACTTCTTTTTTTTTTGCGCTAGCTTTTGGTCTTTTACGCTTTTTTTTCATTGTTCTACCATTTACATTTGCAAACAACCTTGTCACAGCATAGGTGTTTCTTTCCTAGGATGAGTTGTGTTACATCCACATGGGGCTTTAACCTACCTACAGATGCTTCCCATGTGGAAAGTTGTGTTACGTGCGTCATGGACTTTGTGGTTGGGCATATGGGAGGGCTTCACAAGCATTAGAAAAATTTCTAAAAGATGTGTGTGGAAATTTTGGGAGTAAGGAACGAAGTAAAGGAGGCTAAGGGGGAGGATAGGATTTGCGCTTTGAAGTAGCTGAGCTAGTGAGGACGGCCATCTTAGAATGATGTAGCATCTTGTCTGCATGGCGAAACGCACCTTCGACCAACATCCCTCTGGTACACATCCTGCAAACACAACAGAGAGAAAACCAGATGAAACAACCATGATGAAGGCAAAGGTCCTTCTTTCTTTGGACACTGCTAGAGCTTTGGACATTGTTGTTGAGGCATACAACATCCAAACTAGGAAGGCCATCAGCAACTCTAGCAGCATCAGCGTGAAGAGGTTGGCGTAGAGGCAGCTAGGAATTGCTGTGAATGCAGGTGCTCAGGAATCCCCACCCAAGATGAACATCATGCAATTTAGATGTGAGATGGGCTACCTAACAACTAAAAATTTCTTGAGCTTGGGTGCTGGTGGGGGTCGGAGAATAGCAATACTGTGGCTAGGCCATAATACTGCTGGAAGTCCAACAACAGGTGTTGACCAGGGAAGCTACAGCTAGGGCGATGAGCCATGGTGGTGGTGGCTCCAGAGAGTCAATAAGATGTCATAAGACATCTCTAGAGGATCAACAAGATGTCAAGGGCAATGGTGTTGCACATATTCCTGAGGGTGTTTCCTTAGCATCGTGAACTGCATTTAGGAACTGAAACGTCTCACCTCGTGTTGGCACTGTGCACACTTGCTTGTTGTGTACTGGCATAGATGCCTTTTGGGGACGTGCTGTGAACCTATTTTAAGGTCCTGGTATATCATCATGTGCTGGTTTAAGGTCCCATTAGACCATGGTATACTAGTTTAAGGTTCTAGCAGACCGTTGTGCTAGTTTAAGGTCCTAGTAGACCGTACTTTGCCAGTTTTACGTCATGGAAGACAGTCTGTTCCAGTTTATAGTCATAGTAGACTATCTATGTGCTAGTTTAAGGTCTTAGCAGACTATCTATGTGCTAGTTTAAGGTCTTAGCATACTGTCTGTGCTAGTTTAATGTCATGGCAGATTTTCTGTGCTAGGTTATATTGCTAGTTTTATGTCATAGTGGATGATCGATTACCTATGCCAGGTTTATGTCGTAGTGAATGTTGGTGAAGCTTTGCCAATTTTACATCATAGTAGACGTTTGCTTATCTTTTCTAGTTTTACCTCATAACAGACGTTTGCTTCTCTACTTCATGCATCAGATGTAGTACATCTTGAGATATGAGTGATTCACCAGATTTGCAAACTCGTTGTCATCCATGTCTACCAGCTTGAAGGTCCAATTCCCATAAGCTTTTGTGACCATGTATAGACCTTCCTAGTTTGCTGAGAATTTGTTCATATGCTCACAGATAGCCTTGAGAATGAGGTCTCCCTTCTGTATTGGCCGTTGATGTGGATTTGCATGATGTTTTTGTTGTTTCTTGTTCTGATAATGCTCTATGCAACCCAATGTTTGTGCACGCTCCTCCTTTGTTGAGTTGAGGTCGATGATCCACAACTCGTTGTTCTGGGCTTCGCTCACAACATTTGATAGGATCATCCGAAGTGATGGTACCTGCAACTCAAGAGGTAACACTACTTCAGATCCATACACAAGACTAAAAGGTGTCTTACCTGTTGCAGTCCTACATGTCTTCCTATAAGCCCACAACACATAGAGGATTTTCTCATGCCATCGCCTCTTGCTGTTGTTGAGAATTCTCTTTAGTAAGTTGATAATGAACTTATTTGTAGCCTCTACTTGTCCATTCACTTGTGGGTAATATGGTGAGGAGAATGAATACCTGATGCCAAGATTACTGTAGAAGGTTAGGGTTTCCACACAACTAAACTATGGCCCATTGTCATCACAATAGTCATCGGAAGTCCAAACCTTGTCACGATGTTATCCAGGATGAAGTGGAAAATCTGCTGAGATGTAGTTTTCTTTAGGGGAATAGCTTCCACCCACTTGGTAAAATACTTGGTGGTGGTGATGATGAAGGTGTGCCCTATGGAAAACTTAGGCATGATAGGTCCTATTATGTCTAGTGCCCATTGTTAGAAAGGCCACGTGATCTGCATTGGATGCAACTCTATAGGAAAAACGTGTAGAAGATTTGTGTATCATTGGCACCTATCACAAGTCTTGACTTTGGCTAGGCAATCACGCTCCATGTGAGGCCAGTAGTACCCTAGGTGTTTGATTTTTAAATTCATGGCCCTAGGTGCTATGTGTCCACCACACAGTCCCTTGTGTACTTCATTAATAACCTTTTGTGCTTGTTCCTCATTTATGCATGTCAGCAGTATCCCGTCATAGGAGCATTTTCATAGGGTGTTGTCTCCCATAAGAACATATTGTTGAGCATGCTTGCGGATCACATCTCTTTGGGCAGATGTCAATTTGCTTGGGGGTTTGCCATGTTGCAGGTAGGATTTAATGTTGGTGTACCACTCCTAGGTATCCATAGTGCTAATAGGGGCTACGTGTACTGCTTGAGTGATAGGCTCCGTACACTCGGTAATCAAAGCTGGAAAACTTGCAAACAAGTGTAATGACACATTTAATGCTAGGGTGGCCAGGGCATTTGCTACAGTGTTCTCATTGCATGGCATGTGTTGCACGTCCGTAGTTGCAAACTGTTTGAGCAAACTTTTCACTAGGTTGCAATAGGGTTGCAAATGTGTAGCTTTGCAGGCATAGACCTCGGTGACTTGATTCACAACTAGTTGTGAATCTTTGTGAATCGCCAGGTGTTGTATGTGTAATGCTTGGGTAGCTAAAAGGCCCCTTAGTAACCCTTCATACTCTGCTATATTTTTTGTACAAAGGAACGTAAAATGATAAGGTAAAGGTTGTATTTCCCTAGAGGGGAACATAATGATGGCAGCTGCACTACCCCCTCGCACAGTCAAGGCATAGTCAAAATGTAAAGTAACCTGAAGATGTGGTAGGATGGCATGGATAGTGCTAACATGCTCATCTGGGAATTCAGGATCTATGATCGCCTGGTCGTTGACAAGCGAGGTTGTAAGTTGCATCGCTATGGCTTAACCCTTCATCAACGGATGGCTCACATAATGCAAATCGAATTCCACCTTTATTGCTTTCCATCAGGCTATCCTGCTACTTTCATACAGGTTATTTGTGATAACCCAGATTATGTTGCTCTTGCAAATAATGTTAATCTTGTTACAAAATAGATAGTGTCTCCATTTCTTCAATGAAAACACTAAGGCAAGGCAGTTTCTCTTCAACTCATTGTATTTTTCCTCATACGCTATTAGTGCATGACTTAGGTAGTACACTGGTATCTCAAAGTCATCGTCTCATTTCTGACATAACAGTGCCACGATAGACATGTCTAAGGTGGCAAGGTAGATGAAGAAAGGCTTATCCCTCTGTGGTGGGTAAACAGTTGGGAGGTGTAAAAGCTCTTTCTTTAGATCATCAAAGGCTTGTTGGCATTGAGTTGTCCATTCAAAGTTAACCCCTTTCTTTAGAAGATGTTGCATAGGGTGTAACTTGTCAGTCAACTTTGCTATAAACCTTCCGATGAACTGTACTCTACCTTGTAACCTATGTAGTTCTTTAAGGTTTGTATGAGGCACCAGGTTGACAATGGCCTTAACTTTGTCAAGGTCCACCTGTATTCTGGCCTCCAACACTACAAACCCTAGTATGCATCTAGTTCTCACCCTGAAGACATACTTTTTTGGGTTAAGACGCAATCATGCATCTAGCAACATTTGAGGACTACCCCTAGATCATGGGGATGATCAGTGGCCTCTTTAGATTTAACTGCTATATCATCTACGTAGTCATTCAGCATTTCTATGATGTAGTTGCTAAATATGTAACTCAAGGCTCTCTAGTAAGTTTCTCCAACGTTCTTGAGCCGAAAAGGCATCATAGTGTAACAAAAGGTCCCCCATGAGATCATGAAGGTTGTTGTTAACTGATGCTCTGGGTTAATGTGAATTTGGTTGTAGCCGGAGAAACCATCCATGAAGGATAACAGAGCATGACTAGTCGTAGTGTTGATGAGTTTATCGATACTTGGAAGTGGAAAATCATCTTTGATCATTGCCTTATTTAGGTCTCGGAAGTCTATACATATTCGTATTCCTCCCATTTTCTTAGAAACTATGATGATGTTAGACACCCATTTTGAGTAGTCAACTGCCTGGATGAAACCAGCCTAGTATAGCTTGGTGATTTCATCCCGTACGGCTAGTGCAATCTCTGGTTTAACCTTGTGAGCCTTCTGTTTAACTGCCTTCATGCACGGGTCTAAGAAAATGTTGTGTTGTATTAGCCTCGGATCTAAACCTGGCATGTCATGGTATGACCATGCAAAGACTTCAATGTTATCTTGCAGAATTTTGGCCACATCTTTGTGCATCTATGAATCTAGGAGGGAGCTAAGTTTCAACATTTTTATCTCCCCCTGGATGTGGTCACAAGCATTTCAATGAGAGGGTCCTCAGTCACATCCCCAACCTCTAAATCTAGGGCTTGGACTAGATGCCTAGGCCAGTTTGGGGATGCTTCTAAGGACGCTATGATGCTAACTGCGGATGATTCCCAGTCTATTAACTCTAGGTTCAGTTGTCTTGCGAGTTCACCATGAGAACTTGTTAAAGTTAAAGGTGAAGAAAGATCATGATGGATTTCCATTCTTGCTCAACCTACCAAAATGAGATGAATGTCTAGTCAAGGGATACCTGTTTGTAGTAACTGTGCATAGTGAACATTTGCAAAGTAGCAATGAGATGCAAACAGTAGAAATAAGTGTAAAGTATGATACAAAGCTTAAAATTTGCCAGTTTAAGGTCGTGGCAGACCGTCAAGATGTAAAAATGCAAAACTGCTAGTGTAAAAATGCAAAATTGCTAATGTAAAAATGTAAAAGCTGCTAGTTTAATGTCTTTACGGACTACCAACATGTTAGAGTTTTAGTTTAAGGTAGTTGCAGACTGCTAACTAGATTAAAACTGTGTTACAATTGCTAGTTTAAGGTCTTTGTGGACGGCCAGAATGCAAAATTTTGAAGGTGCTAGTTTAAGGTCTTTGCGCACCGCCAACGAGATATTTTTGTGAAGGCAAGCAGCTAGTTTAAAGCGTGTCAAGGCTTTTCACTTGGGCCCACCTACTTTAATGCAAACAGTGCTACTACGCTGTGGCGGGCATGCTACGCTATATGGAATACTCCGCATTAATCAGGGAGAGAGAATGACAAGTTTCCTTTTCATCATTGCAGCTATAAATGGGGGTTAACCCATGGTAGACTCATCATTTTTACTGTAATAGTGCAAAGCTCACATTCGAAGCGTAGAGTGATTGTGCTAATAGGGAGCAAGGTAATTTGACGTAACAACAAAGAAAGAGCCAGTAAGCGAGACGATGGCTCCTAGGAAAGAACTCAAACACCTGGCACTCGCCAAGGTCGAAGAAGTGAAGGAAACCCTAGGGCATGTGTTGCAAGCACATGTCACATTGCGAGAGGAGACCATTGGCCTGGTAGGCTATTATGTCTTCTCTGTTTTCCTATGCCTCTGTTATTGTTTCTACTTTCCCTATTTTTATTTCTATGATTTTGTTTAGCTATCTGTGTTTTTTCTATCATCGTGTTGTCATTATTTTGGCCCTTACACCATCGCTGTTGCCATTTCGATCACGGCAAATGTACAGACGCAATGCCAAGATTGCATGCAACGTTGCCTAAACCACCATCACTGCGGCTATCATTGCTGTAGAGGCTTGAAAGATTTGAGCCACTTGACATGCAAATAGCATAGCGTACAACCCTCAGGAGGGTTTGGTCATGTGTGTGATGTGACAGTGTAACACATGCTTTTTCACGACGTGATGCTAATCACTTTGTTAGGCAAATTTGTTGAACAGATATAGTGCATTGAATTCTTCCTTGTTTAAAGATTTGTCTTTAGTTTTGTTGTTACTAAGTTAAGCTAATTTTGCTATGCTATTACCTTCATGTTTTTTGCTACACTATATGCATGAAGAGAATTGTGTTACGCTATCTGTTAAATGCTAATTTTGCTACGCTATGTCTAAGCTCCACTCGAACATGTTGTTAACATTTGCTACTACGTTGTGCAGGGTGGCACTAAGACCAATTTTGATTGTCCTAGAAATTGTAGGGATCATGTGCTGCGTAAGCAAACCAGTGGCCAATGTTCCTCTACGCCATGCATGTGCAGGGCAGCAGGCTATCTGGTTCCAGGAAAGAGCGCAGGACTTTTTGCAATTTCTCCTCCAACATTTCAATGTGATTGTTTGGTCACACTTGGCGGATGAGGTAGCTACTTTCATAACAGAAACCTTGTTGCCTAGGGAAAATCGGGGTATTTTGAGATTTTTGACGGATGGAGCAATTAGCAGTTGGCAAGAAAAAGGATCTAGTCAATGCCCCAGAAATTTGAGGCATCTGGTCTGAATCTAGGATATGCTCGAATATAATTGCTACCATCCATACAACACTTTATTTATTGCGCGTCACATGGGAACGTGCTTCCAGAACCCACCAAGAACCGTTTACTGTGTCTACGGGTGAGTTTTGTAGACATGTTCCGTTACGTTATGCAATGTTTGCTACGCTAGGAAAATGTTAACAGTGTGTTTTTTTACTAGGTTTTTCATCAACAAGAATGAGCTTCACGGCGATACGGATGTGTTGGCCTTAGAAAAGATGGCATTGCGGGAGTTTTCTTCCACTGAGAATATGCGTGCAGGCATGATAGGCCAATGTGGGGGTGAGTACAAAACCTACCCAACCCAGTATTCCAAGCATTATGATAGATGCAAGGAGTCTCGTTGGTTGGATGGGGGATGGGCACCCTTTAAACCAATCACCGTTGAAGATGTCTTGATTGATCTTTAGCTATTCCTATCATCGTTTAGACTTGGTAAGCTAAATAGTAATTTACTGCATGTTCGAGTGTCATTCCTATTTTTTCTGCTATTTATTCTTTGTATTAACTTATTTTTTTCGCTTTTTTGTGTTTTTTGTGCAAACTGCTACAAGGGTGAAGAAGTCTCAGGAGGTGACGGTGATTACCTTTGGGCATCAGGAGGCCAACATCTACTTCAAGTATGGGGAGGTAGATGAGAGCCAACACTAGATATGCAACATGGCCTCAAAATCCCTAATCAAGCACCTTCAGGATGCTGGGCTCATGGATTTGTTCCTGGCCATGAACCCGAGCGTCCCTACCACTGAGATGCTCGTCCTAGCTGACTCCTTTTCTGAAAAGGTAGACTACTTCTACACACATGTAAATGGTGTGCAGATGGTCCTTAAAATCAACAACCAACTATTCACAGACCTTTTCGGTGTCCCTGCTTATGGCCTCCTTGTAGAGTCAAAGACCAAGAAAGAGGCGAACCATCAGAGGGACATTGAGGAGTGGCTAGGGATTGCAAAAGGGCAAAAGGGGATTCTCATGGAGAAGGTCAAGCTGAAAGCTACCAAAGATGTTTACCTCATCTTCCATGCTCATGTGTTCCCCAAGCTACTCTCCTAAGGGAAGATTATTAGGATTGAGCAAGCTTGGGTGATGCGAGAGGTCATAGATGAAGGGGCCCATTACAATTGGGCTAGGAATCTATGCAAAGGCCTGCAAGCTAAAATGTTCATGCTTCATAAAAAGCATGAGTCACATTTCAATGTGCACCATGCCTTTTACATAACCTGCTTGTGGTGTTTCACAGAGTTCTTGGTAGTTTGTGAGAATGGAGTCTAGGTTATGCGAGATCGTAACCAGATTTCCAAACCGTGGATCTACCAAATCCTCTGGACCACCTAAGCCCAAGATCCCCCAAAAGCTATTGGGAAGTCATTTTCCATGATAACTAAGGATCGGGTGGCCTGCAATGTCCTTGGCCAGGATAGCATGGGAGAGGCACCCTCTGCTGCTATAGGTAGCATATCACAGGGGAAACATGTCATCGCCGAGATGGTGGCCACTAAGTTACAGCGAAAGAGGCCTCATCCAGACAAGGAGCCTCCCCATGCAGGCAAGGAAGGGGGCCCATCATTGTAGTTTAAACTATGTAGGATATAGCCTCCCATTGGTAAATTCTCTTCTCTGTATTTTTTTCTTCGCCTTTTGACTTAAATGCTTATTATGCTATGCTATGCTAGACAGCGTAGCATAGCGTAGCACCTACCTTAAGCTAACATGGTTTAAGCTATAATGCGAATATGTTTTTGTTACTAGAGGAAGAAGATGATGATGATGATGATGAAGAGGTGTCGGCCCCCAAGATGGAGGTGGCAAATAAAGATGCGGGGGCCCCAGTCATAGAGGAAAGGACCCCGATCAAGAGGTAAGGAGCTCCTGCTACTAAGGAATGGGCTCCTATGAACAAGTAAAATCCTCCTACTGACAAGGAGGACATTTTTGGAGATGAAAAGGAGCCTCCTATGGATGAGGAGGATGTTGGTGCCTTAAAAGGCAAGGCCCCAACAAATGAAGAGGAAGCCTACATCAACCGGGAAGGGACTTCTACTGGAGATCTCTCTGCCAAATGCAGTTCAGCATCGGGGGAGCAAATGAATGCTAAGGGTGCTGCCATAGTTTTGAGCTAGAAAGGAGGGGAACTACAATTAGATGCTGGTAAGTTTGACAATATATTTGAAAATATGTCAATGGGCGATCCCCCCGTTATCACCCCCAAGGATTTACTAGGTAGGATCCCCTACACTGTCATTTGTGTTACTCACAACTTTATTTCAGTCCATCTTGATCATTACTAACATGTTTGGTTGCATAACAGACAACATTGTCAATGCTGTAGGACCTCCTCTGATTCGCTTGGAACCATGGGCCAAGACCCTTGACAAGCTTACGTTCATGCAAGGGGTCGTTGATGACATGATTGGCCATCTCAGACATGTCAATCCTGAAGTAGGTAAGTAAAGTAGCTACACTAGGCTCTTTGAGGTTGTTACGCTAGACTTCTTAAGTTGCTAACTTTGCTACGCTAGTGTGACTAATGTTCTCTTTGTGTGGTCATAGCCTCTCGACTCAAGTGGGACTCTAAACGGGCATTGAAAGTTGATGATGTGCCTACATTCCCGCTTGAAGTGGCTGAGGTTCCTTGTCGCATATATGATGAGGCTAGCAAATGTACTTTGCACTCGGCATGCTCCTTGTGGGATTGTAGGCATGTCAATGAGGACCTGTGGAAGTGGATCCAGAGGACTGAGAAAGAGAAGGCTGAACTAAGCGCCAAAGTGAGAGACCTCCGATCCAGGTATGAGTTGCTCTTGGCTCATGATACCAATGATGGTAGCTGGTGCACAACTGTCATAGATTATGCTAGATACTAGATAGTCATGTGGTGCAACAACAAGGCCACTTGGGAGATTAGAGAACAATGGATGTAGATAGACTTGTTAGCTCAGAAGAACCAAGACTAGAAAGACTATAGCACTAGATTTTACGAGTGGGGGCAGTCCTAGAAAAACCATAAACATAAGTATAAACTGGAACGTGCCACCTACTGTAAACTATATCAGGATGCTTCAATGAAGGTGTTTACCCATAAAGCATTCATGAACACCATTGGTACTTTTGAAACTTGCAACAAGTTCATGGAGTAGGTAATGGTTAGTGAATCTCCTAAACAGGAAGTGGACCTTCCCACAAGTGTGATCGCTACTGCCTCCTTTTCTTTGGGACTATCGAGATGGATGGCCATCGAAAAGGAGAAAGTTGCTACAAACGTTGAATCAAGCAATATGTACTAGGCAGACATTTCGGAGGAGGAGGTCTGGAACCACCTTAGACTCAGTTTGGATTGCATACCCCTCAAGGTAGATGTAGGGCCGTCTCGGGTTAGTCACTTTTTGCTATGCAAAGGCTTATGCTCTATTCTAGCTTTCATGTGTTTCTCTAGTTGACTACTTCACTTTTTATAATGCAGATTCAAGATGAAGACGTAGGGCCCATAAAGGACAAAAATGAAGGGGTAGAAGAGGGCAGTGTAGAGGAAGGTGATGCAGAAGGAAACGATGTGGAAGGCAATGGTACGAGTGAAGATGATGTGAGAGAAGATGGAGTATGAAAGCATGTGTTTTTTTATTTTTTTGTATTTTTTGCAAAATTGTTGCAAACTTTGAATGAAAGAAGTGAATTTTAAGAGAAAATTGGTCTTATGCTAACTTATGCATTATCTATGTGATCGGTTTATGTTTTCGTTTTTAATGTTTCAGTTTTAGGCCGTCTTGGGCAATTGCTAGTTTTAGGCCATTTCGAGTCGTGCATAGTTTTATGCCATTTTGAACCATGGGACAATGTAGTTTTAGGCCATTTCGGGCCCTTGCTAGTTTTAGGCCATTTCAGGCCATCAAACAGTATAGTTTTAGGCCATTTCGGGCCACTACTAGTTTTAGGCCATTTTGGGCCGCTGCTAGTTTTAGGCCATTTCGAGTCATGCATAGTTTTAAGCCATTTCGAGCCCATGCTAGTTTTAGGCCATTTTGGGCCATCAGACGATCGAAGAAATCTTGCCAATTTAGGCCTTAGCAGGCCATGGAGAAGTTTAACATAAATAGAAGATATGTTAATGGTTTAAAGGAAGGAAGTTTCCATACCTAGTGTAGATGGATGGATGTGAGGTGAATAAGCGATAACTGTGCAATAGATGTTGACAAGGAAGGAAGCAATGGGGCTGCTACGCTATGCGTAACTATTTTCTAACTCATCTTGGATTGGGCAAGGCGTAAGGCTAGGCTGCTTTGCTACGGCCTTCATCTACATCATTGTCCTCTGCTTGGAAGGGCAACTCAACCCTTGCATTTTTGTTTTCTGAACCAGCATGTTGAACCAGCTTTTTCCTCAGAGGTTATGACCTCTGAGCCCTGTTCCATATCTACGTTGTTGATAGCTTGCATTGCTACCTCATCGCCATGGATTACTACCTCCCTACCTGCATAGGGTAGATGGATCTCCTGATGAATGGGCGAAGAGATAGCCCTAAGTTGCGCTAACCATGACCTCCCCAAGATCAAGTTAAACCTGGGCATCTCCTCAACCACGATGAATGTTGTGTTTGTGGGGAACTAGTCCCCTACCATGAAATCAATGTGGACTATGCCTTTCACCACGACCCATGCCCCATTGAACGACTTTAAGCATGATGTTGTCGTGGGTCTAATCTGGTCAACCAAACCCATCTTATCCACAATAAGGAAAGGGATGATGTTTGTAGCGGCCCCATCATTGACGTGTACCCTTCAAATCTTATGTTGGTTGACCCAAATTGTGATGAAAAGAGGTGTTGTAGTCACCTAACCCTTTTCAGGGTTTGTCCTAATGGAATCATCGCAAAAAGTTAGTTAGGATGGCTTTGGTTCTATAGGCGCAGAAGGAAGCATTACAAAGTGTATCACTTTTTCTTCTGTTGGCATGTTTTCATCAACCGGAAGTGTTGTTAACATGTGAACCAAAGCCTCACAATGTGTGGTAGATGTCATGATTAGGTCGTACATGTTCAATGTAGTATTTTTCTATTTCAAGGCTTGCTTAACCTAAGTGAAACCGCTCAAAAGGTCCTAACCACCTTCCTGTTTACTGCCTTTCTCCTCTTCCATTCATTCTAGGAGACAAATTTCCCAAGGAGAGATAATTTCGAGTTTGGGTTCAGACTCTCTTGGGTGAGGTGACGAATAATGTACATGTGTAGCAATGTTATCTTTCAGCGATAAGGACGTAGATGTAGGGGGTGAGGGCATAGTCTTGGAAGTACCTGGAGCGATACTTTCCTTTGACATCTCACCTGTGGAGCACACTTATCATTTCTTAGGATGAGAAGGCTATGAAGCTATCTTATGTGGGGCAAGGGCTATTGAATAGCTTGGCCCCCTGATAATGAATGGAGCTAACAATGTTAATGTACATAGTGGTGGTGTGGTTTTGCTAACAGGTGGTGTAGGGGTGGATGTCTGAGGAGGGACTCTCAAGACAAACGATTTTTGTGGGGTTTGATTAGCTGCTGGTGGTACTGGTGCACTACTTTGAGGCACTCAGACCACAAACGGCTACTAGGGTAGTCTAGGATTACTATCAACGTCGATGGTGTTGATAATGTAACCGGTGTTGTTAGCATTGAGAGGATCCATGTAAACATGCAAGGATTGATTCTCGGGACGTACTGGGTTGCTTTCGTCTAGCACCAGTTTCCCCTGATCGATCATCCTTTGGATGTCATCTTTTAAGGCCATACAGTAATCCATGTTGTGACCACACTATTCATGGTAGTCATAGAACCACTCTCACCTGAAACCCTTAGGAACTAGGGGCTCATTGGGCAAAGGCAAAGAGGGGTTCCTAAGGAGTTCATAGTACTGTTGATGTTTCTTGGCTCCCTCCTCTGACATCTGCTTATGTTGGATGTACCCTACCACCAGTAATTGCTTCAAAAGATCTGATGCCTTGACGGGCAGCGAGGTATACTTTGAGTGATATTTATATTCAAAGTTTGGTTTAGGTGGTGCAAATGCTTTAGGTGTGGATGTGGAAGGTTGAGGTGCGATTCCCTGCTTGGGTGCGGGGTTAGTTGCAGGTGTGGTCGATTTCTTGTTATTCTTGTTACTATTATTGGGTTTGGCTTCGTTGGCCACAACAACCACTGTAGCTGTTGCAGCCTTACCCATTATCTTTGTCCTTCTTCGTGAAGGTGTTCTTATATGTAACGTAGGTCAGGTCTTTGCTTGCCTCACCTGCATCCTATATGCTCTTAGTTTAGGCGAAAGCCTAACTGAGAGTGTGTGGAGCAAGATAGTACAGCTTAGACTTAATAAAGTCATTCATTGCATCCTTAAAGATGGCTACAAGTGGGCCTCTGCAATGGGCTCGTAGATTTCATTAAGGATCACACTCCAACATTGGATGAACTTATGGACTGGTTCTAGAAGGTCTTGTTTTATGCTCATCAACTAATCCAGCATGATCTTTGGTCTCAAGTTGTACTTGAAATGTGTCACAAACTAGGTCAAAAGCCCCTCTAGGGTTGAGATGGAGGAGCATGGAAGTGCACAGTACCAATCCAGGGCTTTTCCTATTAGAGACATGGGAAAGACACAGATGATCGTATGCAGCCATTGTTGCAACAGAAGGAACTAAAACCTGAATGTAACAAGGTGTGCATTGGGATCCCCCTTCCCGTTGTATTTTTTAAAGTGGGGAAGTGACATCCCAAGGGGTAACGTTAGTGTGGGGACTACCGAGCTGATGAGATCATCCTGGTAGAAGTCCATGACTTGTACCATATCAAACCCGATAGCCTTGAGTGTACCGTTCGAAATCGTCGGTCTTCGGCTGGAAAGAAACAGAAACCGGGGGATCACCAAACACGCACAGAAGACCCTACCTTCGCTTGAGGGCAAGCTGGAATTAATGAAGGCAGAGTATCTTGAGTGGTCCATGCGTGGATCAGACAAGGATTTCCCCAAACATACACCGAGGTGTTATATGCTGGGCTATATGTGAACGACATAACAGATGTAAAACGAAGTGTAAATAGTGTAACTGGTGTAAACAGAGCGTAAACGTACGAGGGCGTAAACAGTAAACATGCAACAATTAATGGAAAAACTGTAATAGATTCTAGGAAGAAAATGCAGCAATATTATTGCAAAGTGAGAGTTACAATGCACCGGTCTAATGCAGTTGTGGCTTTCACACAAGGTGGACGAATAGCCCTGGTGGATGCAAGGATGACTGTGTGCTGGTTCAAACTGCAAGCACAGCGTAGAGGCTGTATGCTCAGCATACAGGGTTGAGGTTCAGCGTACAAGGTTTTCTGCTCTGGTTCTTAGCATCTCTGTTTTTCTCTTTGGTTTGCTCAAAATTGCCTACAGACCTGGACCTAGTGAAAAATTAGGGTTTTTATACAGGTTTAGACGTTAGACTCGGGTTGGGTGACACGTGGCGCGTTGACCGGGTGCAAAAGAATAAAATTTACAAGTGTACAACATGCTGCATCTACTGAGCGTGTATGCTGGGTGTATACGCTGGGTGTATACACTATATCTGGTGGGCGTAGGCTTTGGGCGTATATGCTAGGCGTATACGTTGGACATGCAGGACGTACATGCTGGGCGTATACACTAGATGTGCTAGGCGTATACGTTGAGAATGTATTCTTTGTCTGCTAGGCGTATACGCTGGGTGCATACATTGTGTCTACTGGGTGGATACGCTGGGCACATACATTGTGTCTATTAGGCGTATACACTGGTCGTATACATTGTGTCTGCTGGGCATATACGCTGGGCGCATACGTTGTGTTTGCTGGGCGTATACGCTGATGGTTGCTCTGTTTGTATGAATTGCTGCCTTGTACCAAATCTTGTTCTGCAGTGCTATTTCCATGTCATTTTCAGGGATTGCATGCTAGGCCTATACATCAGTCGTACAAGCTGAGCGTACTTGTGAGGCATGTACGTTGTGGTGTGTACACTGGGCGTATACGCTGAGAATGTATACTTAGTATAAACTAAGTACTTTGAGCTCCGAAGTTGCCATGTTTGATAGCATATGTTGTCGTGATCATCAGTGGGTCCTAGGGAACTGCTCCTTGTTGAGTTCGACTCCGCTTGAAATTGTCTGTGGGACCCTCAACCTTCAGCCATGCTGGGGAACATCATGACTTAGCTCGATTCTTGTTGGAAAAGTACTATGCTCAAAATTTTGTGGTGTTTCATTGGCCCCTCTTTGTTAACACTTGGGGGAATCGACCCGAGAAGCATCAACAAAGAAGTGCAAAACACCACAAGTAGCTTGGTAGGAACATTGTCCATTGGCACCTTGGCTAGACATCATCGTGCCATGTTCAGCAGTACCTAGGATTGGGGAAGTAGAATTTGTAGCTGGATAGGGACATGGGGATTGTGGGGATTGAGAACTAACCAAGGGATTGTGCATGGTAAAGGAGATGCTCTGGTGTGTATCATGTTGATCCTTGTCAATAGCCATTGTTTAGCAGACTCAGAATCAAAACATGAGATGTGCGTCCTTTGGCAAAATAAGACTCTTGATCAATGTCTAAGAGGACTTGTCGACAAAACCAAAGCCATGTAGTGATAGGGCCCTTGTTTAGTGTTCTAGGGGTAGCCTGTTGGCAGAGAGCCAAAGCCATGTAATGGGATGTTTCTTGATTATTTTAAACATGAGCATTTACTTTTGAGGCAACTACCGTCCCATCTTGTATTTTATGTGGGAAGGGACAACATTTTTTTTTGTGAGAAGCTTTGTTTTGATCTTGTACTCAAGCTCAAGCGCCATGGTTTGGGTTGCAACCGCTTAGGAGTCGCGCGATATGCAATGATATGTTCGATGTTTCGAGTTGTACCAGATGTGTTCGGAATGTAACCAAGTATAAGGTGTGGAAGGATAGGTGGGATATAAAATGGGGGATGTACTAGTGAATGACTTGATTAGTCTTGTCACGTGCACAGTGAACAACGTCTCACCTTGCTGCTTATGATGAAGTGCATTCTTGTGCGAACACCTCTGAGTGTCATCCTGCAAACACAACTCCAAGAAGACAAGAAAACCATGAGTGCATAAGCAAGCTTAGACTTAAATAGCTACTAATGAAACAAAGGAACCAGATGAGATTTTAGGCACTGTATATAAATGGCAGCAATGTCGGTAGGATCGGCCGAAGACGAGCGATTCAGCGATTCTGAGGACGTTCGAATGCAGCCACTGATTGAGGAACCAGAGATGAAATTGCCAGTTTATAGTCTTAGCAGACTAGCATGGGCTAGTTTTATGTCATAACCCATTGGACATTGCCCGTTTAGCGTCATGGTAGACGGTACATTGCCAGTTTCTAGTCTTAGCGGACCATGAAGAGACAAACCAGTTTATAGTCTTAGTGGACTCTGGTGAATGCAACTGTGGCAGTTTACTGTCGTACCAGACGGGTGCTAGTTTATTGTCATTATGAACATTGTGTAGTATCAGTTTATCATCGTGATGCTAGGACGAGATGTGGTATTAGTTTATCGTCATGATGCCAGGACGAGCTGTGGTATCAGTTTTAAGTCATAATTCCATAACTATTCTATGGTATCAGTTTACCGTCATGATTCCAGGACGAGTTGTGGTATCAGTTTATAGTTGTGATGCCAGGACTCACACGTACCTGAGCTTGTACTTAAATATGGAATAGTTTCAAGAACAAGTGATTGGTCAGATTTGCGAGCTCATATCAGCTAACTTAAATGCTTCGTTGTCGTATGCTTTGGTGACCAAGTAGGGCCCTTCCCAGTTGGCTGAGAATTTTTTCGAGTGTTTCCGAACAACCTTAAGTACAAGGTCACCTTCTTTGATGGGGCGCTTATGAATGTCGTGCTGATGACGTTGTCGTTGTTGTTTTTGGTACCATTCGATCTGATCGAGTGCACGTATGCATTCCTCCTCCACCGAATCCAAGTCAATGATGCATAGATCATTGTTTTGCTCTTCGTCCAGGAGTCCAGAAAGTATGATCCTTAAAGACGGTACCTATAATTCCAAGGGTAAAACAGCTTCTGAACCATAAACAAGACTATATGGAGTTTTACCTATTGAAGTCCAATGTGTAGTACGATAGGCCCACAATGCGTATACCAACTGTTCGTGCCATCTTTTCTTACTTTGGGTAAGCATCTTTTTAAGTATAGTAATGATGGTTTTGTTGGTGGCCTCTGCTTCCCATTGCTCTGAGGGTAGTAACGGGATGAAAATGAGTTTTTGATCCCCAGACTTTCAAAGAAATTTTTGGTTTTGGCACTGCTGAATTGCGGCCCGTTGTCAGTGATGATGGTCATGGGGATACCAAAACAGGTCACAATGTTCTCAAGAATGAAGTTGCATACGTGTTTAGATGTGGTCTTTCAAAGGGGAATAGCTTCTACCCACTTCGTGAAGTATTCTGTTGCGGTTATGATGAAACTATGCCCTGCCGAAGATGAGGGTGTTATTGGTCTGATAAGGTCCAACCCCCACCTTTGAAAGGGCCATGTGATTTGTGCTATATGCAACTCATTTGGTGGGACATGGATTAGATTACTATGTCTTTGATAGGTACTGCATGTTTTAGCCTTGGAGAGATAGTCATACTCCATGTGTGGCCAATAATAGCCTAAGCATCTTATTTTTGTTTCCATTTCTTTAGGTGCTATATGTCCTCTGCATAGCCCATCGTGTACTTGCTCAACGATTGTTTGGGCATTAGTGCTACTAACGCATGTTAGCAATATGCCTTCATAGGATCTACGACACAATGTGTCTCCTACCAATGCATATTGCTGAGAACGCTTTCGTACAGCATCTTTTTATGCATTCGTTAAGTGTTGCAATGTTTCACCGCGTAGAAGGTACTCTTTTATGTCGTCATACCATTCTACCATGTGTGTTGTACTAATGGATGCAATTGGCAACACATCAAGAGTATCGGTTATGGATTTGGCACAACCGATTATGGAGCTTGGCAATGTATGGAACATGTCAGGTGATATGTTTAGCGCTAGGGTGGCTAGTGCATCTGTGATGGTATTATCGTTTAAAGAGACATGCTGCACGTCGATGTTTTCGAATCACTTCATTAAGTGTTTGGCTAAGTCACAGTATGGTTGTAAATGTTGCGCTTTGCATATATAAATGTCTATGATTTGGTTTAAGACCAGTTGTGAGTCTCCTCTGATCACAAGTCGTGCGATGTCTAAAGCTAGTGCTGCCGTAAGACCTCTAAGGAGACCTTCATACTCTGCTATGTTGTTGGTAGAGTGAAAATCGAAACGATAAGCAAAGGGTCAAATCTCCCCAGAGAGATAAGTGATGACAGCGGCAGCACTTCCTCCTCGAGAGGTGGATGCTCCATCAAAGTTCAAAACGAGTTCGTAATCATCGAGCACTATGGCTATTGCACTTACATTTTCGTCAGGGAATTCTAGCTCTATCGTTGCTCGATCGTGTGTTGGTGACGTGGTCATTTGATTTGCTATGGCTTGACCCTTAACTGATGACTGCACTACGTAGTGTAGGTCAAACTCAGCTATCATGGCTTTCCAACGGGCTATTCAACTTGTCTCATAAATGTTTCCCGTGATGGCTCTGAGCACATTATCCTTGCAAATTATGTTTACTTGGTTACGGAAGAGCTAATGTCGCCATTTTTTTAGGAAAAAGGTTAGGGCTAAACATGACCTCTCCACCTTGTTATACTTCTTTTCATGAGCAACTAATGCATGGCTTAAGTAATAGACCAGGACTTCAGTTCCATCATCTCATTTTTGGCAAAGCATGGATGTAATGGATGAGTCCGAAGTGGCAAGGTAGATGTAAAATGGTTTATCATTTTGAGGTGGGTAAACTGTGGGTAGTTGAACTAGTGCTGTTTTAATATTGTCGAATGCTTCCTGGCACTATGGAGTCCATTCAAAATGGACATTCTTGCGTAGCAAGTGGTTCATAGGTTTCAACTTATCCGTTAGTTTTTCTATGAAACACCTGATAAACTGTAATCTACCTTGTAGACCTCAGAGTTCAGTAAGTTTTTTAGGTGGTTTTAATTTTGTTATTACCTTAACTTTATCTAGGTCTACTCGTATCCCTACTTCCGAGGCTATGAATCCAAGCATTTTTCCTGTTTTGATGCCGAAGACACATTTCTTTGGATTAAGTCTCAACTCATATTTTAAACAGCGTTTTAGCACCAAGTCAAGGTCTTATACATGTTTTTGTGATGTCTTCGATTTAACCATGATATCATCGACATAGTCATTAAGCGAGTGCAGCATGTAATTGCTAAAAATGAATGTCATGGCCCTTTCATATGTGGCCCCAGCGTTCTTGAGACCAAAGGGCATCATTATGTAACAAAAGGTTCCCCATGGTGTCATAAAGGTAGTCCGGAGCTAATGCTTTGGGTTGATGCGTATTTGATTGTATCCTAAGAAGCTATCCATAAAAGATAACAGGGCGTGCCCAACGGTCGAGTCAACAAGTTAATCAATGCTGGGTAGAGGAAAATCATCTTTTATGGTCGCAACGTTTAGATCTTGGAAGTCAATGCATAAGCGAATGCTTCCATTCTTTTTCGGG
This sequence comes from Gnetum montanum, assembly GCA_015680685.1. Lineage (NCBI taxonomy): Eukaryota > Viridiplantae > Streptophyta > Gnetopsida > Gnetales > Gnetaceae > Gnetum > Gnetum montanum. The sequence goes on from MNCI01028193.1 coordinate 143,278, forward strand.
ACTATGACCATGTTGGATACCCAATCGACGTAATTGACAGCCTGAATGAAACCAGCCTGATAAAGTTTGGTGATTTCATTGCAAACCGCCAATGCTACCTCGGGTTTAACCTTTCGTGTCTTTTGTTTTACGGGTCTCAATTTTAGATCAAGGATGATGTTGTGCTGGACGCTTTGAGGGTCTAACCCAGACATGTCAATGTGAGACCAAGAAAATGCTTTCATGTTTTTTCGAAGCACATTTTCTATGTCTTTAGCCAGCTGAGGTTGCGATAGTGTACTTGATTTTAATATTTTGGTTTCACCATTAGGCATAACAATGGGGGTTTCAGTCAAGGGGTCTTCAGTGATACTATCGGCTTCTATGTTAAGAGATTTTGTCATACCTTTGTAGCTATCTAGTGTTTGTTGTGTTGAAGCTATGACTGTATCATCCGTTGATAAACTTAACTGGATGAGATTTATGTCAATGTCCCTTACTATCTGTCCGTACGACCCATCGATGATTAATGGTGCGGAGAAATGCTGACAATCCATCGGGCTTGCTCCTGCCAATAAACAGAGCAGAATGAGCTAGTGGATATTGTTCCATGTTCTCTGGCAGCGTAAGTTATGTGTACATGCATGATGATGGTTTATTGTCACACCGGGACGCATGGCAGTTTAAGGCCATATCGGGCCGTCATGGATGTCTGTGGTAGTTTAAGGCCATACCAGGCCATCATGGGATCTGCAGGTGGTAGTTTGAGGCCTTACCAGGCTGCAAGGGATTTGTATGTGGCATTTTAAGGCCTTACCAGGCCGTGATGGCAGTTTAAGACCATACTGAGCCGAATGTTCGCCATAAAAGTTGCACAGGAGAGTCTGCGTCAAAATGTTCAGTGTAGACTTCTAAGGTTGGTTTACGAGGGAATCAGCATGTGGTAGTATTTGTTTTGGTTTATATATATATATATATATATTATTTTGTATTTCTAATTATTTTTAAAAATGAAAGAAATAAATAAAGAAAAAGGAAAAGAAACAAAACGAAGGGCGGCAACGGTGCAGCTCAGCGTTATATATATAGTGCAGGGGTGTCATTTGTGAGCATAAACATCGAGCGTAAGCGTAGAGGGTTCCAGAAGCAAGCTTAAACATCGAGCGTAAGCGTAAACAGTGAGCGTAAGCATAAACAGTGAGCGTAAGCGTAAACGACCAAACCCCAGCGTAAACCTCCAACCCTGGCATAGAGGCTCAGCGTAGGCATGAGCGGTTTCGTTCATCAGCGTAAACCTTGTTAATTGCAGTGTAGAGGATGCCAAAATGGGAAAGGGCAAGGAGGTGGAACGCCAGGGGAGGAAGGGGCCTGATCTGACTTTTGTGGAGGAGAGTGAGGCCATGCTGTAGTGTGTGCCCAGGCCGAGGGTTCCATCGTGGCCTGGATCATCACACAGGTAGGCTCTAAATCTGCCTCTATTAGTTATTTTCATCTGTACATATTATTTTGGCGTAGACGGTTTTCGTAGCGTAGACAATCTTGGTAGCGTAGAGAGTGTCGGCGTATACACCTGGCGTAGACAACTAGGGTAGAGGGTTTCAGCGTATACGCCCAACGTAGACAACTAGCGTAGAGGGTTTCGGCGTATAGGCCCAGCGTAGACAACTAGCGTAGAGGGTTTCTATAGCGTATAGCGTAAACTTGTTTTGTCAGTGCACAGTGTAAACAATTTTACGAGTATGAAATGTAGATGATTTTATCAGTATGTAGCGTAGACGATTTTCACAGCGTATACCCTGACTATTTACACAGTGTTCAACGTAAATTGTTTACACAGCATTCAGCGTAAACTATTTACATAGTCTTCAGCGTAAACTATTTGCATAGCATATACGCTGAACGATTTTACGGCATATACGCTAATGATTTTCACATCGTATACACTGAGCATAAACAGTTTGTTTGACAGCGTATACGCCGTGTTAGGTAGTGTATACGCCGAGCGTAAACAGTTTTTGACAACGTATACGCCAGGTTAGGCAGCGTATACGCCGAGCATAAACAGTTAGTAATTTTTCCAAGTGTCGGCCTACAATGTGAAATTTTATTTTTCATCTCATTTTTATGTATGGCTGATTTACCATGGCATTTTGGTTGCTTGCAGAGACACTGAACCTTTTCTCCTAGTAGTTGAGCTAGTCGGAGTACTAGCATGGTTTGGCCCCATTGAGGCTGATGAACCTACCCTGGATCTGACGGTTGACAATAATGGGGTATGGTTCAGGGAAGGGGCCTGTGAGTTCTTCACCTTTATGCTTGATAGATTTAAGGTGGTGGTCTGATCACACTTGAAAGAACAAGTGGCCCAGAGCGTGCTTGAGGCGATGTTGCTAGGAGCTTCGAAGGGCGTAGCAATTTTTATGGAGGATATCGATGAGGGGCCGCTTATGATCAAGGATGGTCCCTCTGGCAAGCCCAGGTCTACTCACCTGTTAGCATGTGTGTGGGACCTACTGCCACAAGGGCATGATTATCTTAACAACACCTTGTTTCTGGCTGCACGCGTGCACATGTTGTTTCAGAACCCTCCTGGCACAGTATACCGGGTAGAGAGGTAATATTGTTTAGCTTGTCATTTTTGGTTTTATGGTTCGGCGTTTGCTTCTGTTTTGACAACTATTCTTTTGCAGGCCCCAAGTTACCCAAGATGGCACTTGCGTTCATGATGATGGGCTTTCCTTGGCTCATATCGCTCTAGAAACCTTTATGGCGGGTCCCACCCTTCGTGGAGCTGTGTTAGCTCAAAGCAAGGGTGATATTGTACATTTTCATAAACGGTTTTCTAGAGCGTTCACCCACTGCATAGCTCGTGGATGGTTGCATGGAGATTGGTCGCCTAAGGGACCACTTTTTCCTCGTGACTCTAACTTGGGTAGCACCTCTAAGTCCACAACTGAAGGTAAGTGACAATATTCTCTAGATGTGTTAATGTGTTTGTTCAATTACCGGGGGTTATACTGATGTGATGGTTTTGAATTGTATCTACAGTTGATGTCCCTCCCGATGGAGACCCTGTCACAACAGGACGAACTGAGAGTACTCTCTCGATGAAGTTCAGGGAGATCAGTAAGGCTCAGAAATGGTTGCGTACCCATGCCCTGCCATCCATCGTCCGTTGTTTACGTGACATCGGCCTTATGGAGCTCTTTACAACTCCGAGCCCTGATGTATCGATAGCTGAAATGATTGGAATTGTTGATTCGTTCGACAACTCCGTCTCTTACTATAGCACCTGGATAAGGGTGTTAAGATAGTTTTCCATCTATCGCCTAAATTCTTTTCGAACCTGTTTGGTGTACCAGTGGATGGTATAAATGTAGTTTTGGATAGGGCTCATAAAGAACTCCATACGGTTCATGAATTAGAGGACTGGTTGGGCGTTACCAAGGGTGCTAAGGGATTCCCTATGTAGGGGAAGTAAAAGGTTGAAGAAGTTAATGAACTATATCCCCTGTTTAGGGCACAGGTATTCCCTAAATCCCTTTCTCAGGTGCAGAGTCTTGGTGTTGAAGCTGTGCGTATTATGCAGACTGTCCTAGAAATCGGAATCCGTTACAACTGGGCCCAATTTTTGTTGTTGGGCCTTCATAAGGAGATAGTGCGATTGCGCTCAAATGTCGAGGCGCAGTCCCAATTTACCTTTGCATTCTTTACCGGTTATCTTCACTGCTTAGCCAAGTTTCTAGTGGTTCGTGCGGACAATAAGTATGTTCTACAGGATCGAGGTCAATTATCCTACCCATGGATCAACCATTTGTTTGAAATAGCTGAGTCCCAAGATGCACCCGAGGGAATTGATGAATCCATATCTATCAGGATAGGGGGACCATCTGGTACCTCAATCCACACACGTGACAGTGTGGGGTTGGAACTAGATGACGTGCCTTATACCGCCAAGAGAGCAGAACGGGTCATCAAAGAGACAATTGGGAAAGCCAAGTCAAAGCTCTCGAAACGTGAACGCTCAACAGAGGTGGCCTCAGATATAGCAGAGCCGCGGGTGAAACGCATACAGTTTAAGATGCCTATCTGAGGTAAGTAAACTCAGTACTCTTATTGCTTTATCGTTTTCGTCTTATTCATAATTTTTATTTTGACCGCTTACATGTCACTGATGCCTTCAGACTTAACTCGAGAAGTGAGGAGGTAGGAATTAGAGATAATCATTGAAGAGGAGGAGGTTATGACAGAGTTAATAATTGAGGAGGAAGATGTGAGTAAAGATCAGGCGGGAGGAATGGAGGAGCTATGGGAAGACACCATGGAGACTAAATTGGTCGATGACCAGAGTGGTGTCGATGAAATGTTCAATAGCTTCCTCAAGGGAAGGTTGGACCTTGGTGACCCTCCAAACCCAGAGGGGGACAGGGAACATGGTATGTTTTCTTTTATTTTATTGCGTCGCTTTGTGAGTTGTTGTTTCCTTGGTGTTTTACTTTTGTGTTTTCATCCCTTCCAAATGAAGGTAGTGAAACCAGAACGATGCGGCTGGACGTGCCCATGAAAATGGTCCCCCCTGAAAGGACCGTGGAGGTTAGTCCACCTCGTACTCGTGGACCATTTACTTGGACAGAGATGCCAAGTAAAATGGATTTTGTGGCTGGTATCGCTGAGGAAGTTGTTCAACGCATTCAAGAAGCCCACCCTGAGATAGGTATAAATGTTTCAAGTTTTTTTATAGCTTTAGAGTTTCACACCCCTTTTTTTGTCATTTTAGCGTTCTTTCTTTTCGTGTGCGTAGGTGCCAAACTGAGGTGGGATCCATCTAAGATAGTTAACATTGAGAGTTTGCCCACACTATCCCCAGAAGTCGAGCAAGTGACAAGGCTAGTTTATGATGAAGTGGTGGAAGGTCTTGTACACAACGCCAAATCGCTTTGGCTTGTAAGCGTTCCATCAAACAGTTGTGGTTGCAAGTTCAAGCAAAGGAGAAGGAAGTTTCCGAGTTGTCAGTCGAGCGTGATGACCTCAAGGCTTAGTATGAGTTCACCTCTACTAAACTAAGTGGTGATCGTTCTTGGTGGACTTCCGAGGTCACGTATACGAGATACTGGAACCTACTTAATCACCATGCGTCACTGACCCAAAAACTAGCAGAGCGTAAGGCCCAGGTGGATCTATTGAACCTCAAGTATCAGGATTGGAAGGCTTTCACTTCCAAGGTACGCAAATGGGGTCAGGATGAAAAGAACCACAAGCATCATTATAAGAAATCATTGAAGGAAATATCCATTGAAAAGCGTCAACTTGAAATGTTTGTGGAGGGTCTGGGTCTGCGCTCTGCATTCGATACCTTTGCTCAAAACATAACTGTTGAGATGGAATCGCCTACAAGGGTAATTACAACTGCTTCTGGGGAGGTGTCTGTGGGTGAATTCCCTTTAAAGAATCCTACCTGGTTAGCTATTGATAAGGGGAATTCCTTGACAGATGTCGACCTAGGCCTTGATGGGACCGATTGGACCAGTGTCTTAGAAGAGGAAATCCTTCGCTGACTGGAATTTGGTTTAGGGGGGTCCCCTATAGTAAGCGTTTTGTTATTGTAAAATTCGTTCACTGAATAATGTTTTAAGGTTTTCTCTTTTATCCTTATGTTGATTGTTCCCTTTGCATTTTATAGGAGCAAGGTGATGATGATGTTCAGGAAGCTGGCCCCAATGGAGTGGGGGCTCATGATGCCAGCGGGTCTAAAGGGGATGATCCTCCTACCCCTGATGTTTGATCTTTGCTTTGAAATTTTTCTGACTTAGATTTATACGTCAACTGTAAATTGAGTGATTTGAGCTGTATTGAACAGATGAATAAAATCAGTTGACTCTTGTAATTGTACATCATTACATGTATATGTAAAAAAACATTTTTGTTGATTTTGAGTTTAATTGTAAACATGACATGGTAATGTAAAATGTTTTGGTTTGTTTTTGTGGTTTAATTATAGTGCACGAATGTAATTATAAGTAGGACTGAAAGATAATTGCGAAAAAGGACGACATGACAATGCAAGCGTAAATTCGAATAGTGAGCCAGAATTTGGGGGAAAAAACAAAGTATAAGTGGATGGTCTAGTTTAAGGCCATTTCGGGCCACATACGCACTAGTTTAAGGCCATTTCGGGCCATATGCGTAGTTTAAGGCCATTTTGGGCCCCAGCGTAAGCAAGGGACGTTTCGAATGACACAAGTGGATTTCTCGGTTGACCGACCATTTCTGATCATGGCTAGTTTTATGTCATTGTGGACATGATAGTTTAACGTCATTCCGGACTCTAGATGTAGTTTAATGTCTTTTCGGACTTGTTGTAGTTTAACGTTATTTCGGATAGTTTGTAGTTTATTGATTTAGTAATTTTTTGATTTTTCTCATTTTGACGTTAGGAGTAGTGTTAGCAGGTATGATTTTATATTTAGCATCCCCTTTGCTGATCACATTGAATGGTAATTCAGCCCAAGGGACATTTAATGGAATTGTTCCTGCGTTAGTGTTTTCTTGCGCTTCTGCATGTATCACGGTTTCTGTGTTAGTTGTGGTTTCTAAGTGAGGTTGTGTATGTACAATGTTAGGCTCGGGTATTTCTGTTTTGGGTGGATTTTTCTTTGTATCTAAAAGGTTATTTCCTACTAGCTATTGTTCATTTATGTCGTGTTGTCTAGGCTCTTCGAGCTTAACCTCTAAGCCTTGGTCTGAGTCTATGTACGATGAGATGATGGGTGTTGTAGCCTCCCCGTGTATGATGATCTTGCCGCCTTCGTAAGGCAGGTGAATTTCTTGGTGTATAGGGAAGGAGACTACTTTTAGTTGGGCTAACCAGGGCCTTCCCAAGATTAGGTTGAACCCTGGCATTTCATCAATTACCACAAAGTCAGCAGATGTGGGGAATTGATCCCCTGATATAAAGTATAGGGTCACGGTGCCTTTGACTATCACGTGCGACTCGTTGAATGATTTCAAGCATGTGGTGGCAGTTGATCTGATTAGCTCCATGAGCCTGAGTTGTTCGACGATGGGATATGGCACTACATTTGTGGCAGCTCCATCATCTACATGAACCCTATGTATCTTGAATTGGTTTACTCGTATTGTGATGAACATAGGGGCTATTGTTATCTCTCCTATTTTATTATCCCCCATGATGTTATCGTTGTGGAAACTTAATGGCTTGGAAATTGACCCTTGAGGCGAGTACATTACCGCATGAATTGAAGGTTCATTTGGAGGCAAGTCCTTGCTTACTGGGATAGATGTTAACATGCGCACCAAAGCTTTGCGATGTGTTTGAGATGTTAAAACTAAGTCATATAAGCTTAGTGAAGTATTATTTTGTTTGAGTGCCTACGTGACCTGTGTTAGGGCTGTTGCTAGGTCTCTACTGTTGGGCGTATGTTTGTCAACAGTGACTTGGTCCATTGGGCCCAACGGTTTTATTTCATGCATCGTTGGTTTGTCATTTTTTTCGAAATTGTTGATTCGGGCATATCAGGTTTTCTAGATGATTCACCCTCATAGCCTATGTTTGGTTGATCGTTAGGTTGTGTCATGGGTACTGCGTTTAGCGGGGTAGGTTTAGGAGGTCCTATGGCTAGCTGTTGACGCTCCTTCTCCAAGCGCTCGCGCATAAGCTTATCCGCTAGGCGTTCTCGTGTGTGATGCAGGGGTGCGGTTGGTTTTGGGGCCTTAGGTTGCTTTGGGACTTTCACTATGTATGGAGAAGGGCAGGGTTGTGGTTGGACGGTCGCATGCGGTTCAGTGCCAGACTGGCTGGGCACCTTGATGACATAGGGGCTTGGTTTATTTTGTGTTTGGGAAGTAGAGGATTGGTGACCACTAGGAGGTTCGGGTGTCCTAACGACGTTTGGGGTTGGCCTAGCTGGAGGTTGTACCTCTGCTATTGCGACCATGGATGGTACTCGGACTACGTAAGGGGCAGGCCGAATAGGAGGGGTTGGTGAGTTTGCAGTAGCAGCGACGGGAGGTACGTGCACCACGTATGGCTTCTCATGGGTCAGGATAGTAGGAGTTGCCACGGTAAGGGGTACTCGGACGACAAAAGGTTGTTGTGGGGGGCATGAAGGTTGAGGCACAGGTGTTTGTATAGTGGGCGGAATACGCACTACAAATGGTTTATTAGGCGTTTGCTGCTCATGGTCGGAATAGACTGTGTTAATGCTAGGTGCTTCAGGTTCATTATCAAGGTAGATTGTATTAATCACGTACGGTGCCTCTTTGGTATTTAGCGGATCTTTATAAGCACCCATGGCCTGGTTTTTTGGTTGGACTGGGTTGGCCACATCAAAAGTGATCTGACCCCCGTCGATCATTCGTTGGATGTCTTGTTTCAAGGTGAAACAGTAATCCGTGCCATGCCCATTACGTTGGTGATAGTCGCAGAAGCGATCCATTCTAAAGCCTTTTGATACTGGGGGCTCATCTGACATTGCTAGGCTTGGGTTTTGAACCAATTGACAGAACTGATCGTGTCTCTAGATAGTAGCAAGGGATAACTGTTTATGTTTCATTAACCCAGCCTTCAGGAGTTGGTCAAACAACTGTGATGGTTTCATGGGTAGCAGTGTGTATTGGGAGGGTTCTTTCCTCTCGAAGTTTCTTGTACAATTCGGTGTTGGGTTTTGTGATGAGGACGATTATGGTGCAGTCGTGGGAGTGGGTTTAGTGTAATTAGTAGGGGCAACAGATGGTTTGCTTTGTTATCCCATGTTTCCTTGCTATGTTTCCGCCAACGCTGCTATAGTTGTTTTAGCCTTTTCTTTATCTTTCTTACTGTGTTGATTCTTAAAGGCTATATACGTAGGATCGTGGCTATTTTGGGCCACCTCCTCTATGTTTTTAATCTGTACAAAGGCTTGATTGAGGTTACACACATTGAGATAATATAACTTGTATTTGAAAAATTCGTTAATAGCCTCCTTTAGAATGGTGAGGAGATACGTCTCTGGGATCAGCTCATGGAGCTCATTGAGAGCAACACTCCACCTTTGGATGAATTTTTGTATGGGTTCTAGAGGTGCTTGTTTGACCTGTATAAGGCTATCAAGTATTGCTTCAGGTTTCAAGTTATACTTGAACCTGGTAACGAATTGATGTAACAACTCCTCTAGAGAAAATATCGAGTTTCTTGGCAAGGCCCGATACCAATCAAGTGCTCTCCCTACGAGGGACATAGGAAACACTCGCAAAATGGCATGTGGCCATGCCTGAAGTAATACACATTCTAATCTAAATATTATAAGTTGAGCATTGGGGTCTGTCTCCCTGTTATACTTAGTTAGCATCGACAAAGATACACCCTTGGGTAAGGTTAGGGGTGGAATGGAAGAGCTGATGGGGTCATCGTGATAAAAGTCCACTACCTTCAACTCTCCGTCGGTGGCTGTCTTGAGGCGTTTGACCTTGTCAGTTAGTTCTTGCATTAGTTTTTTAACATCCACCCAGTCTTGAGCGCTAGGTATGATGGCAGCTTGGGGATGTGGTACAGCGTACAGATTGGATTGCTGAATAGTGGGTTGGAAGGCTGAAAACTGTGTAGTTGGAGGTTGTACTTGTGGAATATTTATAGCAGGTGGTATCAAGGGCAGCATATTGTGGGCAAGAGGTTGCTGTTGTTGTGGTTGTCCTTGGGGAATATTAGCTGGTAAAATTGTGTAAGGCGGTATGTTATAATGAGGGAGTTGATGTGATTGAGTACTAATCGCTGTCCATTGCCTGGTCATGTTGTGTGTTGGAATCCCCTGACCTTGTTGGGTTACCGCTGTGAAGGATGTTCCTTGGGTTGGGATGCGCGGTATGTAATGAGAAGATGTAGAAGCCGGTATTATGTGTAGCATTCTGATCACTCGGGGCAGGAAGGTTGCTCCTACATTGTTTTGAGGGGGTTGCATTTGTAAGAGTAGGGGTACCGTGGCCGCAGCAGGAATTACGAGGGGAAGCATGTTGACTTGAACATCGATCGCTGGAGGAATGGGGATGAGAGTGGCTGCATCTTGTTGAGGCACATGGGCTTGCGTGATTTTGAATGGCTAGAGGGACGTACTTTCATCCATGAATGGGTGAAACGCCGGGTTTGTATAAGTTTGTGGGTTGAGGGTGTGGTATGAGTCTTCATGCTCGGATTGAGCTGGGAACTCATCCTCTTCTTCCGGTTGAGGATTTACTACAGGCTGATCTAGAGACTGGCTCTTTTGTAGGAGGAGTTGTGTGATGAGCCCAGAGTAAGGCTCTGGAAGGGGGATGATATCGTATGGGGAAGGAATGAACTCTTGTCCTCCCCTATAGAAAAATTTGTATTACCTCTTAACTTCCATTTCGGCTCGGTCCATGGCTAGGCCGGCTTGTATTTTCACGCATATGAAATTGTACTGGTCTTGAGATATAATGTTAGATGACGGGTTCCTCCCTTGCAATCTAAGGGAATGGCGGGGCCCCACTGTGGGTTGTACCGCGGGTTGTTGGACGGCCATGGTGCCTATAAGGTTTGTGACCTGGGTGGTTGCAGCGGTGGGGTTTGTGGTGTTCATGATGAACGGTCGAGAATATGACACAGTGAAGGGATATGAAATGAGTGTACCTGGTGCGGCGTAAACCTACGTTGGTGATGTACAGTGTATAAACTGGGTCTCAGTGTATAGGCTTCAATGACCAGCATATAATGACGGCGTATAGGTATACAGCGTATAGTGGCAACGTAGAGAATCTACGGTGTAGAGTGTATAGCGTATACACTAAGCAGCGTAGACAGCGTCAGCGTACAGTGTAAACAGGGTTCATAGTGTACAGAGTGTAGCGTAAACTGAACAGTAGCGTAAACAAGTCTACGGCATAGAGCAAGTAGCATAAACTAAACAATGTAGACGCTAGGAATGTTGCAGACAGAGTTAGCGTAAGCTCAGCAGCGTAGATGCTCCATAGCGTAGACGCTGGGAAGTTTGTAGAGAGTAAGTTTTAGACTCAGCAGCATAGACGCTGGGAGGTTTGCAGACAAGGTTGGCTTATACTCGACAGCGTAGATGCTGGGAATGTTGCAGACAGAGTTTTATACTCGACAGTGTAGATGCTGGGAGTTCAGAAGACTGAGTTTTAGGCAGTTTGTGCCCTCCTTCTAGCACAATTGCTGTACCATCCAAAATCGTCGGTCTCCGGCTGGAAGGAAACAGAAACTGGGGGATCACCGGACACGCACAGAAGATCCTACCTTTGCTTGAAGGCAAGCTAGAATTAACGAAGGCAGAGTACCTTGAGTGGTCCATGCGCGGATCAGGCAAGGATTTTCCCAAACGTACACCGAGGTGTTATATGCTGGGTTATATGTGAACGACGTAACAGATGTAAAACGAAGCGTAAACAGTGTAACCGGTGTAAACAAAGCATAAACGTACAAGGGCGTAAATAGTAAACATGCAGCAATTAATGGAAAAACTATAACAGATTCTAGGAAGAAAATGCAGCAATATTATTGCAAAGTGAGAGTTACAATGCACCGGTCTAACGCAGTTGTGGCTTTTACATAAGGCAGACGAATAGCCCTAGTGGATGCAGGGATGACTGTGTGCTGGTTCAAACTGTAGGCACAGCGTAGAGGCTGTATGCTCGGCGTACAGGGTTAAGGTCCAGTGTACAAGGTTTTCTGCTCTGGTTCTTAGCATCTCTATTTTTCTCTCTGGTTTGCTCAAAATTGCCTACCAACCTGGATCTAGTGAAAAATTGGGATTTTTATACAAGTTTCGACGTTAGATTCGGGTTGGACAACACGTGGCACGTTGACTAGGTGCAAAAGAATAAAATTTATAAATGTACAACATGCTGCATCTACTGAGCGTATACGCTAGGCATATACGCTGTATCTGGTGGGCATAGGATCTGGGTGTATAGCGTATACACTGGACATGCAGGACGTACATGCTGGGCGTATACACTGGATGTGCTAGGCGTATACGCTGAGAATGTATTCTTTGTATGTTGGGTGTATACGTTGGGCGCATACGTTGTGTCTACTGGGCGTATACGCTGGGCGCATATGTTGTGTCTACTAGGCATATACGCTGGGCATATACGTTGTGTCTGCTAGGCGTATACGCTGGGCACATACATTGTGTCTGCTAGGCGTATACGCTGATGGTTGCTCTATTCGTGTGAATTGTTGCCTTGTACCAAATCTTGTTCTGTAGTGTTGTTTCCATGCCGTTTTTGAGGATTGCATGCTAGGTGTATACATCAGTCATACAAGCTAAGCGTACTTGTGAGGAGTGTACACTGTGGCGTGTATGCTGGGCGTATACACTAAGAGTGTCAGGCATATACGCTAGGCGTATACGCTGAGAATGTTGGGCGTATATGCTGAGAATGTATACTTAGTGTAAACTAAGTACTTTGAGCTCCGAAGTTGCCATGTTTGATAGCAGATGTTGTCGTGGTCATCCGCAGGTCCCAGGGAACTGCTCCTTGTTGAGTTTGACTCTGCTTGAAATTGTCTGTGGGACCCTCAGGCTTCAGCCATGCTGGGGAACATCATGACTTGGCTCGATTCTTATTAGAGAAGTACTAAGCTTGAAATTTTGTGGTGTTTCATTGAGGCATTTTATTTCCTCTGTAAGGGTCTAGATAAGCTGGAATGCTTGATCCAGACTTGGAACTATCGGGGTAGCTCCCATCTATGTGGTAACATGGGTAGTGACATGACCCATAGGCAGTGCCATTGGGGTGACCCCTATGAATGATGCTGCTTGCGTTGTCCACCACTCGATAGGTGGTGCTATTGGAGCAATAGCTACAGGCTATGCTATGGGGTAGGCCACTTGTGTGGTCGGTGGTACAATCCACAATCCCGCGCTTGGTTGTACCGTTTGTGGGACTTGGTATGCTTGATGGCTAGCGTAGTGGGACATTTGCAATGGTTGCGTAGCAGGAGAAGTAGTGGGTGGGGTCCACCAAGTGGATAGGCATGGACCTGCCACTGACAATGGGATAGGTGTAAACGTAGGAATGGAGGTAAAGACTACATGCAACTACAAGGTAGGTATGGTATGAACATGAGGCAAGGTAGCCATGACTGGTATGTGGTGTGATGCAAGAATAGACTGGTGAACAGTTTGCGGAGGAGTAGTGGCTACAAATGAGACTGGGGAGTAGGCATGTTGAAATGCCAAGGGCATGACATGGCTACCCATTGGCAACGACACTGGTGGTTGTGATGATGCAAATGTAATCATGAAGGGAGCAGCGATAGTGAGCTGGTTTGTCCAGAAGGACGGGATGGGAGGAATGGTAGCAGGGTTAGTTTGACCCCCACCCTTGGATTGAGAATCTAATTCTTCCTACCCATCTTGGAATGCCTCATCATGCTGAGACACCATGTCTCATGGCTCCCTAGACCTAATGGTCTCTATTAGCTGATCTATGAGCCACTGATGTGTTTGCATCAAAGGGATGGAAACACTGGGAGTGGGAATAAATTCCTTCCCATTGCAGTAAGAGAACCCGAAGCTACATTTTTCTTCAATTTCTTACACATCTAAGGGTAGGTTTTCCTGCACCTTAGCGTAGAGGAAATTATATCACTCATATTGCTAGGTCAAGCCTTCAGGTACCCAGTTTTGGATCCTGAGGGATCAACGTAGCCCCAACACTGGATTGGGCAGCTGCTCAGCACCTATGATGCCTTGAGCCATGAGGGGAACCTCAATGTTAGAGGTGGTAGCAATGGTGCTCGGGGAAATCATTGTCATAAAGCTAAAGGGATTTGCAAACAAGGAAAATAAGGAAATTGGGATGTGGTCAAAGGCTTTCTATCTTGCAGGATTCTGGAGGAACCATCGGAGCGACTGACCTGCATCACACAATGCGTAAAAAATCACAATAGGGTGTCACATTTATGCTAGTGTATGATGGGGTACAAAATGCATGCAAGACTACCATGAAACAAGGGGTAAAATGGCGATTGGAGGCTTTATGTCTTGCAGGATACCGAAGGAACTGTTGAAGCAACCGATCTGCACCACGCGATGCATGAATAACCACAAAAGGATGTCAAGTTTATGCTAGCATGTGTCGGGGTGTAGAATGCTTATAAGACTACCGTAAAATACAGAAAGGGCACTAAAAGGCCCTCCTTATAGTGCTAGAAAACTGTAGCAATAGAAAACATCGATGGTTGAAAACATCGAGAGGTTATTGAGCGAACAATCTTTACCCCAGATCCGTGCGAGGGCCGTGTTGGATTAAAAATAGAAACAGGGTGCCTTGAATGGTTTGGTCAATCAGACAGGGACTTAATCAGTGTCACTAAACCTTATGCAAATGTTCAATATGAAAACAATGCTTATAGCATAAAATAACAATTATTAAATACGAGGAAGTGAAAACAATGTAAAATGCAATGATAAGCAGGAAAATAAAGTGAACTAAAGTTAAGAAATGCACCACTTCAAGATTACAGCTTTACCTTTTCAAGATGGATACAATTGATTACGTCACATTGAGAAGCACAGAGATCCCAAAAGTAACCAAAATGTTCAAAGCAATCCAAATGTATGCTTGAACGTGGACTCAAGAGCTAATAATGCAAAGTGCTACAAAGGCAATAGAAAAGAGCTAACAGAATGCTAAACAAGAATACCAATAGCTTAATTTTTTCCAACTCTTTGAATTACCAATTTGCCAACAACAAATGCTAACAATGCTCAAAATATCCAATTAAGCTAATTTTTTGCTAACCCTGCTCAAATTTGCTAATCTTGCTAACCAATTTTGCCAACCAATCCCAAAATTTGCCAACCCCTTAAGCGTTGCTCACTGGGGTATTTATAGGGCTAGGAAGATGCGAAAAATGAGATCTAGATGACATGTGTCCTAGACCCACAAGATATTTTCATGTCCATATTACATGAACATGCAAAGCCGGTCGTGAACCTGTCACACTGCAATTACGCTGTTAGAACTGGAGTTGCTGGGATCAAGTGTGCCAACGATGTAGATAAGGAGTGAAGCACACTGATGTAGTGTAGCTACCTGCTACACTGTGCTACGCTGCAGAGCGTAGCATGTTAGCGTAGCGTAGCTGCTTGCTACACTGTGCTACGCTATGTAGTGTAGCATAGCGTAGCCACTAGTTTGAAGAAGAAATTTACATTGGAGTTAATTGCATGTGCCGAAAGCCTGAAGCATATTGGCTGGTTCTACATGTTTGCTACGCTATGCTATGCTATGTAGTGTAGCATAGTGTAGCAGTTGTCCTTAACTACGATTTGCATTTAAGTTGTAAATGTTTGTCTGAAGATCATGCTGGCAATCTGCAACCTTTCTTCTTTACGATGTGAAGCATTTGAACTTGCTAATCCTACATTTTAAGACACCTTTTGTCATTCTTCCATCATCACTATGCCATGCTACGCTATGCAGCATAGCATAGTGTAGCAGCCAACATAGCCTACTTTTTACTTAATCTGCTACTCTTCTAGTAAGAGGGACTCTGTTGAAGGACTTGAAGTTGAGTGAGGCAATTGGTTTTGAAGGCCGGAGATGCTTGTCGAGTGCAATTGGAATCACTAAGTAAGCTGGGCCTTTTTCTCTTGCCTTTGCTACACTATTCTACACTATGTAGCGTAGCATAATGTAGCACTTTGTCTTACAATAGTTCACAGTTGATTGCCTAAACAACTATCTTCCGAGGCCTACTACACTACATAGCATAGCAAAATTCTTAACTAGAAAACTTGCCAAACTGTTTTGTGCATCCTGAGCACCATTGACAACTCTACATGTTGTTTCTGAGTAAACTGTCAGCTGGATGAATTGTCCAGGTGGGCAGGTTGGAGAGTCTATCGAGCCTATCAACACTGGGTGTAGAAAACTTGCCAAACTAGATGGTCTGAACTTAGAGCATCCATTTCTTACCAAGTGTTCATGAGGTTTGCCTCATTTTCAAGACCCTGATGAAGCAAGAGTGCCTTGAAAACTTTGGGGTGTTTCAAAGAGTACATTAGGAGATGATTGGGAGACTTACAAAAGTCATGACAAGCCTTTCAATTCTCTCTCTTTGTCTACTCCTTCAATGTTATGTCATGACACAAATGACTATTTCTCAAGGGGTCAACGTAGGAATAAAAATCGAACCCATGTGAAAAATCAAGAGTGCCAACATGAACAAAGACAACATCATTCCAACTCACAAATTCATAACCTACTTAGTGAGGATGAACCCCTACTAGCTACTAAAAGCCTAATGCATACACAATAGGTTGTTCAAATATCCCACAAGCATCATAAGAAAATTCATCTACCCAGGCTTGATTTAAACAACTTTCCCAAGTTTTCAGGAGGCTATGATTTAGATCTACAACATCATTTACAAGCCTTTTATGATGCATGTGCATGGAACAATATTGATAATGGGTGGCAAAGACTTAGGCTCTTTCCTATGATACTCGTTGGCCAAGCAAAAGTATGGTATAGGTCTTTAAATCCAAAATCAATTCATCATTGGCCAACAATGATAGAACTCTTCAATGAAAGATATCGAACCTGTGAAAGAGTGTCAGCCTTGAGGAGACAAATCCAAAAATGGAAACAAGGGAAACATGAACCCTTGGATATGGCCTTAGAAAGATATTATTCATTGTTAAAAAATGCCCAAGCCATGGGTTCTCTAAGGAAAGGCTAATGTATCACATCATGGATGGGCTTTGTAATAAAACAAGGAAGAGCCTAGGGATGTATGCCCCAAGTCAGCCATATGAACTATGAACCCACCAATTCCAAGAGCTTATTAAGTAGGTAGCAAAAGAGGAAGGAGAAATAGATAAATGGAAGAATGTTGAAAGATCTCAATAGGACCAAACTCTTAAAGTAATGAAGGTCCATAATCATGAAGAGGAGAAATCAACTCACCTCGAGGAGGTGGAACCATCCCCATCTTTGCCAATACGAAAATCACTAGATGAAATTGAGGCAAAGATTAATAAGATGATGGAGTCGGTACATGAAAAATGTGGAGAATAAGTAAATATTATTAGAGGTAAAACCATGCAAGATCACTCTAACAACTAGAACAAATAGAGGCAAAGATTAATAAGATGACGCAGTGGGTACATGAAAAATGTGGAGAAGATGCAAATATTATCAAAGGTAAAACCATGAAAGATCAATCTAACAACTAGAACAAATAGAGGATGCCAAACCAAGAAACAAGATAGAACACCATTTGGCAATTAAAAAGGAGGACCGAAGGAAATCAAGATAGGGGCTCAACTGCAAATCATAAGTATCAATGTGATGTTTGCCTATACAATCACCCCAAAGGCCAATGCCCAATCTTTTCACACTTACATGAGCATTGGGGAAGAATGTTACATCCAGATGTTATACAGAAGTACCATGTTCAACTGTAGTGGCAAAACCCCCAGTCGTGGGGGAGACCACTGTCAAACTAGCCACACCCTTCGTACCATTCAAAACCAAGCGCTTATTATGTTCAACACCCTATTTCTCCAACTGGATCAACATCCTCTACTTCACCTCATCGTTATCATTCTCTCAAATACTATCAACTCATGTCCTCTCCCATGGAATCACCACCTCATGTCTCTTACACTTCTCCTTGCTCTCAATATTCTCATCCTTCACCTCCTTCTACATTGCCACCAGTTGTACCATAAGGTTTTTCACCACAGCACCAACTTGTGACATTACTTGTGCTACTACTATCAACAATAGTGGAAGTCCTCCACAACATCGAAAGCATCCTTTCTTTAGGCATGACCATAGAAAGATACTACATGGTTTTGAAACCACTACATCCTCCAACTCAGTACAAGCCCAACACTATGATGCATCTTCCTCTTTGAACTCAACGCCTCCTGTTACCTTATCTAGACCACCAAATAACGCTTCAACAACTACACATCCCAATGAATATAACAACGTGGGGAGACATATCGATCCTTGCATACCATCTTATGGTCACAGGTGCCATAGTGGGTTAGCTCCTTATCACATGAC
>MNCI01028193.1:168177-192908 GCA_015680685.1 Gnetum montanum
GCTAACTAGTAGCCTTCAAAGTGTGAAGTATGAGACCTCCCAAAATTCTCTTCTCCAAAAGTTTTTTTCCCACAAAAATATCCTCAAAAAATTTATCCCTTTCTTCTTCCTCATGAATCCTTTTTATAAGGTTTGCAAGGTAGTTATATGCCAAAATATCCTAGCTAACTTTTCTCCCAAGTAACTTGGCCAACCAATTAGGAGTTTACTTGCCCAACAAGTTAGGAGGTTACTTGCCCATTTAATTAGGAGGGAGTTAGGAAGTTATTCATAAAGTTAGGGGGAATTAATTTTAAATTTTAAATACTAAGTCCTTTGTAAGTGGTTTATTAAAATAAGTCTAAATTCCATAATCTAATTTAATTTAATTTAAATTTTAAATACTAAGTGTCATTAATCTCTAAGATTTTACCATAAAAATATAATATAATATCCACCTTATTGGTGGTAGTGGTAGTTAATTTATCCTTTCTTCATTCCCGATAATTGAAATTAAAATTCGAGATGGCCGAAATATGAGCCCGAAGGTGAAGGCACCGATGCTGCAACTACCCGCAACTGATTCAAAATATCTTCTTCGGCCAAAAATCATTACCAGCAACTACCATCACAGGAGAAGACTCAGCCGCCGCGTTAGGGAACATCACCGTGTGTTCTGTAAGGATCTGCAATTGTTGTAACCTCTACCTCTTGAAAATGCCCTGCAAGTTTTGATGATTATGTGATTTAATCCTTGCTTCGTAGATTTTCGCTACCCTCCGTCTGTGATAACTGGTAAATTGTCTGGCTCAGAATTTTTGTCCAACATTTGGTGTAGATTCTTCGAGCGATAGCCATCAGGGTTTTAAAAGCATTTGCCGTTGTTGCGGATGAAAACCCAAATTTGTTCATTGCGCAAGATAGGCGTCCATTCTTCTAAAATCTACAAGTGCCTCTGCTAGAATCGATAATATATCCGTTGCGTTCTTCCCTAAACTAGCCTCGGTTCTGTCTAGCTTTCTCCACGCGATTGCTGCCCGAAACCCCCTTTAATTCGGCTCAGTGGTGAAAGAAGGGCCTCCCACGCACTCCACGAACTCAGGTTCGGTGTCTGGCGAGTCGGCAACATAAATCCGGCCGGTGCATGGATGCAATCCTAAACGGCAAGCCAAAGGATTTGCCCCAAAACCATGGCATTCAGTTCTATTTTTCTGATTTCATTTTTTCTCTCGCAGCGTTAACAATGGGCCTTTGGACATACGTTAATTTGGGCTTTTCTACAATATAGAAACCTTTGCATCCTTTGATAATTTTAAATCTATGGATTCAAAACCAGTTGGTAGTCCATTAGGTCCTTCACTTGCTTCCAACTCTTAGCTGATTTTTGATAATCCATTACCCATGGTGTTGTCTATTTTGCCAATATTAACAGGGAGTATGCTTTCTTGTGGTAAATAATCACCTCCTTTTTTTTATTCCAATCTTCACTCAAGAAAATAACTTGACATTTTAATTTACTTTCCAAGAAGGCTTCAACATCAAGGTTATTTACCAGGCTTGCTTCTCCAAGAATACCCATTAGCTCACAATACTAAACTGCAAATTTACAACCAGGGATTGTGCTAATATTTTGAACAAAATATTCCAACTGCTCCATGTAATGGCCAAATGTGCCAACAGTTACCTCACCGCTCATCACTTGGCTTTATTGCCATTCATACCAAGGTGTCTAGGTATATTGATGCTTGAGTAAATATCTGTACACTTTTCACTCCTACTACAAGCACTTGAAAAATATTATAACTTTCAAATCAACAAACTGTAAGAAATCCACTATGTTACTTAAAAATAAATGTCATAAATGTGACAAGTGCACATATTTATATAGGTAAAACAACACATTGCATGAACAAGTATGCATCAATGGGATCACGTTGACGCGTACACATTAATGTTGTTCAATAATGATGACTCATAATACCCCCACAACTAAATGAAGACTCATCCTCAAGTGAACAAAGGAAGGAACAAGTGTTTTAAAAAGTTTTGGGAAGGTATGGGATTATTGATTGACTCAAATTGATGCTAAGTGCCCAAGTGTATGGATTTACAACTTTTACAAAAATAAGTATTTATGAAAAAAAAATTGAACACCTTCACAAAAGTTAACAATTGAAATTCCTTTGATGACTGGAGATGAAGAAAAAATAAAATGGTCCTAGGTAGTGAAGGTTCCTAAGATGCCAAAGGATCTTCCCTTGCCTCCAATGCCCATGGCAGTTGAGGTTGAGGTTGTCGTTGTCCTATTGTAGCTACAACTGCTGGTGGAAGACGGAAAGCATTCAGCAATGCTTTCAACTTCTCCTTCTTACTTTGGGGATCATACATAGTCTACACACCAATGTGGGTTGGTATGGGGACATTCCACAGATAGGGAATTGCAAAGAATAACTCCTTCGCATTGACAAACTACATTGTGAATTGTTTGTGTTCGACATTGAACATCCTGACAGCAATTTGTAGTTCCTAATAGTCATTCATCCTATGGGCCAGGTTCTTAGCTATTGACTGTTGATCGGTGAAGTGCTCTCTAAGAACATCAAGTTTAGCATTAGTAATTTCTAGCTTTTTCTTTGTCTCCTTGTGATGATTGAACTTGGCCTCATACAACAAGTATGAGCTAGGAACTTGCTTCTCTAGTTCTGACCTTGACCTTCCATCAATTAGGATTGCTAGGTTTGCATAACAAAGATTGGTAAGCTTCATGTACTCTATCATTTTTTTGATTTGCAGCTCCTTGAGGCAAATTTCTACCTAGTTCTATGTGTTTAGTCCATCAAATATGGGCTACCACACATCACCTTCTTGTTGGAGTTGTTGGAGGGTCTCATTCACCTTTGTCTTTACTAGCTGAATATGTTTTTCATTAATTTCCTTTTGAAGGCCAACCTAGTTCTTATCATGGCTCTTGACCCTCTCAAATTTGAGGGCTTCATTTTCTAGGTGACAATCTCGATTGCTAATTTTTGGTGAAGAGCATGGACCTCCTTCATTAAGAGGTTGTAATTCTCTATTACCAATCACCTTAGGTCCATGTTTCTCTTGGTATGTTACTCCTACTAATGTCTCATATATTCAACCATCTGGTCCTTTTAAAGCTCAACATTTTGCAAGAAATATTTTTCCTTAGTTAGAACTGCATTCTCCTTATGAATCTCTGATAAGTCCTTCTTAGTGTTATAAGCCATTGTTGCTACTATGGACTCATCGAAGCCCACAATCTCCCTAGCATTCTCAGCCACGTTAAGTTTTTCTTAAAGCTATAGAAAAGCTTCATCTTTGGTTACTCCTTGGCTGAGAATAGTGGGATTGATTAGGCAGGCTCTTAATTCTACAAATTCAGCAACCAAACATTGATCTTCAGCTATGGCAACCTCCCGTTAGGCATTGGCGATAAGGTACTTACCCTTAGCCTTTACAAGTGCTAACTAGATTGTAGTGATGTCATCCAGAAGGTGAAAGACCTTTGGAATTGCTTTCTTAATCCCCACCAATCATTCCAACAATTCCTCATCCTAGGCTACAGTGAATCTTTCACTTGCTACTCTTGCAGATGTTTGCACATCTCTAAGTGTAGTAATGTTTAGGACAGATGCCATAAGAATGTTGAGCTCTTCACCCACTCAATCAACCACTACCTAAGCCATTGTTTCCTATCCTTAGTGCTGCATGACTAAGATAGTTTCCCCATCGCCTTCCTCTAGGTGCACTAACAATGTAGCGGCATTTCTAGAAATTTCTAGAAATTGCTATTATCTTGGAAACTACTGTTGACTTGGAATGGACACTGTTACCTCTCAAGCACTAGGATTTAAGCACATGGGCAGTTGCATTCATTGGGTAGAAAACATTGGCCTCATGTCCTCAAACTAACTAATGTTATGAGTGACCATGTTCAAGTGACTTAGGGTTGGTCAATAGATAAAAGAATCACCACTCGATCTTGCATCCTGCTACTACAAGAGTTACCCTTAGATTTTCTACATGTGCTTCATGGTACCATAAGCCTTCAACATTGTTTCATGAGTCGGTGGTGGTGGTGGTTTCTTTTCTTCTTGTGTCTTGATAGGTAACTTATCCTTTATCATTTCTACCTAATAGGTAGTAGAAGCATGTTGAAGAGTGTCATTAGAATAGCAAGCTATTCCTCCCCTTTTGCACAATTTTTGAACGAAGCACAAAAAGGGGAGTGCTTTTCTCTAATGCTCATTCTCCTTGAAGTTCTTTGCTATCTCAAGATAGATTAATTGTGGAAGATTAAGTAAAATTTTCTTACTTAGAGTGATGCACACACAAGTAGAAAGGTTGTCACCTTACTTGGCCTCACTGCTAGATTGAGGTGGTAGGCCACAATCTTGAAATATGCTCATTCTACCATTGTGAGTGTAATGCAGCACTGGACTTACTTCTTTTTTACCTCTAGTTCCTTTTTCATTGAGATTTCTACCAAGGTTACCCCAATGTCTGGCAACCTGAGGGCTTGAGAGATGGCCTCCATCAAGAATGACATAGTAATGTCCTTTATTTTCATAGTGGCATCAACCTACCTATTATTCTAGAAGAGATAGGTTTCCTTCATGTAACATTCCCCACTAGATGTAAGGGTAACCCACATGGGAGAAGTCTGCAATTGAGTTTTGACTTCTTCTTGAGCGAAGTCCAAGAAGGTACCAAAGTTTAGTTCTTGGATAATTAAACATTGAATCTCCTTAGCCTTTATTTGCCTAAGAAAAACATCATCAAGGTAACCTCATGGTTTAGCTATGGTCTTGATGCCTCATCTCAGTGGAATTGCTTTATTTCAACTTTGGGAATCTATCGAATAGATTCCACTTCGTGCTCCTCCCAAAGAGGTCCCGTTGCATGTGTTTTGACTACTTGTTCTTGGGGTTGTTTCGATTGTTTGCCCCTTTCAATTTTGGGTTGCTTGTCCCATGGTCGAGATGGTCCTGCCTCCTATCCATGTTTATCCCTTGGTCTAGGTGCCATCTATAATTACAACATGATTAAGGATTAGCATTTGATGTGTAACTTTAGAACACTTGTGTACCTTGTCTCTTTGGATTAGTTACACTTGGCTAAGCTGTGATCATCGTAGATTTGATTATTTTAATATTATTTTATTTAGATGGCTACCAGAGTTTGTTGAAAAGGTTTATCTCTCATGAATTAGTGATTTTAATATTATTTTATTAGTTAAACCTTGTGGAAGTTACAAAAAATTTGTCAAAAGTCTAAGGTTTGTGGCCTCCATGACATAGAGCTCACCTCTAGTAGCTATAGCATGAAAGAACAAGGTTAATCAGACAAGGAATTTGTAAGATACGAGCTCCAAAAGGTTTTTAGCTTTGAAAATAGCAAAAACTCCTCATGCGTTTAGAAGAAATCTGCAAAAATGGTAAAGTGTTCGTGCATATATATAAAGTTTTTGGGAAAATTGTGCACATTAAAAAATGAGAAAACAACAAGGAATTTTTGAATAAAATTGGAGTCTAAAGGAAGCCAAATGAGCCTAGAACATGATGAAGTGCATTAAGAGGGCTAGATAATTCACAAAAAATGGAGATTTTGATTGGAGAATTTTAATGAAGAAGTGCAAAACTAAGCATAAATGACATGGGATGCGGAAGGTTTTGAAAGAAAAATTACCTCAGTGATGAGGAACTTAACCAGTCCAACCAATGAGTATGCAAGTGGGACCTCCCCATAGTAGGCTCATGTCCTTAATGCCCTTGCATGCCCTCAAACCAAGAAATTTGTTGGCCCCATGAATGATTAATGGTTATGAGTAGTTAAGGACCAAATCACCAAAGAATCTGCAAAAGAACTTTGACTATGTCAAACCAAGACATTGAAATAAACATGAGAAAAGGTAGTAAGGTGAGTTATGAAAAGCATAGGTGAATGAAGTAGAGTGTGGAATGGAGTCCCATAGTGTGGTCACACGAAGTCCCTTGTGGGTCTTGTGGTTAATATGACCTAATAACATCCATCCTTATTCTAAATTAAAACCATTCACTTTTAATGACTTTGCATTGACACTCTTAGACTAGTCCATCATCCCAAAGCACAAGAATATCCCCACAGATCAATCACCATTCCAAGAAAGAGAAGAAAATAGAAGTAGAAAGTAAGATGGGCCTTAGTTAGAGGGGACCTTCATGCATAGGTAACATGTCTTTCTAGTTCCATAACCAATGCTTATAGTCCATTATTGTGTCTAAGAGGTGTACTTTAAATTCGCATGTTTTTTTTTTTGTTTT
This sequence comes from Gnetum montanum, assembly GCA_015680685.1. NCBI lineage: Eukaryota > Viridiplantae > Streptophyta > Gnetopsida > Gnetales > Gnetaceae > Gnetum > Gnetum montanum. The sequence goes on from MNCI01028193.1 coordinate 174,480, forward strand.
TTTTCTTTTCATTTTCTATTTTTTTTTTTATATGGGAACCACATCATGCAAAGACTTTAGCATCCTATTATTGGTTGACAATGGAATGGAAAAGGACCTGTGTAGATACTGATGCACCCTAGAGGGTAGGCAGGTACAAAAAGTATCAAACCCCTATGAAGTCACACCCTTGTCAAATCTATGGAAACAAGTTCATTATAAGTTTCATTTAAGAAGGAACTTCATATTTCCAAAACAAAGAAACACCATAGAGTTTTACAAATCAGTGGATGATGTGGACTCACTGCCTATTATCATGAAATTAAACCATGTCTCAATTATCAACAACAAAATTCAAAGATAGAATCCAACCATTAGCAATCAAATGACATTATAGTACAAACCACCATCAATTAACAACTGCAATTGCACGAAGTCCTAGCTACAATAAAGGAAAAGAAGAAAAACATAAGAAAAGCATAAGAGAAATCCAAACCAAATAAAGTAAAATATAGAAGAAATTGTAAAATATTCAAGAAATGGAAAATGTACTAAAAATGGTATCAAACAAAAACTATGAAAAATAAAAAAAAAAACCTAGGAGCCACTTTGATTATTTAACATGGATGGCCATCTCCTCCATGACTGAGTTGAAAGGAGGAGATTTGAAAAATTGAGCATGCATGTCCATCCATTGAAGTGCTATTGGTATTGGCTATTTTGGGTTCATGAAAAGCCTTAACTTGTTGTGTGTTGACCAATTGTTTCTTGTTTGGGCTTTCAGGTTTGTAAATTAACATGGCCCTAGATGGAAATATTTCATAAATAATATAAGATCCCTCTCACAATGTTTAAAACTTAGTTCGTTGTGTCACATGTGTGGGATTCTAGTATAGGAACTTATCTCCTAGTTGAAATTTTACTTTCTTAATTTTAAGGTCATGTCATTCTTTGTTGAATGCCTTATGTACTTTGTTGGCTGACAGGGCCACTAGTTGGTTCTCATCTAGCATGTTGAGATTCATTAACCTTTCTTTTTATGCTAGGCTTAGGTCAAGGAAAAATTCATAGGTAGTTGAAAGTGTACAAAGTTTCACTTAGATGGGAAATATTGGTATTTTTCTGTACACAAGCTCATAGGGAGAGTAGCCAATGGGAATTTTCCAAGTGAAGCAATAAATCCAAAGGGCATCATTGAGTTTTGTGCTCCAATCCCTCTTATATTTACTAATGGTTCTTAATAGTATCTTTGTCCTTATTGGGCTTAACCATTGGCTTGGGGATGATATGGAGAGTTCAACCCCCAAGCGTTGCATGAGCTTCTAAAATGTAGTACCTATAACATGAGTTCCATTGTCAGAAATAATTGCATGTGGCATCCCAAACCTATTTACAACATGTTATTGTATAAATCAAGAAGCTATAGAAGATGTGTAATTGGTGATGGTTGCTGCTTTTGCCCATTTGTTTTAGTAGTCAACAGCTTCGATAATGTATGTATTCTCATTAGCCATGGGAGTGTTGGGATCCATAAAATTGATGCCCCAAATGTCGAAGGGTTTCAGTGATTGGATCCACTATTGAGGTTCCTCTAGATGAGTGATCATCCCACCATCACATTGGCAGCATTCACAAGAGTAGATGAAGTCATGGATGTCCCTGAAACATGTTGGCCAGTAATATCCTATCATGAGGATTTTAATGGTCATTCATCTCCTAGCATAATGGTCCCCACAAGGGCCCTCATGAGTGTCTTGGAGAATATGAAGTTTATCATCATCAAGAACACACCAACTAACTAGTCCATCGATGCACACCTTGTAAAGATGTCCATTGGTCTCCATAAATTTTTTAGCCTAGTGAAGAAACTATTATTTCTTCTTGTTGTTCCACTTCTATGGCATCACTTGAGTAAGAAGGTAGGTGAGCATGCAATCATACCAATTGCTTTCTATGGGTATTTGATTAGTAATAGCTCTAGCAAAGAAGAGTTCATTAGGAAATTGATCAGAAAGTGGGCTTTCCTCCCTTTATTATCCCATCTCAACTAAGACAAGTGATCAGCTACCACATTCTTGGTTCCTTTTCTATCCACCATGGTCAGATCAAATTCCTACAAGATCATCAGCCACCATATGACACAGGGGCTCATGGTTTGTTTATTCATCAAGAATCTAATTACACTATGGTCTATATGCACAAACACCTTGTACCTTAACACATAGTGCCAGAAATTTTCCAATGCATATACCACTACCATCAGCTCTTTCTCAGTGGTGGTGTAGTTTAACTACACACCCACAATGCTCCTACTCATACAATGGATGTAATAAAAACATTTTTGGTCATCCAACTATGTGAGCATGGCTTCCAAGGAATAACTAGATGCATCCATCATGATGTTAAAGGATCTAGACCAATTAAGTGCTCGTAGGATTGGAGCTTCCACAAGCTTCTTCTTGAGGTGCTATAATGCATGCTTGCATTCCTTAGTTTAGACAAACAGAACATCCTTCTTTTTCAAGTACACCAACAGTTTGGAAATCTTAGAGAAATTCTTGATGAAATGCCAATAATTGCCAGTGTGACCAAGGAATGCTATCACATCTTTAACTATTTCAAGTTGTTAAGTTATTCCTTGGTTGACCCTTATTTTTTCAAGATTCACCTCAATCCTTTTATATGATATTCTGTGCCACCAACACAATGCCCTCCTAGACTATCAAGTGGCTTTTCTACCATTTGAGCCAAATTTTATCTCCACACACCTTTTCAACACTTGCTCAAGATGGTCTAGGGCTTGGTCAAACATAGCCCCATAGGTGGAGAAGTCATTCATGAAGACTTCCATCCCACTACCAATCTGCTATTGGAAAATGATAAGGATAAGGCTTCAAAATGTCACAAGGGCATTGCACAAGCCAAACAACAACTTTCTATATGCAAGAGTCCCCTAGGAACTCATGAATGTGACTTTGGCCTAATCCTTGGGTGCTATCTGGATTTGGATATAGCCGCTATAACCATTCGAAAAGCTATAGTAGCAATGCATAGAAATTGTGTCCAATACTTGGTCCACAAATGGTAAAGGAAACTGATCCTTGAATGTTGTCATGTTCAACAACCTAAAATCGATGCAAACCGTTCATTTCCCACCTTTCTTTAGCACTATCACAAGTGGGCTAACCCACTTGCTATCCGCAATGAAATAGATAAAACCTACCTTCAGGAGTTGTTCAATCTCCTCTTTGATGATCTACTTCAACTTGGGATGTAAATACTATCGTAGCTACCTCTTTGATTTAATGAAGGGATCTATGTAAATGCAATGCTAAGATATCCTTGAATTGATTCCAATGAGTTTAGGATATGACCAGGCAAAGGTTGTTGGTCATTTATTGACCACATCTAGTAGCTTGTTTTTTCTACACTAGAGCAAGGTTGGCATTGATAATGACTAACTTCTCATTATTCTGAAAAGCATATTTCATTCCAGTTGATAGAGTTTTCAGCTCAATGAGCTTCTTTTTTAAGCTCTTAGGAATTTCCAACTCTCCCCAATTAGTTTCATTTGGTTCATTGGAGAGTTGGCAATAGAACTGCTCCAGTTCATCCATGACTTCAACATAGGCACTTATTAAGCTCTCAATTTTTTCTGTGCATAGTGTTGAACTACTATCTAATTCAATTATTAGCCACTAAGTACCCTCTTGTTTATTGGCTATTTTGTATAGGCACATTTGATCTTCTGTGACATCTACACACTACGTACATGCTGTGAGATTTGTGCTTTTGAATATTCATAATTTCTACATGTAGTGGCACCCTATGTCATTATACACACAATGCATGGAACATGCTTCTTCTCTATCTTTCCAAATTCATTCTCCTTGGAGATCTTTAAGGAGAGATCTCTAATTTCCATCCATGCATTTATTGTACTCAACCAAGCCCTTCCCATGATAATAGAGAAGTTAGTCTTGCAGTTATCCACTCTAATCACCAAGAAGTTAGTAGGATATGACCACCCACAAATAATGGTCATAATGTCCTCCACCAATCATAAGGAAATGGTGATGAAATGATCTGCTAACTAAAGATGAATGTTGCTCTTCTTGAGAGGAGGTAGGCTCTAGGCTTTGTACATTTCTTGGAAGATTAAATTAACACTAGAACCTAAGTCCATAAGATCCTTGCATAATTCATTTTTGGCAATTTGCAAGTAAATGAGGGGACTTCCAGGATTAGATCTTATATTGGAAAGATGGCCAGCCTTCATCCAATATGTAACCACATGGTCAACATTACAATGTGCACTTTGGAAGGTGTTTAGTTCAAAGGGATCTCGAAGGATGTTGTAGAGAAGGAAGGAGAAGTAGGGTTTGCAGTTACAACTACATGTGAGGAATTAGCAAGACTATTGATTCAGAAAAAAGGTCATTTTTGAGGCATAGTATTTGAACCACTTGGTTGAGGAGCTAGCTGTAAGTTAACAACCCTTGTGGCATTTATCTGCTACAGTTGGGCTAGAATTTCATCTTACATGGATGGAGCAAGTGGTAACTAAGCTTCAGATGGAGGTATAGATGTAGAAGGATGAGGAGGATAAAAGGGAAATGGGAGCTTCCCTCTTGGAGATTATGCTCTATAGTATTCAAAAGGGGAATAATAGTGGTGCTGGAAAGAAGTATGACTAGAAGAGTCACGTGGAGAAATGAATTGCTAAACATAGCTCCCATACAGATCTGGCTAATGATAAGGGTATTACTACCTTTGTGGTACCATACCCCATTACTGTGGATGTTGCCATCACCGATACTACTCATAAGATTGAGGTGGCGTGGCACTCATATAGTAGGCTTGTTGGTGGAATTGCTTATAGTTTCCTTGATGATAAGGTAACCTCCTGGGTGTTCCTCCTTTCAATAAACAAGGATTCGATGCATGCACCCTAGATTTTTGTAGATGTGACACTATTGGGCAACATCCCTTAGGATGTTCATAATGGCATACGTCATCCTTCATTATCTGATTTTGAACTCACAACCTCATCCACTATAGCAACTTTGCCCTTACCCTTCTAATTCACATGTTCAACTTCCTTCTTTCTTCTTCTATCATGATTGCTACTTTGTTCTTTGGACTCTTCAACAATTCTAAGATTAGTTTGAAACATTTTATCTAAAGAGTTCCACATTTTATTAACCTTGGTTGATATCTTTGAACTAGATTTTTGAATTGGCAAGGTTTTTCATTACACCACTTCATCAAGTGATGTCACTTCCTCATTATTAAAAAATTGAACCTTCTTTTTTGAATGAAAGGATCCTAGTTGTATTTTTCTATGCTTTCTTTCTTTCTTAGTTCATCCTTTTCTTTGGGCACCTACTCAATTAGCCTTTGGATCTAATGGGTCCTTAGCTCTAAAAGCCTCCCTTGGGCATAGATCCCAAGAGTTCTCCTTATTTCTATTTAGAGCCCATCTATGATATGGCATAGTTGCTTCCTTTGAGAATAGCCATGGCATGGGCATGAGTGCAACAAAGAGTAGTACCTACCCATGGCTGCATCCAAGGATTCATATGTTCCTTACTTCCATCATTGGATTTTCCTTCTTAAGGTAGATACTCAGGAGTATGTTTGATACTTATCATTAAAGAGTTCAAGCATCGTACTCCATAGTCAAATTGATTCTAGCTCCAAGGACTAGTACCAACTTTCAGCCTCCTTGATAACTGTCTTGGAAAATAACTTCAATTTTTACCATTCATTTTTAACATTCTATAACGTACATGCATCATGAAAGGCTTGGAGATGATTCCATGGATCAAAATTGTATCCATCTTCAAACTTAGGAATATTGTTCACGTCTAACCATTTGATCTAACTATCTTTCACTTGTCTTGATGGAATCCTAACTACCTCTGTAATGTTTAGCATGTTTTTGATTGCAAGTGGAGACTTATCATAGTCATGGCCCCTATGATGTCCATGATGCCTATGATGCCCCCTACTATCTCTTCATTCTCTATGATGGATCTCCCTTGATTGCCCATGCCCCTAGTCTCTATTAGTCTAGTGAGGCTACAGTCATCCCTATCCCATTAGTCACCTCTATCATAGTCTCTCGCTTTATGGCTTCAATTGGACCTGGAGGAGGAAGACAATGAGAATGACGAAGGTGAAGAGGATGGAGGGCTAGCACAAGCATGATGCCTATTGCTTCCTCTTCTCTAGTCCCAACCATAATCACCATGTTTGTTGTCATTATGATGCTTAACATTGTTCCTGCCTTGAATCCCTTCCTTGAAGGCCCAACGATCATGGAAACTGTTCTTCCCAAAATCAAGGTTATTGATGCTTGACTATAAGTTCTAATTAAGGGCCCCTTCATCAAAGAGAAGGGTAGGATAGTCATTATATTGAGAATCACCCAACAAGGGATCTTTCCCTTCCTTTTGGCCCTATAGGAATAGGGGGTTTGTGAACTATTTGCCCCTCATTGCCTCATAGTAAACCTCCATGTGCCAATCTTTCTTTTGTTGCACCTCTATGGGATGATAATCTCGGTAGTGATGATCTTGCACAATGTACTCATCATTGAGCCCTACGATGCCTAATTTCATGAGATTGTGGAGCAACATTGTAGGAACTTATTGATTAAGAGGCAACACAATGTTGTCCTCCATGTCCCTCCATCACATTTGTTAATCCTAGTGCAAGATGAAGATGAAATCTGGAATGTACTCATCTAGATGAGTATAGACCACTTTGCATTTCTGGGGCATAGGTGGTATGGGGTCTTCTTGCCTTTGATTGGAATTATTCTCAAATAGCACCAACGATTCTTTCCTGCAAGAAGAAGCCATGTTAGATCTTGCAAAAAATAATGTGCTTTTGTTATTATTATTTTTCTTAATGATTTTGACTTTAAGATTCATTACAACATAGTTGTATAATTTCACTAACTTTCTAGGTAATGTACATAGCTAACTAAAGTCCTTGATAACAGTGCCAATGATGAGCAGCAAGTATACCCTAAGCCCAACCATACGAATCACCAACGTTCACTCAGTGATTTGGCTAAATTCCATAGACTTTAGCTCTCTGAGTACACATTAACTAATGATGAGTGGCGAGGTACCCCTACACTCAACCATACGAATACGAGCGTTACACGTGCGATCCGGTCGAACTCCGCAGACTAAGTGCCTACACACCTCATGGAACACTTAAGGTTAATCAATTGTTTTCCTCCCAAGCTTACTTGTATTTGTCACAGTTGTATGGTTAATTAAGATTGAGGCATGTGATTTNAAAACACTACTAGGATTACCAAATGCTATTCGTTACCAAGTGTAACGCATGTGCTCGAAGCGGTCATACTGAATGCACTTAAATATGAGAGTTGAGGGTTGAGAGAGATTAAGTCCTAAGAAAGCATTTTAATAATTAAAAATAATTAAATCCTCATTAGCTTAGTCTATGCACTGCAAGGTTTATCCAAAAGTTCATCTTTATTGCCGTACACAATTGTGTGCTCAGGTACAAAATTGCTCGAATAAAGATCTGTTTACTTTTGGAACTCCTATTGCGGGCATGTGGAAATTATTCTAACTCTGGAATGAAAAATGGCAAGAGTTTGGCTATGGTATAGATCTAGATTGCAAAACAAGGGAGAGCCACCTCTTATTTATAGAAATGGCAGCGGATTGTGATATCACATACGCGATATCATGGGAGATGACGTGATATCACGTATGATACATCGCGTACGCAATATCATGGCCCATGCGATATCGGGTCCCATCATACCCCCATGACTGAATAAAAAATCATCCTCAAGTTCCTTACAAAACATTGGAAGGTATGGGATTATTAACTTGAATGGGAATAATGGTGAATGGGATGACATGTGAACGAATCATCATTATAGAACATGACAAAACTGGTGTTCACGAAAACAAGAATGAACACTTTATACATTTGACATTCGACCTTATCTAGCAGTGGAGAGAGAGAGAGAGAAAGAAGTTTTGCTGCTGCCAACGCCAATATTATGCCTTTTGTTGTCTATCCATGAGCGCACCATCAATCTCGTTCCTTGCATAGCTGCTTCAGCACTGATCCATTCTAAGTGTTCCTTCCAGATCCAATCCGTTGTTGTATGATTGCCATCTGCACACACAACACAATCTTATATTAGCAAGGGTAAATGAATCATAATGCATTTGATACCTTACTTCGGTGAAAGGTCCATTGGCTGAGTTGTGGTATGGCTGATTGCGGATTCTAGAGATATAATATTGGTGACTACCGAAGGTGTAGGGTTAGGAGAAAATCTAAAAAATTGGGTCAGGACCCCCATGACTAAGAGCGAACCTCTGGTAGTGATTGAATGGAAAAAGAAAAGGAATAAGAAAGATGGATAAAAAAAGACAACTGTAACATCAATGAAATGGATGTCAAGATGGAGATGAACAAAATAGAGTTGATTGCAAAAATGTTAAGGGAAAGAAATTAACTGATGCACCAAAGAGGAATGCTAGTGGGTCCTCCCCAAAGCAGGCTCATGCCCTTAATGCCTTGACATTCCCACATTTAAAGAGTCTGTGGGCTCTGAAAATGTCATTTGGAAACAAGAGTTAAATTCTTAACCACAAGAATTTACCAAAAAGAAAAACAATGCGTCAACCACAATATACACTAATGATACAACCAGCAATGAGGTGAACAATGGAGAAAGAATGATGGACAGAGAAGGATGGAATGGAGTCTCAAGAACAAGGTGATGTACATCCCCTTGTGTGTTTAATGCTTAATGTGACTTAGCAAATCCCATTCCAAATCTGGCCTCAAACAAACCACATCCAGTGACTTCGCATTAATGCATTCAGCCAATCCATCCAGCTAAAGTAACAAGAATGCCTTCTCCAAAGAGCAACCACCATTTCAACGAAACAAAAGATGAGAAGGTAGGAAGCAAGAAGGGCCTTAGTTAGAGGGAACATGTTTATTTTAGTTCCATAACCAGTGCTTGTAGCCCAAATGTTTATTTCATCTAAGGAGTGTGCTTTGAATTCCCACTTCTTCTTCTTCTTCTTCTTTGTTTTTTTTTTCTCTTTCATGGAAACCACACCATGCAAAGACTTATTATTTTCATTTTTATTCACTTAGCTTCCCAATAATTGGGTAACATCAAAACGGTAGGAAAACTCAAGAAGGAAACATCTAAGCACCCAAGAGAATGGCCAACACAAATGCATCAAGTTCCCTTAAAGACACACCCTTTTCAATCCTTGAGTCCTTCCTTAGTTTGAGAAATTCCCAGTCACCGATTTGTTGAAAGTTTTTATTATTTTGAAGAAAGGGACTGTACAGTTCCAAGCCAAGAGAGACCATAGAGATTTGTGGATGCACGGATGATATGGACTCATTGCCTGTGATATCAAAAGAATCATACCTTAGTATCAATATCGTAACTTAAAGGTAAAAACCAAAAATTAGCACTCAATGGAAAATAGTTCATACCATCATTAGGAGCACTTATTAGGTGACAAACTTAACAAAATGGATAAGACACACACACACACACAAATAAAATAAAAAGTGTGAACGATGTTGTAAAACAAAAATAAGAAAATTTAAAGAAATTGTAAAACAAAAATGTGTAAAACAAAAATTTAAAAAGAACTGAGGGCCTCAATTGATTAGCATAGGTGGCCATCTCCCCCATGACTGAATTGAAAGGGAGAGATTCGAAATAATGAGTGCTTATTTGAATTTTTTAGAAGTGTCCAACTTCTCCCAATTGATGTTTTTAGATTAAGGGTAGGAAGTTGGCAATGCTCATACTCTAAATTATCTATGCTTTCGTTGTGGGCACAAGTTGTTCCCCCAGTTAGTTCCATGCATATTGGTGGGTTGCTCTCTTGAGTAGCTATCAACCACTGGGTGTTCTCTTGTTGTGTTGTTGCTACATACAAGCACCTTTGTATCTGAGTTTCTTGGGCACACCGATTGCATACAGGAGACGTTGAACGCTCCTGTACATCATCACCCTCTATATCACTGTATGTGATGCACGGAACTTTCTTCTTCTCAATCTTTCCATCAATATTTTCCTTAGATATTTCCAGGGAAAGATCGTAGATTCCTAGGCATGTGTTTATGGTACTGATCCATGCCCTCCCCATTATAATTGGGAAGTCCCTTTTGTTATTATTAACTTCTATCACTAGGAAATTGGCTGGGTATGACCAACCACACAAAATGGTAATAATGTCCTCCACAAGTCCCAAGGGGATAGTGATGGACTAGTCAGCCAGCTCTAATTAAATATTGCTCTTCTTGAGTGGAGGCAGGTTCTAGGCTTTATACATTTCTTGTGATATCAAGTTGACTCTGGAACCTGCGTCAAGAAGAGCCTTACATGGTTTGTTCCCAACAACTTGGAGGTAGATTAAGGGACTTCCAGGATCAGAGAGTTTCCTGCGAAGGTGGCCCACCTTTATCTAGTCAGTGATAGTATGTGTTAACATAATCATATGTGTTGAGCTCTATTGTTGGTTTGAAGGGGGCTCCGAAGCCTTTCTTGATGGAGGAGTGGTCAAAGACTTAACCGCTTGTGGTTGTGAGAGCTTGTTTGGACTGTTGGTTCTAAAGAAGGGTCTTCTCTTTGTACAGTTATTAGAACCAGCAATGGGTTGAAGGTTTATAGCTCTTGTAGCGTTACGTTGCTGCAGTTGAGTGGGGAGTTCCCCTTGCATTGTTGGAATGGGTGGTAGTAGAACTATTGGCGTAAGATATGCGGATGGATTCAGAGGATGGAATGCTTGTGGGTTGTCTCTTCCAGGAGAGGGAGTCCTAAAATACTCCCAAACTTAGTAGTGACATTGTGGGGTTGCATGACCCATAGAGTCACTTGGAGAAATCAGCTACTGCACATAATAGCCGTATGGATCTAGTTGTCGGTAAGGGTATTTTTGTCTAGGCGGTGGCATCCCCCATGACTGTGGGTATTGCCACTGCTGATATTGCTCGATAGGTTTTGGCAGAGTTTCACTTGGATAGTATGTTAACGGTTGGTGGAACTATCTTGGGTTACCTTGGGGATAAGGTAACCTTCAAGGTGCCTACCGTTTGTTAAGTCTTGGGTTGAGTGCATACACCCCAGACTCTTGTAGATGTGAGATTATTGGGCAACATTCTTTAGGATGGTCATATTGGTAGATCTTACATCCACCGTCATCATCTGTTTCCGAATCCACAACCTCATCAACCATAGTCATTTTTCCCTTACCCTTGTTATGTGCATGGTCTAAGTTTCTCCTCTTTTTCTTATCATTGTCACTACTTCGCTCCTTAGACTCTTCTACAATTTTGAGAATTGTTTCGAATCTACTGTCTAAGGAGTCCCACATTTGATCTACCTTAGCTGACACTTCGGTTGTTAGCTTTTGAAGCAGCAAGGTTTTTCTATTTACCAACTCTTCAAGTGGTGACTCATCCTCTTCCTCATAGAATCTTACTCCCTTCTTTCAGAGGGAAGGATCATGGTTATACTCTTCCGTGCTTTCTCTTTTCCGTAGCTCACCTTCTTCTTTGGCTACTTGCTCCAACAATCTATGAACTTCATGGGACCTAAGCTCAGATAATCTTCCTTGGCCATATTTTCCAAGGGTTCTCCTAGTTTCATGTCTTAGCCCATCTACAAGGTGGTGTTGTTGATTCCATTGTGCATAACCATGGCCTAGGCAACAATGTAACAATGCATAATATTAGCCTATGGCAGCATCCAAGGGTTTGTGATTACCCTGCTTCCATCCTTGGATCTGTTTATGCAAGTTGGACACTCTGGAGTACGTTTGATATTTATCATTGAACAATTCTAGCATTGTACTCCACCTATGAATGGATTCCGATTCTAAGGACCCGTACCAACTTTCCGCTTCTTCGATGAGTGTCCTAGGAAACAACTTTAATTTTTGCCACTCATTTTTGATATTTTGCAAGGCACAGGCATCGTGGAATGCCTGTAAGTGGTTTTGCAGATCAGTGTTGTATCCCCCCTCAAATCGAGGGATATTATTCATGTCAAGTCTCTTGATTTGGCTATCTTTTTGATGCCTTGTAGGTATCTTCACAGCCTCTATAATGTCTAACATATTCTGGGTTGCTAGTAGGGGTTCATCGTTGTCATCTCTTCCATGGTGTTTATGATGTCTCCGTAGTTCCCTACTTTTCCTTCTACCATGTCTTGATTCTCTCAAATGCCCTCGTCCTCGCTCTCAACTCTCTCGTTGAGGTCTCTCATCTTGCTTACCCTTATCCTCACGATTGTGTTCCTTATGATTGCACCCCGATGTGCAACGAAAGGGTGAATGATGTGATGAAGATGAAGAAGAAGGGGAACCATCACCATGACGATGTTTCTTACCTTCTCTTCAATGGCTACAGCCCCGATCATGAACGATCAAACTTTCTGCCTTTGTCATGTGTTTGTGTTCCCTCATTGAAAACTTGGTGTTCATGGGGATCAAAACCAGGGTTGTGAATCGTGGAGTGTAGGTTCTGATACCCCACCTCCTCACCATCATTAGGAGGGGGAACATCATTTTTTGGAGAACCTATTGAAATAGGTTCACCACCCTTGATTTCGCTTATGACAGGTGAACCGTTATGGAGCCCCTTGCCCTTCAACGATATATGGTAACTCTCCTACCACGAATCTCGTTGACGTTGTGCTTTTGTGGGATGGTATTCCCTTGCGTTGTAATCACATGCAATGTACTCAACGTATAATTGTGACATCTCGATTCATGCAAGGGCACAAAGAAGGATGTTGGGAGGGGCTCTATCTGGAGGCAACACTATGTTACCCTCCAAGTCTCTCCATCGCAGTTGTTCATCTTGATGGAAGACACTCATCATGGTGAGTATATACCACGCTGAATTGTTGAGCAACTGGAGGTTCTCGGTTACGTGTGTTAGACTGCCGATGGTCTCTTGTGTGATCCCTAGGTGGTGAAGTGTGTTTATGAGAAGAAGAAAACATTGTTTATCTTGTCTGTGTGCTATTGACCATTGTTTAATTTTCTTATGATTAACCCTAAGGGTTCGTTTAAGCTTCCCAATGATGTGAATGATTTCCTATGTTCTACCCAGGGCACAAACAACTTAGTCCCCGGCAATGGTGCCAATGATGAGTGGCGACGTACCCCTACACTCAACCATATGAATACGAGCATTACACGTGCGATCCAGTCGAACTCCGCAGACTAAGTGCCTACATGCCTTATGGAACACTTAAGGTTAATCAATCGTTATCCTCCCAAGCTTACTTGTATTTGTCATGGTTGTATGGTTAAGTAAGATTGAGGCATGTGATTTTTATATCTTTTATGTTTTATCGCCTATGCTAAAAGAGGAAAGGGTGAAGAGACTAAGTAACTAAATTTAACTAACTAAGCTTTAATTATCCTAGCATCAATATCTGTTCCCACTCACCATTTCACACCCTAAACCAATGCAACGCTACTAGGATTACCAAACGCTATTTGTTACTGGGATTACCAAGCGTAACGCACGTGCTCAAAGCAGTCGTACTAAATGCACTTAACTATGAGAGTTGAGCGTTGAGAGAGATTAAGTTCTAAGAAAGCATTTAAACAATTAACAATAATTAAATCCTCATTAGCTTAGTCCATGCACTACAAGGTTTATCCAAAAGTTCATCTTTATTGCTGTATATAATTGTGTGTTCAAGTACAAAATTGCTCGAATAAAGATCTGTTCACTTTGGGAACTCCTGCTGCGGGCACATGGAAATTATTCTAACTCTAGAATGGAAAAATGGCAAGAGTTTGGCTATGGTCTAGATCTAGATTGCAAAACAAGGGAGAGCTGCCTCGTATTTATAGAAATGGCAATAGACTACGATATCATGTACGTGATATTGTAGGAGACGACGCAATATCGAGTACGATACATCGCGTACGCGATATCGTAGCCCATGCGATATCACATCCTATCATATGGTGTGGCTGCTGGGATGAGTGGCACCAATGATGAGTGGCGAGGTACCCCTACACTCAACCATACGAATACGAGCGTTACACGTGCAATCCAGTTGAACTCCGTAGACTAAGTACCTACACGCCTTATGGAACACTTAAGGTTAATCAATCATTGTCCTCCCAAGCTTACTTGTATTTGTCACGGTTGTATGGTTAAGTAAGCTTGAGGCATGTGATTTTTATATCTTTTATGTTTTATTGCCTATGCTAAGAGAGGAAAGGGTGAAGAAACTAAGTAACTAACTTTAACTAACTAAGCTTTAATTATCCTAGCATCAGTATCCATTCCCACTTGCCATTTCACACCTCGAACCAATGCAATGCTGCTGGGATTACCAAGCGTAACACATGTGCTCGAAGCGGTCGTACTAAATGCACTTAACTATAAGAGTTGAGGGTTGAGAGAGATTAAGTCCTAAGAAAGCATTTAAACAATTAACAATAATTAAATCCTCATTAGCTTAGTCCATGCACTACAAGGTTTATCCAAAAGTTCATCTTTATTGTCGTACACAATTGTGTGCTCAAATACAAAATTGCTCGAATAAAGATTTGTTCACTTTGGGAACTCCTACTGTGGGCACATGGAAATTATTCTAACTCTGGAATGGAAAAATAGTAAGAGTTTGGCTACGGTCTAGTTCTAGATTGCGAAACAAAGGAAAGCCACCTCTTATTTATAGAAATGACAGCGGACTGCGATATCGCATACGCAATATCGCAGGAGACGACGCAATATTGCATACGATACATCGCGTTCGCGATATCACGACCCATGCGATATCGCGTCCCATCAACTAAGAAGGTGAATCTAAGAACGTGATTGTTATCTTCCTAATTCCACTTGTGAGGTACAATGCTATGGTTAAGTGTAACTGAGGCACATGATTTGTATAACTTTTATATTTTTCTCTATTTGGCCTAAGTGTGAAAATAAAGTAATTAAATGCTAATTAATCTAGTAACTATTTAATGCCTTAGATTAATCCTAACATAAGCATATGTTCCCATCTACTGTACAAATCCTAAAACACATTACAATGCTACAAGGATACTAAGCGTAAGCATTATTAGGATTACCAAGCGTTAACATATGCTCAATATAGTAGTACTTATGTGCATTAATTTTCCAAATTCAATTAATTAATTAATTGCATATAGGTAAATTGCATGAACAGTAAATGCATTAAGGTAAATATACACACTACGTTGATGTGTCAAACCATGAGTCAATGTGTATGCATTGACGTGGTCCAGCAATGATGACTCATCAATGATCAAAGCTCTCAACATTGGTAATACAACTTCTTTTCATGAAGAGGTTAATCATTTGAACCCTATCCTTAAACTTTGATAAAAATACTAAGTGGATTTATAGAATAGATGTTCCTTCTAATATAAATACAAACATAGAAAATTTAAATAATAATAATTCTCTTTCAAATTAAAAACCCATTAGCATTTCCTAATCAAAGGCATTTCTAAGAAAATAGCTAGAGTTTTAAAAAAACATGACAACATTAGAGTCTTTAAACACTATAACAAAATCTCCAACTTTTTTCAGTCTTAATATAAAAGAATATTTTCAATAATAGTGGTGCTTATTAAATCTCTTGCATTTGTGGTAAATGTTATACTAGTGAAAATGGTAGAACTTTCTCTATTAGATTGAAAGAGCACTTGAAAGATATACAATATAATAGATCTTCAAAATCACCTCTTGTAGAACACATAGAAAATGATAACTTCTCTAAAAATCATAAGTGGTTAGTAGATAATAGTGAAGTTCTTTGTGTAATAGATAACTTTGTAAATAGAAAAATTAGACAAGACATTGAAATTAGATTTCATTCGAATAATGCTAATCAAGATCACACTTGAACCTCTCTGAGTGGCTATGCCTAGGCTCAAGCCTAGGTCTTTGGTGCTTGTTTCTTAAGTCAAAGACCTAGGTTCAACCCTAGGTGTAGCCACTCAAAGAGGTTAGGCTTTCACTCATCTACAAACCCTTCTGGAACCCCACTTGGCAAGATGAAAACTATGACTCTGGGTGATAATCAAAAATGTTAATCAAAATCAATGCTATTTTACTCACTTAGTGTGGTGGCCTATTTTAATAAAAATTAAGCAATCTTGAAATTTGCTTTAAAATCCTACTTAATTTATATTTTCTGTCTAATTTTTTTTTCTTTTTATATGGTCTATAGTACATTTAATGCTTCTTTACAAACACTTTGTCTTATATATTGGGTGGGGCATGGGGTGGAGAAGGTGTTGGATGCCTTCAATGTTTATGATACAAATGGTGATGGCTTTATATCTGCAGAGGAGCTTTAGAGAGTATTGGAGTCTCTTGGATTCTGGGAGTATTGTAGTCTCTTAGATTCTGGCAACATGATGATCAATATTACGGTGTTGCTGATTGCCAGAACATGATTTGCAGATTTGATAGGAATTGTGATGAACTTCTGGATTTCGCTGAATTTCATTCCATGATGATGATGAACATCGGTGCCTATTGATTATTTCTTGTCACGGTTTTGTGTTGGAGCCTTACTAATTTAAGGTAGGAAAAAGATTCACTCAGTTGTCTGTCTAATCTCAATTGTTATTTTCTATCCTCTATCCTTTATCCAGCAGAATCTCTTGTTCAAAAGATGTATTTCTTAGAACTTCTTACAAACCTGTAAAAGCATCGAATATTTTTCTTTGCCATATGAAATCTGCTGTAGAAAAGGAGCTGAATTCTGACAAAATCAATGCCTTATTTGAAACCTCTTTCACCTTCAAAACATGTTTAAGAAATTTTTTTCTTTTTTTAAAAAGGTCCACAAAACTTGGGTGATCAAGAAACAACACTTATATTCAAAGAGAACCATCTCCCATTACACACTAAACCTAAGTACTAAACTGAAGTATTTAACAGTAATGTAGCAACTTTTTTTATAAGCTCATCATCTAATCTTCTTTACCCATCCAAACTATCTAACCTACCATTTATATAGAAGTCACTCTAAGTCATACTATTTATCAATTTTTATTCACATTTCTGTCACACTATTTATTAATCATGCCTCTTTTATACTGCAATAAGTTTTTCAATACAGTTTAATTCATAATAGAAAGGCCCAAGATTGACAGGAGTGACAAACACTTGAAATGAAAGCCAACTTAAATAAGAAGAAATTCAGTGCTGAGAACCAGGATTGGTGGAGTCTGTGTAATCTATCTTGGTGGACTAAACATGAGAACAATTAGAAAGCTAAGTGATGATCTAAGAAATATTGCATGAAATAAAGATGCAACTGAACCCACTTTCATTGTTTTAAGTAATGTAATTAATTGCCTAAACATGAAAACAATTAGAAAGCTAAGTGATGATCTAAGAAATATTGCATGAAATAAAGATGCAACTGAACCCACTTCATTGTTTTAAGTAAAATAATTAATTGCCTAAACATGAAAACAATTAGAAAGCTAAGTGATGATCTACGAAATATTGCATGAAATAAAGATGCAACTGAACCCACTTCATTGTTTTAAGTAAAATAATTAATTGCCTAAACATGAAAACAATTACATGATTTCTAAATCTAAGAACGCCACTTGAACCAAATCTGATACTCTGGAAAATAGATGATTTAGTGTCAAAAACCTATTTCTTTTTCTGGAAAATAGATGATTTAGTGTCAAAAACCTATTTCTTTTTATCCAACAAAAATTTACCGGTACCAAAATGCTGTACAAAATAATGTTACCTCATTTTCAACGAGTATCTTTACGTGTGTTATGAAAGATAGTTTCGTCATGTGGATATTTACATGTGTTACCTCATTTTAAATTTGTATGCAGCTGACTTGACCGGTCAGAATTATTTTTATCAATTAGCAATATTGAAAAGTATTGGAAATTGCATCTTACATGCCAAAGCTTTAATCCCTTAACAGTTTTTATTAAGATTAAAAACACCAGCTATTCAAACACACGTTTGAACAAATGCGTGTTTGAACAAATGCAAAACTGTAGGCCGGAAAATTACTGAGTTACATATTTAAATAGAATTATTATATGATTTAAATCTCAAAAAAGTTTGACAATATTATAATGTTGTAATTTCATCGGAAATTCATCACCATCTGATGTTGAATGGTTGTTACATTCTTTTCCATTGGCTTTCTTGCAAGACACTTCCGTTTATATTAGCTGGGTTTTGATGCCCCTATTGTACCTCACTCAGGAGGACCATGCTTAACGGCAAAGATAGTTTCAAAGTTCAATTTCTTTGGAATGTATTCATTTACGACAAACTGAAGCATTTATATAACCGAATAAATGGAGAGCATATTATATTATAATGGCAAGTCTGTTCTTT
>MNCI01028199.1:0-14822 GCA_015680685.1 Gnetum montanum
CTATCTATTGAGATTATTCATCCTAGTGGAAAATAAATGTAAAATCAAGATAATAAGGATTAGCATGAACATATGATATGTTGGTTTGCATTGGTCCATTCCAACTTTCTTTATTATAATTTTTGTTATTGCTTTCATTAAGATCAATGGCAAGTGGAGATTTCACTTTATGTGTAGAAGCTATTTTGAAAATATGCTAATGCTTAAATGTGTTTTTTGAAATTATTCTAAGTATAAAAGATAAGCTTGATAATACTTAATATAACAAACTATGTTAAAATCAACTAGCTATCAAACATTGACATATCTTTAGTAACAACACCAATAATGAGTAGTAGAGAATTCCAACACTCAATCATATAAGTTATAAGTATTCACACGTGACCAAATTCTAATCTATAGATGAATAATGTAAGTATACTAGTGAGTTAATAAGAAGTTTATGATCATTGTTTTTTCACTTAGAGTTAACAAAGTGCAAAACGTATGGTTGAACTCTTAATGAGGTATATGATAAAATGTTGTTTGGCTCGAAGTGTACTAAAGGTAAATATAGTGGGAATGGTTACAAATTCTATTTCTATGTACAATAGAAATATAAAACTATTTTAGCTTATCGACAATAAGTATCTAGTCCTGGTTTGTTGTACACGTCCTAGTCTAATGTAATTGTCATTGGGATTACCAAGTAACTTTACCACTGAGCAAATCAAGTAAAATCACTACTGGGTTATCAAACAGTTACACTTTACACTTGAAACTAGTTATTATTCTGTCCATACTAATGAAGATAGTGATTGTAAATGACTTAGGAAATGTCAATGAAAAAGTGAAAGTAAATGAAAATGAAAAGTTAATCTATTCTATGTGTGATGGTGCAATGATAAAGAACAATCTCAATCTTTATGTTCATGAATTGAGTATAGGAACAGTCGACTTGAATAAAGATGTTGTACAACTATAATTCATCATACTGTGGGCATTCACAACTAACTCTTCAAGAAAACAAATTGTAAGAATTTAGCTAAGTGTTGGTAAAACTTCGTGATTTGACATGACAGTGGGCTTGTATTTATAGACATGACCGTGGCCCACTATATCATATCTATGGCTGAGCTACAATATCGCATCTACGATATTGTAGTTCTTACATGTTTTACCATACTCCCACAATTACCTAAATTTGAAAAAGAACTTATCCATGAGATTTGGCAAGGTTTTACACCCTGTTGCCAACCTTATGCAAACCCTCCTCCTTTCGTATCTAAGCTCAAGACTAGCATTGACAAAATTACATAACCATGTAAATCATTTGCAACAAATTTATTCTCAAAGTCATATCATTGCAAATTACTTTTTAAAAGTATAGAACTTGCAAAGTTTTACTCATCATAAGGCACGTAGTTCAGAGTTTCTAAAAATAAACTTGCCACGTTTTACTCATCATAAGGCACGTAGTTCAGAGTTTCTCAAAATAAGCTGAAAAAGGTTGAGGAAAGGTCATTATAGCTATTAGACAAATTATATTACCATAGAGTATGTACAAAACATAATTTTATTTGTACTTTTTATCCGCCAAGCAAGAATCACGTTGAAGAGTTTGAACGGTACGCCGCGTCGGATCCCGAATATTTCTCGTGTTCAATTTTGTTTAGAAAATTCAGGGAAAACGCAACCACTTTTGATGTAGAAATCAGATTCCCGTCCCACACGGGATTAAAGGTAAAGGTGAACAGAAACTGAAGCTTTTTAACAATAAAAAATTCTGCTTGATGACCAAAATTCACCGAAGAGCAGAGCGTGTTCAATAAGCGTGAAGAATTCATGGAATATAGACTCTCTAAGGAAAAGATTAAACAGATTCCTGGTGCACAAAATAAAGAAAAACTTCAATTAAATACCTTATTTAACTAATGCACACAAATTTAGAGAGCAAAAGTCAATTTTTTAGCCAAGTAGGGGAACATGGGCTCAGGAGTTTAAATTGAGCTGAATGGCATTTGATGAATGAATGGTGTATTATGTGCCTCCATCACAATGGCCTCCTCCTCTGCTTCTGCTCTCTGCCTTCTTTGTTTGTGCTTTTTATTCTTTGTTGCTGTTGTTGAAGCTGCTACACATCAGGACAGAGATGTGACTGATACTCGAGCTCTGCTTGAATTCAAGAAATGCATCACCAGCGATCCACTCTCTCTTCTGCATGATTGGGATGATATGATACCGACGCGTACAATTGGACTGGAATCAGCTGCTCCACCAAATATCATCATCATCCAGAAATGCCACGTTGTGTGGATGTGTGACTCCCCACCTCTCCAACTTATCATTCCTGCACGTACTTGACGTTTCCAATAACTCTTTTTCTGGTACAATCCCATCATCCATTGGGACGCTGCGGAGGCTTTAACAGTTGAATCTATACGTTAATGAATTTCAAGGTGGGATTCCTTATCAGATAGGAAACCTTTTTTCTTTGCAGTTTCTTACCCTCGATGCGAATTCCTTGGTTGGCAACATGCTGAACTCAACCGACACATTTCAACATCGGCAACAATTACTTCACCAGTGGAGTAAGCAGGCCCAGGCAGCCTATTCCAATCCTCCTAACTCTATCCAATTCCTCTGTTTTACCTGATTTACTGATCTATGGCAACCATTTAACGGGAACGTTACCGCCCAACTTTGGGAGCTCCTTGCCCAATTTTCGGTATTTGCAGTTACATAAAAATTTTATCTCGGGATTTATCCCTCCCACTGTAGGAAACTTTTCATCTCTTTTGGAGCTCGAACTGAGTGGTAATGCAATCAGCGGTACCATTCCTCCTCTAATTGCAAATCTGAAGTGGTTGCAAAGGCATCGCTCTCCATAAGAACATATTACACGGCTGCCTTCCGACTGAGATCTCTCTTGAACAAGTCACTTGGCTATCTCTATCTCCCAAATAATATGTTGTCTGGTTCCATCCCCGCCGATATTGGAAAACTGGTCAATCTCCGGAAGCTGCACCTTGACAGGGATCTGCAGTCAGGAAAAATTCCTTCAGAGATAGGGGACTGCCCTGTTCTTGAAGACCTTGTATTATCAGCAAACAATCTGTCTGGAGTCTGGACCAATTCCACCAGAGGTTGCCGGACTTAAAACAGTTGTATTTAATTTTGATTTGTCGGCAAACGGTTTGATATCAGATGTACCTCCGGGAATAGGAGGATTACAGATGGCACAGTATATAACTCTTTCAAGCAACCATCTTTCTCGAAACATCGCGTCTTACATGGATAGCTGGTTGGATGCCCGCCAAATCAATCTCAGTTTTAATCATTTCAACGGCGACGTTTCCAAATCAATTGGGAATGAGCTCACCGAACTTGAAAGCATTGATCTGTCTGGTAACAACTTTACTGGGCCTGTGCCTGCGTCCCTGTTCAATCATTCCTGTCTCTGTTTTTTGAACTTTTCCTACAACTACTTTGATGGAGAAGTCCCCTTTCTGCACAGTTCTTCCTCGAAGAAGCTGAGATTGACAAGGTGGACAAGGTGGTCGTTTCTTGGTAATTTAAATTTATGGGGAAGATATTTTGACCTGAAAGCTTGTCTGACGTCTCCTACTCAGCAAAACAAGTCTCATTTTAAGAAAAATAGTATTCTGAGAATCATGCTTGGCATTCTAGGTGGCCTTTTGTTGCCGGTTGTTGCAGCGATTTCATTCATTTTTAGAAGAACCAAAACATCCTAAGTGCAAACTCTGTGGATAAGTGAAAAATTCTAAAAAATATCTATGGAAGAACTTCAAAGGGCAACTTCAAACTCGGTAGGTGAAGGCAGCCATGGAAAGGTCTACAGAGGTGTTTTAAACTCTGACATAGTGGTTGCTGGACCAACATGGAACTGTGAAGAACTTCAAAAAGGAAGTAAAATGTTTTTGTGAAGAACTTCAAAAAGGAATGTCATGAGAAAAGTAAGGCATCTTAACATTTTGAAAATTATTACTATGGTATGGTCTGATGAATTAAAAGCTCTGGTTCTGCCTTTCCCGACTAATGGCAATCTCCATTCTCTTCTTCACAGCAGAGAAGATGGTCAGTTGACCCCATTGAAGTTGGCAATGAGAGTGAAAATACTAACAGAGTTAGCAAGGGGACTTGCCTATTTGCATCATGATTGTGATTTTCAGTCATCGACTGTGACATCAAACCGGAGAACATATTATTGGATGATGATATGACTGTCAAGCTTTCTGATTTTGGAACATCTCACCTGATTGGAGATATTGATGGTTCCACAGGATCATGTTCTCTTGCTGTGAAAGGTTCTGTTGGTTATATTGCCAGGTAGATGCATTTTATTTTTATCTTTTTGAAAAATCTATATTTGTTGGTTGATGATAAAGTGCATAGGCTCAACTTTAAGAAATGATTTTTCACAGTATGGATTGGACAAAGAGTTTCTGTCAGAGGTGATGTCTACAATTTTGAAGTGGTTACTTTGGAAGTGATCACCAGATTGAAGCCCATGCATGAAATGTTTTCTGGAGATGTCACATTACCATTGTGGATCTCCAGGGCCTTGAAAGGAAAATCAGGGAGTGAAAGAAGAGAAACAATTAAACATATAATGAATTGAGATGGATAAAGATGAAGACATGTCAGCAGTAGAAAGCATTTTAATGGTAGGTTTAAGATGCACCTGTAAGAATGCTTCCATGAGGCCTACTATGAAAGAAGTTGAATTGTTTCTACTGTCAGTTTATCCTTTGAATCTCCAGAATCAAAAGACCCTACCAAGAAACTTGGAAGAAGTCAGTCAGTCATATTGTGGAATCACAACCCCCCTGCAGTTGAGAAGAAGGGTAGAAGCTGAAAGTTTAACATTTTCTTCTGATTAGTGATTCCAAGTAAGTCTTTAGAGATAAAACAATTTACTTTTGTCTAACTCACTGAGAAAAATTGTGATAGTGTGCACTAATTATTTGTACAATTTATTGGTTTTTAGCATGTGGTCACTTACTATCTGTAATATTGGTGATGGGTAGGATTTGCTTCATCTTGTAATGGAAGAATGCACCCTGCACCCTTGCACCTGGTACCAATGCTTCACATGTGTAAATTGCTGCTTTATTTAATAGAAACCAAGTCTGCAACTTTATTTAATTCATCACTTTTAATGCTGAAAAAAAATCAGAGCAGTGATTAACATTTACTTTGAAGTATTTTGAATTATTGTTTAACTGGAAAAGTACACTCAACTAGGTCACCAATAGAGTAGTCAATGATGCTTGCTCTTCTCCATCTATGGTTCATCAACTTTTTATCATGCTTTGAAATTTCATCATGTGATGATGAATGAGTATTCATGTTAGCTTCTTTTAATATACTACTTATGTTTTGAACTATGTAAATACTCACGATCAATGTTAAAAATAATGTTATTCAGCACCATGATTTAGGAAGCATGTACATATCTACCCGTTAATTTTCTTTGTACAACCGTTTTAAAAATCCTTGTATTTGTGGGTTTGTCTTTGTAGCACCGGGGGTGAAGCTTTTTGCATAAGACTGATCAGTTTTGAGGTTTTTATTTGACCTAAATAAACATTTTAGAATTTAAAACTATCTGCATGCTTTGTAGGATGAGAGCTTCATGACCGATAAAAAATCTACTATCAATCCCCTTCTTAACTTTTGGGGTTGTTCAATGTCAGACTTAGTTGTAAGGCAACATCTGCTTGATTTCAGACTTAGTTGTAAGGCAACATCTGCTTGATTCTTGTGGGTAGGGAAGATGTTCATTCAACATTATACTTTTTCCATTAGGGAAGAACTGTCATCAAAATGATAAAAGGATTGAGTCAAAGACTGAAATCTCTGCATTGCCAATGTCAGTAATTAATTCATTCATTTACAATCCTTGCTGCTCTTGAATCCACCGTAATTTGCCTTCCAGAGTCGTGCAGAATTTGAAAGATTGTCCAATTGCTATCAAATTTTGCACTCTCTCTGTTTCTTTCCAACATTGTGCATCTAAATTCTATGTTCATGCTGCACTTTCCTGCAAATGTCCATTTCTCTCGTGGTCCTTTATCAACCCATCAGCACAACAGCCTGAGTTAACAACTTAATATCAAAGAATATTGATGGGAAATCCTGGTTATGAGGTAGAAGCAAGGCCAAGAGATGCTTTTTTCTGGTGACTGAAAATAATAAAAAAGAGGACACGTGACCTTACAACCAGAGATATTTAAAAGAATTATTGCATGGTTGAGTTAAATATCAACTTGCAGTTAAGATATCTATAGGTAAAAGCTCCACCTATGACGTAATCACCCAAAGAGTATACCTTGATAGACATTTTAGCTAGCTTGCGTTAAACTTTCCATGTAACTTATGTTTCTCGTTTCATTTTTTTGTCAGAATTATCAAAAAGTCGACTTTTAATATTCAGAAAACAATTATTACTTTTTTGTGTTGCATAATGGTTTTCAAGTTGGAGAGTAACAGGGCATACCTTTAGCAAATTATACTCCAATAAGGGCATCAAAGTCATTTATTCCTGCTACCTGTGTGCATTGTGTTAACCAAGTTTAGTACCATAGGAAGCACAGATAGCAGGAATAAGAGGTTACCGCTCAGATTGGGACACCGCAGCCATGTTAAAACTTGTTGAAGTTTGAAAGCTTGTATATTGGCACAATGTCAAGGCTCATTCAGTCATTTCTTATAAAGCATCCATCTAAACCGGCCCACTGCTTAGGATTCCTTGAAAAGACTGGAGTCTTCTTAATTTTTATGACTAGTCAATGCCATAAAGCATTGAAACACCAACATCAGGATTCATCAAGGGCCTGTATGGTTAAGTGAATTTGAACATGCTGAATTGGTGGAGACGGATTCATGAACCTGAGCAGATTACACCTCTATCAGTGAAATCTGAATAGAATTAGAAAAACCAAAGAAATAGTGGACCAATAAACTTCCATGGAATTAGGTGAAACCAAATAAATTTTTAAATATAATTTTAAATATAATAAGCAAACCCTGCTGATGCGGCACCTAGAGAATTCACACACCCCAAGGAAGCATACTGGTACCCACAGGATAATTTGGAAATGGGCAGAGTATAGAATAAAGTTAATACTCTTTTGGATTAGCAGCAAAGGTAGCACCATTCCAGCGTACTCAAAAGAAAAAGTAATCTTCAAGAAGAGAGCCAACTTAAGTTACACGAAAAGAGTAGTCAACTTAAGTTACACAATGGGCACTTTGAGTCAAATATAATTCGGGTAAAGCAGTGAATTTACTTGGCAGACTTTTCTTACATCCCTGCTTTTCTATGCATTGTACTTTGGATATGTATATAGTATTAGTGGTAGATTATAGATTAGATTCAAATATGAGATTTATGTAGTTAGTGATGTTTGTGGTTTCAACCTCCATTTACTAGATTCAATGTATTTGCTAAGCTTGAAATTTTTTTATTAACATTTTTTTGATTAATTAGTCTCAAGATAGGTTAGACTTTTTGCTTAGACCAAGTTCAATGTATTTTAATGATTTTACTATTTTTGAATTTGTCTCATCCCATGTCCATCATCATTATTTTTCTTATTAATCTATTTTATTTTATATACAAATCCTTGATACTCTATGGTAGAGACTAATGATTGATGATGTGTCCCACTTTAGTAATAGTAATGGTAATTATTCATTTTTTTTGGGTAATATGGTTTTACATGTATACTGTTAGTGTTGGGATTTTTTGATGGTCAAATAATTTTATGTGTTGAGTTATTAACAAGTTGTCTTTAAGAATTAAATTATTACAACTTGATGAATAGCAAAGTAGACCCTACGTTCAACCATACAAACCATAAGCATTCATGCGTAATCTAGTTGAATTTCATAAACTAAGACTAGTTGGGATGACTTAGATAATTAAACAATGGATCACTAGTCATTGTCTTCCTAATCACACTTGTGTGGGTCTTAAGTTATATAGTTAAGTGTGATTGAGGTGCATGATTAAACTATTCTTTATTGAAAATATTAAAATATTAAACTAATTAATATAAGTGTGAAGGAAACTCCACTAATGCTAGTCACAAGCCAAGATATGAAAGGAGGAGGGTTAGTAACAAGTTGGTAGTTGATTCCCAAACCTTGCCAAATCTCATGGAAAAGTTTCCTTTTTAGATTTTGCAAATGCTAGGGCATTTCGCAAATGTGATGCACAACAATCACATGATTGAAGATGATTTGAAGAAACTACAAATAAATTCAAAGATCTAGCATTTCATAGAGGCAAATGATAAAAAAGAACTCATATAGTGACCCCATTTTGTTGGGATAAGATTAGGATGATGATGATGAATCTAAGTGTGACGAAGTAACTTCAAACTAGCCTAAGCATAAAACATCTATTTCTAACTTGTTGTACACATCCTAAATATGTATTTAGATTGTACCAAATGCTTACTATTGAACATACCAAGTGTCACTACTAGGATTACTAAACATCAATACATTTATGCTTGAGGTTGGTTATATTCACATGAATTACTAAATGTAATGAAAGTAAATTAATTAAATAAATTCATGAATTTAACTGTCATTAAAGTAAATTGCAAAATAATAAATTAAATTGCTAGGTCAAGTGTTGCAATGAAGAAAATGGATCTTGATTTTATTACCATCATGAAAATGTATTTAGGTACATGTTCACTCAAATAAAATTTCATTCAATTTGCTTGGTTTACACTATGGGTACTCGGTGACTTTTACTAACTTCAATGGAAACAAATTGCAAGAGTCTAGCTAAGGGTATAGCTAAAGGATGCCATAAATGCAATGGGTATGCATAATTATATAGGCATTTATTAGGTTTATGTCAATGTTGATGCATTAACAAAGGAGAGCATATGTCGAAGTTGTTGCATCGACGTGTCGATACATTCCCTTGAATCAATGTTCATCATATCCCCAAGATTGACTAAAAACTCATCCTCAACTTAACAAAATTAAGATTGATTTTGTTTCTAGAATTATATGAATGATCAAATTGACTAACTAACTAACTAACTAATTCAAATGTTTCATTACAAGACTTATTTGAGTGTTTACAATTTAACTTGATAAATTTCAACACATTATAAAATTTGATATGTACAAAGCTTGAACCAAGTCTTACAACTTGAAAAACAAGTAAAAGGATCATCACTTGGAGCCTCACCCCACCAATGTGGGATTCCCATGGGTCCCAAATGGTCAATGGGCCAATGAGAGCCTAACCTCTTTTCACATTACTACCCTCAAGCTTGAACCTAAGTCTTACTTCTTAAGAAACAAGGATCTTAACCTCACTCCAAAAGATAAAAGATTGTAAACAAGCATAATAATAACATACATAAATAACCTATAGTAAGAAAAAGCTCTAAACATAGTATGGATGGATCCAAATAATAAAAACATAGTAAAAACGAGTGACTTTCTAAGTTTGAGTTTGGTAACACTACTCAAAATTTCTTAGGAATGACAGTCATGTTATAGTGCTTAGGAGTAAGGCTAGATGGTTATAGAAGGTGATCAATGGTGTGTGCCTAGGATGGTTATGGTAGTGGAGCATCTTTATGGTTAGGACTTGAGGATAAGAATGTTGTAGTTAGAGTGGATTTGGATGATTTAGGATTGTTAGGAATGTTAATGTGGATGGAGAAACATGACATACTATTATTGGAGAAAGTGTTAGATTGGTTGCAAACACATAGGTAGGGCTCAAAAAACATGAAGGCAAAGCCATTAAAAGATGATTCATTGATTGATAGAGGGTCAAGGGTGGATGGGCGATCAAAGAAGAAGTAATAAGAGAAAAAAGTTTTGGTAGGGTTGGTGGCAGTAGTGGTGAAGACATTAGAGTTAGGGTGGATGTCAAACAATGATGATTGTTGAGAGGTCATAGGAACTAAAGATGGAATCTAGTTGGAAATAACATTGATGGTAGGCTCAATAGAAAGAGTGTGCCACAGACCTAGTGATGCACCACTTAGATGAAGTTATAGAAGATTTTCTCTTGTGAGGTTACTATCATTTGTAACGACGAAAAACGTCGGCAGCTGGAAAATACCGAACAAATTCCGTGTACACAGTTTTAACCACGGATCCGTGCGAGGGCTATGCTGGAAAAATGAATCCACAGTGCCTTGAACGGTCTTGTCGATCAGACAGGGACTTACTAATCAGTAAACCGATGAATATCTTGTGAAAACGATTTGATTCGAGGAATCGCAAAAACGAGGGGAAATGACGTAGACGAATTGCAACAACGATAATGCTAAATGCAATAAGAGAAGGCTTGCACAAGAGAAACACATAATTTCAAGATATATGCTTTGACTTAGAAAAGTGTATATTTTGTATGCCACATTACACTGGGGAGACCCCGATTGCTTGATGTAAGGTAAGCACAAAACAACAAGAAAACTGTCCAAACAGAAGTCTGATCTACCTCGAGGGCTAAAGCCAGGATGCAAGGAAGGTCAAGCTCTGACGCCTACCGATCAACTGTTTCTGACCAATAGAGTCTTCCCCAGTAGAGCGATTACTCCTCTTGCCAGTACTCAAAGCGAACTGTGCTCTGCTTCTGCTGGAAGGTGATACTGTCAACGATTGCCAAAGCGCCGCTCTCTGTATCTCTGCTCAAAAGGTGATAAGTGCTCCAGTTCTCAGAAAAATGCTTTTGCTTCTTTGCTCTGCCCACCTCTGTATCTCTATCAACTGGGGTATTTATAGGCTGCAATGTTCCGTGGAACAGGCGCAACCTTGATGACGTGTGTCCCGAATGTTTCAGGCACTGTTGGTTTGACCATTTTTGTGTCGAACCTCATGACTACGCACAATACGCTCGTTTGCGTATTGTGCGTGTGAAGAAGAGGTGGACGTCAGGCATGTCTCAACTGTTTTTGAGTCATATTACGCTCATTCATGTTGCGTTGCGTGTATGAGCGTAACGTAACTTGGAAACAATGGACTCAAGCTGTTTTACGCTTTCTTACGCAGCCGCGCGTAATGAAGCGTAAACAATGTTTAGCTCGGCGATGCAATACGCTGCGATACGCTGCGTTGCGTGATTGAGCGTAAGATGAGCAGTTGCACTTTCTTAGACTTTGCCTTTGACTATTCTGGAGCTTATTACGCAGCCATGCGTAGCAGAGCGTAAACCTGGCCTTGAAAAAAAGACTTAGCAAAATGCACAAGAAGTTGCATATCACACTGCTTAAGCTTCTCCCTATGCTGAAGCAACTATCCTTCTGATGCCGGACTATGCTTAAGCAAAGTCATGCTAAGCGTCATTACGCTGCGTTGCGTGATGTAGCGTAAACAGAAAAAGCATAGAAAGATTAGGAATCTGCACAAGAAGTCGAGGACTCGATGCTATGCGCTTCTTGGTGTTGGTCTGTCTTAGTCTCCATTCTGGAATTCTGACATGCGCCCTTGCTTGAATTTCGAATCTTTGCCTGAGGCCGACTCGTAATTTTTTACGGTGTTTCAATGGCCCCTCTTTGTTAACGGTTGGAGGGCTTACCCGAAAGACGTCGACAAAGAATACGAAACACCGGATTGGTAGAAGCAAGAATAGCGTCCATCCATGGCTACTCAAGGGTTGTCCTGTCAACATGGAAGAGAAAAGCTGGAGGGAATGGGAGGTAGAATGGCATAGTAGGAAACAGGTTCAGAGGAGATGTAAAATGAGTCAGGATGGTAGGAGTATGGAATATGCTTACTGCACGCACAGAAAAGTACGCACATTTATGTTGACAGGAATGCTTCCAGACGAGCGTAGCGCGTCAGCCTGAGATATCTCTGTCACTGATTACAGCAGGAATGCTTGCAAAAGGAGCATGGCGCATCACTTCTGCGATATCTCTGCTAGTGTGAGTGCAGAAAATGGATACTTGCGTATGTAGGTTTTGCATATGGGGAGCGTGTGGTGGGGATGAAAGGAAACAAGAGTTAAGGGTAGAATTGTGAGAGGTATAGGCATGCAGATCTAAGTGGTCGAGCAAACCTGAGTAGCCATTTCAACACGCTGTTGTACTTCACCACTCAGATGGACGCACCTTTGAATGGCATCCTCCAAAGCAAGTAATCTGCAACCATAGAAGAAAACATAGCACACCGCTGATCATGCGAACAAGGGGCGAGGTTGTCGAAACGAGTGCCGTTTGATGCAGGATAGAGTGATTGGGCCGTGAAGAAGAAGCTGGGGCATGAGGGCGAAGCCACCAATCCTGACGATTGGCCCAGCATATCTTCGCCAAAAGGCAACAGACACAGTGCACCTAACTGGTTAGGCAAGGAACCAACAAGATGAATTTGCGAAGCTAGCATCCGATAGCGATAATCAGCGGAGGTTCCCGAGGTCGTTGTCGATGAGGATTTCGTCGGGGCTTCGGCTGGCGAGACTAAACCCTCAGAGGTACCACCACTATAGTGGGCGTAGCGACGGCATCTCCGAGGGATTAGTAAGATGCCTCTCAGCTTGTCTGAGGAATCAGTAGGATGCCAGTGGGGTGGCGACGCTGGGACTGTCCCAGTATCCCATCTCATTTATCGTGCAGCTGTGCGGAGACGATCACGTTCGTTTGATTGACATGGCAGCAGTCTGTAAGTCCCAGTTTTAAGTCCTGGTAGACTGTCATTACTGGTTTTAAGTCTCAGTAGACCGTGGTCCCAGTTTAAAGTCCGGGTATACCGAGAAATGCTAGTTTTACGTCGTAGCAGACGATGGAGTGTCTGATTTATGGTCTCAGCAGACCGAGTTGTGGATGTCAGTTTCATGTCATGACCCAAGGACAGGGCTGTGCTAGTTTTACGTCTCAGCAGACAGCTACTTACCTATGCCAGTTTAGCGTCGTGGCGGACGCGTGCAAAAGATTCCAGTTTTTCGTCTTGGTGGACCTGTACAACATTGCCAGTTTTACGTCATAGCGGACAATTACAACTTACCAGTTTAGCATCATAGCGGACGAATATTGCTAGTTTAGCATCGTGGCAGACGCGTGCAAGGAATGCCAGTTTTACGTCATAGCGGATAGTTAGTGCCAGTTTAACGTCGTAGCGGACATGTGCAAGGAATGCCAATTTTATGTCGTAGCGGATGGTCAGTGCCAGTTTAACATCATAGCGGACGTGTGCAAAAGATTCCAGTTTTTCGTCTTGGCGGATCTGTACAACATTGCCAGTTTTACGTCGTAGCGGACGATTACAACTTACCAGTTTAGCGTCATAGCAGACGAATATTGCCAGTTTAGCGTCATGATGGATGCGTGCAAGGAATGCCAGTTTTACGTCGTAGCGGACAGTCAGTGCTAGTTTAACGTCGTAGCGAACATATGCAAGGAATGCCAATTTTACGTCGTAGCGGACGGTTAGTGCGAGTTTAACGTCGTAGCGGACGTGTATTGCCATACCTGCTATTGACACCGTAGATGCTGTTAAATGTAATACCGCTTCAAATATACATGATTTACAGGATTTGATAGTTCATTGCTGTTGACGTCTGCTAACTTGAATGCTTCGTTGCTGTACACGTCGACCACCAAGAAAGGGCCTTCCCAGTTCACAGAGAATTTGCTTACTAGTTCACGCACGGCCTTGAGGACTAGATCTCCTTTCTTGATCAGGCGCTGTTGAAGGTTGTGGCGATGTTTCTGTCGTTGTTTGTCTTAATACCTTTCAATCGTATCAAGTGCCTGTATCCGCTTCTCTTCGACTGAATCCAGATCTGCGATTCGAGACTCGGTGTGTTGAGCCTCATTTATAATCGTGGAGAGGACCATTCTCAGAGAAGGGATTTGCAATTCGAGAGGCAGCACTGCTTCAGACCCGTAAACTAGGCTATAGGGCGTATTACCTGTAGCCGTCCTACACGTAGTACGATACGCCCATAGCACATAGAGGATCTGTTTGTGCCACCGCCTTTTGTTGCCATCGAGCATTTTCTTGAGCAGATTGATGATCACTTTGTTTGTTGCTTCAGCTTGACCATTCGCTTGCGGGTAATAGGGAGAGGAAAAGGATTGTCTAATGCCCAGGTTATCGCAAAAGGATTTAGTTTCCATGCTACTAAACTGTGGCCCATTTTCGGTCACGATAGTCATTGGGAGACTAAATCTGGTTACTATATTGTCCAGGATAAAATGGCAAATCTGCTGAGATGTGGTCTTTCGCAGGGGAACAGCCTCTACCCACTTTGTAAAGTACTCAGTAGCGGTGATAATGAAGCTATGACCTGTAGAAGACTTCGGTGTGATGGGGCCTATAATGTCTAGTCCCCATTGCCGAAATGGCCATGTTATCTGCATTGTATGTAATTCTGTGGGTGACACGTGTATGAGGTTAGCGTGACGCTGACACATGTCACAAGTTTTGACCTTTGTCAGGCAATCCTTTTCCATGCGCGGCTAGTAGTATCCTAAGCGATGGATTTTTAGGGCCATAGCCCATGGTGCTACGTGGCCGCCGCACATTCCCTCGTGAACTTCGCCGACTATGTGCTGTGCTTGGTTTTTGTCGACGCAAGTCAGTAGCACGCCATCAAAGGAGCATCTACAAAGAGTGCTATCTCCGATCATGACGTATTGCCTAGCCCGCTTACGGATTGCGTCTTTCTGTGCGCGTGTCAATGTAGACGATAGCTCACCCTGTAAAAGGTAAGTTTTAATGCCGTCGTACCATTCAGGCATGCTTTCTTTGAGAAGAGAAGAGATTTGCGCTGCCTGAATGATAGGACGTGTGTAGTCTGTGATCAATGCAAGACAGGTGTCGAAAAG
>MNCI01028199.1:14946-37624 GCA_015680685.1 Gnetum montanum
TTCGTACAGGGGAAGGTCAAGCAATAAGCATGGAGATGCACATCCTCAGGCGATAGCGTGATAACAGTGGCAGCACTGCCACCTCTAACAGTTGAAGCACCGTCAAAGTACAATGTTGCTTCAGGGCCTATCGAGACAGGGCTTAAACTATGTACATGTTCGTCAGGGAACTCTGGTTCGATGATTTCTTGGTTGTTAATTAGTGATGTTACTAACTGGTCAGCTATCACTTGGCCTTTCGTAGACGATTGACCAATATAATGCAGATCAAATTCTGCGATAATAGCCTTCCAGCGAGCGATCCTACTNGGAGAGACTTCCCTGACAAATTTGCCTTCATGGAAGGCGTTGTCAGTGACATGATCGAGCGCCTAGAGTGCATCGAACCTGGGGCTGGTACGTTATGGTCATAATAAGTTTGTGGTATTACTTAGCGGTAATGTGTCATCAGCATTTGATGATTGTTTCTATTAGGAGCTTGCCTACGATGGGATCCCACTGAGCCCATTGATTTGGACACAGCGGAGCCGCCAGCCAATGAAGCAGCCATGCCACGTCATATTTATGAGGAACTGCGTAAATGTACATTACGCTCGACATGCTCCTTATGGGAAAGTAGGGGCGTAAATGAAAATTTATGGAAAATGTTGCAGAAGTCAGAGTAGAGGGTTGAGTCTCTGACCAAAGAGGTCGGAGACTTAAAATCACGATGCAACTTCCTACAGGCGCGAGCGACAGGGGATGAAGACTAGCGTACCGTTGTTGTCGACCACTCCCGGTATTGGACACCATCAAAAACAACGTGCAGACCAGTCGGGCGTTAGTCGAACAGCGAATGCAGATAGAACTCCTAGCCTAGAAAAGCTGAGACTGGAGGGATTATTGTGCAAGCATGCAAGAGTGGAGGCAGAAGGAGAAGGACCACAAGCACTTGTACAAGCGGGAGAGTATTGCTTATCGGAAACTCTACCGCGATCTTGCCATCAGGGCCCAGTCCTTGGAAGTCTTCCTGGACATCATCGGAGCTATCGAAGCTTTCAAGAAGTTCGAGGAGCAGGTGACTGTAAGTGCGTCCCCCGAAAGGGCGATGACTCTCCCTGGGGGTCAAGCTTCAATCCCTACTTTCTTCCCAGACCCACCCCGCTGGAGCAGCGTGGAGAAAGGGAAAGTGAAGGCTGGAGCTGCCTTGGGAGAGGATGTATGGCCAGATCTAACGGAGGAAGAGATTATGGAGCGCCTTTGGGCTGGCCTGGACAAGCTTCCCTTTGCTGCGAAAGCAGGGCCGTCACAGGTGAGTTTACGCGCTACTTAGTTTGCGTTTCTAATTATGATGTTAAGTCTTGGGTAGCTAATGTGCTTACTGTGTTCAGGTACCAGCCGAGGATAGGGAAGATGAACAAGCTGAGGGGTTAGCAGAGGGAGCGGACGAAGCAGAAGAAGAAGTAGAGGAAGGAGAAGAAGAAGGAGAAGGACGCAACGATGAAGAGCATCTTCCTGCGGAACTGACGCCGGGACGAGGACCTCGTGAAGAGGGCATTCTTCGTGAAAGAATCATTCCCAGTAACGACGGCCCATTGGAGGACAATCCACTAGCATTGGATCCGGACTTAAGAGATACCGGTGATAGTGGCAGTAGAGGAAATGCGTAATTATAATTTACGCATAGTTTTATTGATCTTGAGTGCAATATCATTTTACGAATGACTGAAAAGACATGTTATAAAACCCGGTGGATGCGTTAAATGTCAGTTACACATTTTTTTAATTCTTTTTTGCGTTTTTCCTGTAGAGTATGAGCATAATTGTTGAAAATTTCACCTAAGTGATAGCGATAGAGCGTAATTGCTAGTTTAAGGCCATCGCGGGCCGTTACATGATTCTGCGTAACTAACGACTAGTTTAAGGCCATTGCGGGCTTGAACTAGTTTAAGGCCGTTGCGGGCCATAGCGTAATACAGCAAGCGTAAATGATACTGGTACAGGATTTTGCATAATTGCGCTAAAGTGATCAAGAAACGTGAATACCATGCGTATGAAAAATACAACAGCGTGAAGATAAATGACCAGCGTAAGAACCAAAAACAAAAGTAAGGTGAAAATACGTGAAATAAAATTGCTAAGTAGTAACCATGATAACCCGTTAAGAAAAAGATAATGTACGCAAAGACCATTGTTCAACCATTGATACGCAATTGTCTTTTGATGGCCTTTACGTTGAGCGTCGCGTAAGGGCGAGGAGACTTATGGTTGGACTCCTCTACGCTGCCATCCGGAAATGGCAGGTTGGCCCAAGCTAGACCATCATCATTGCTATCAGCTTGTTGAGGGGTTTCGAGACAGATCTGGTCATCAGTCGTTTCTATCTCTGAACCCCATTCTTCTTCAATGTTATTGACGGTCCTGGGGGTGATTTCATCATCGCGTATCACAACCTCCCCTCCGGCATAGGGTAGGTGTATCTCTTGGTGTATTGGTGACGAAACCGCCCTCAGCTGGGCTAACCACGACCTCCGTAATATCAGGTTGAACCCTGGCATCTCCTCGACGACTAAGAAAGTGGCCTCTGTTGGGAATTGATCCCCCGCCACAAACTCAATACGCACTGTCCCCTTAACCTAAACCCATGCTCCATTAAACGATTTTACGCAGGCCGTCGCCGTGGGTGTGATCTGATCGACCAGACACAACCTATCCATGATGGAATAGGGAATGACATTGGTAGCTGCGCCATTGTCCACGTGCACTCTCCGGATCCGGTATTGACCGACTCGGATAGTGATAAACATAGGTTCAATGGTTACCTGACCTTTCTCAGGATTGTCTTTGATAGACCCGTCATGGAAGGTCAGTGAGGAAGGCGTAGGTTGTTAAGCTTCAGAAGGAAACATGCCAGCATGTATCGTTTCCTCCTCCGCTGGCAAGCTTTCATCCACTGATATGGATGTCAGCATGCGAACCATAGCCTCACGGTGTTCTCGAGACGTCATAAGCAGGTCGTAAAGGCTCAGCATTGTGTTTTTTTGTTTGAGAGCCTGTTTGACTTGCGTAAATACGTTGAGGAGGTCCTTCTCCCGACTAGGTTGTTTTTCCCCCTTGTCCTCTTCAATTCAGCCCAAGAGATGGATCTCCCGAGGTGGAACGGTGTTGGTCAGAGGGTTGCTCTTTTTCTTGCCAAGAGAAGGCGGTTGCATTTCCGCACCTTTATCCTGCCCCTGAGGCACAGGTAAAGGCACAGAAGCCAGGGGCCTAGGCTTAGGGAAGCCGAGCGTAGAGTGGTCTTTGGTTGCGTTAACTAATGTGTCCTCTCCCTTTTGTCTGGGAGGTGAGGGTTGATGCTTTTGGTTGGAGGTCTGCCCCTACGTAAGAGGAGCAGCCTGTGGTTTTGGTGCCTTGATAATGAAGGGTGCCTTGGGCGTGGACGCGGATGAGGCCGTGGATTGACTGTTGTTGCATGACTGAGAGTACATCTGAGAAGGTGCCCGTATAATGAAGGGCGGCCTCGAAACCCCACTGACTGTCGGTGAAGTGGTTGGCCCCCTTTGTGAGTTGGCAGGGACACGCAAAACAAAAGGTTATTTTGGTGGTTCCCTTTTCTCACTGTCCGTACTCACCATAGTGATTGTATAAGGATCATCGTTTGCGTTCAACGGGTCCTTATACACGTGCAATGTTTGGTTTTCTGGACGTGTCAGGTTGCTGCTGTCTAACTTGAGTGAACCGTCATCCATCATACGTTGAATATCGTCTTTCAATGCCCAACAGTAATCCGTATCGTGACCACACAGCTGGTGGTAGTCACAGAAACGGTCCAGCCTGAAAAATCTTGGAACTGGTAGTTCTTTAGGTAAGGCAAGAGAAGGGTTCTTTAGCAGTTCACAATGATGTCTGTGACGCTTCAGAGCCTCCTCGGACACCTTCTTAGGTTGAATGTGTCCTACCCCTAACAGCTATTTCAGCAGTTCAGAATCTTTACAGGTAATGCCGTGTACTTTGAGCGATCCTTACGCTCAAAGTTTGGCTTAGGCTGGGGGGGCCCTTTAGGGGTAGTTGTGTTTTGGTTGGTGCTGGCACCAGCCATGGTTTCAGGAGGCGCCGTAGGTGCCTTTTTGTTCTTCGTCTTTGTATTCTCAATCATTGTAGCTACTGTCGTTGTCGCTGCTTTGCCTTTGTCTTTGTTCTTGTTATGTGCATTCTTATAGGCGACATACGCCGGGTCTTTGCTGGCCTCCACAACATCTTGGATGCTTCTAACCTGAGCAAAGGCCTGATGTAAAGAATTGGGGGACAGGTAGTACAGCTTTGACTTAATGAAGTCATTGACTGCTCCCTTGAATATCGCCAGCATATGTGAGTCCACAATCGGCTCACGGATCTCGTTCAAGGTAGCATTCCAGCGCTGTATAAACTTTTGGACGGGCTCGAGTGGGTCTTGTTTCATCCCCATGAACTGATCTAATGTGACTTCTGGTTTCAAATTGTATTTGAAGAGGGTCACAAATTAGGTCAGCATTTCTTCTAGGGTTGAGATGGAGGAACGTGGGAGGGCTCGGTACCAATCCAAAGCTTTCCCTGTTAAAGACATCGCAAAGACTCAGATGATAGTGTGTGGCCACTGTTGCAACAACAAGGACTCAGATCTAAACGTGACCAAGTACACGTTGGGATCTCCCTCCCCATTATACTTGGTGAAATGAGGCAGGGACATCCCCGGAGGCAATGACAGCATAGGAATCGCTTGACTGATCAGATCATTCTGATAAAAGTCCATGACCTGGACGGTGTCAGAACCAGCAGCTTTGAGGCGTTGAACCTCTTCGGTAAGAGTCTGTATTAGCTGGAAGGCTTGGTCCAGGCCTGTTAATGGAGGTGTTTGTGCGGAACGCACAGGAGGTTGGACCGGGAGGGCGGCGCGAGGGAATAGAAACGGTGGGAGAGGTTGACTGGCTGCTTGTGGGGCGAGGATCCCAGCAGGCAAGGGAGCCTGTGAAGACCACCACCTGCTAGCCTGTGCAGAGGGGTTAGCCGCTGCCTGCTGCACAAGATAAGGATGAGGATACTGGGGTACCCCCTGTCGAACATACGTTGCGGGTGCAATTGGGGGTTGCACGCCGTACAACACACACTGGGTCTGTTGCACCATCGGGTTGGCCCACTGACCTGTGGCAGGCTGTTGGGCGTAAGTTTGTGGCTGAATGGCTACGGCGATCTATTGGGTTAGAGGGGGTAGAAGCGATAAGGTCTGCACCGGGCGCGTCACGGATATGTTATGGGGTTGTATCTGAGGGATGAAATGGGGTGCGGTGGTCGCTGGGATCACCACTAGGATGCTAAGTACCCATGGTGACGAAGCCGCCCTCGTGTTATTATGCGGTATTTGTGTTTGCAGCCCAGACGACTACGCGGTGGCCTACGGCATGGCAGAGAAATGCATCTGTGCGGTCATAGCTGGGTCAAGAGGAGCGACCTCTCCATTGAAAGGAAACAGGGGATTTATATACGTTTGGGGGCTCAGAGTATGGAACGAATGTTCCGACTGGGCTGCAAATTCATCCTCTTCCTCTTCCCCATGCTGGGGCTCCACCGCAGCTTGTGAAGCCTAGCCTTTGGCCATGACCAACTGTGTGATAAGTTGATGTTGGTGTTCGGTCAAGGGGATGATGTCGTAAGCTGTTGGTTTGAAGTCATGGCCCCCTCGGTGGACCACCTCAAGGTTTCGTTTCACTTCTACTTCGGCTCGGCTGAGAGCCAGCTTCACCTGGATCTTAACACATATGAAGCTATATTCTTTAGGGGTTATAACCATGAAGATGGGCTCTTTTCCCTGAAGCCTCAATGGACGGCGCAATGGCCCCTAAGATCCCGTTGTGCCAAGAGGTGGCCGGGTGACCGCGATAGGGTTCACAGTTGTGGCACCCAAATCAGTAGGGACCATGGCGGTTGTGGTTGTGTACAAGGAATCCATTGATCAATGAAGTTAACGGTAACTGGTAATCAGATCTAAGAGATGGCTGGCAACAAAAGCACAAATAGGCTTTCTACCCTATTGGATTTCAAAGAAATCGTCCTTGCGACCGATCTATACCATGTGATTGGCCGTAAACTTCCGTAGAGGTATTACGTTTACGGTTTAGCGTATAGATCGCTACCAGGGCTACCCAAAATATTCGAATCGGAGCTTGAAGGCCCTCCTTCTAGCGCCAGAAAACTGTAACGACGGAAAACGTCGGCAGCTGGAAAATACCGAACAAATTCCGTGTACACAGTTTTAACCACGGATCTGTGCGAGGGCTATGCTGGAAAAACGAATCTGCGGCGTCCTAAATGATCTTGTCGATCTGACAGGGACTTACTAATCAGTAAACCGATGAATATCTTGTGAAAATGATTTGATTTGAGGAATTGCAAAAACGAGGGGAAATGACGTAGATGAATTGCAACGACGATAATGCTAAATGCGATAAGAGAAGGCTTGCGCAAGAGAAACACGTAGTTTCAAGATCTACGCTTTGACTTAGAAAAGTGTATATTTTGTATGCCACATTACACTGGCGAGACCCCGATTGCTTGATGTAAGGTAAGCACAAAACAACAAGAAAACTGTCCAAACAGAAGTCCGATCTACCTCGAGGGCTAAAGCCGGGATGCAAGGAAGGTCAAGCTTTGATGCCTACAGATCAACTATTTCTGACCAATAGAGTCTTCCCCAGTAGACCGATTACTCCTGTTGCCGGTACTCAAAGTGAACTGTGTTCTGCTTCTGCCGGAAGGTGATACTATCAACGATTGCCAAAGCGCCGCTCTTTGTATCTCTGCTCAAAAGGTGATAAGTGCCACAGTGCTCAGAAACATGCTTTTGCTTCTCTGCTTTGCCCACCTCTGTATCTCTGTCAACTGGGGTATTTATAGGCTGCGACGCTCCGTGGAACAGGTGCAACCCTGATGACGTGTGTCCCGAATGTTTCGGGCACTGTTGGTTTGATCATTTTTGCGTTGAACCTCATGACTACGCACAATACGCTCATTCGCGTATTGTGCGTGTGAAGAAGAGGTGAACGTTGGGCATGTCTCAACTATTTTTGAGTCATATTACGCTCATTCACGTTGCATTGCGTGTTTGAGCGTAACGTAACTTGGAAACAATGGACTCAAGATGTTTTACGCTTTCTTACGCAGCCGCGCGTAATGAAGCATAAACAATGTTTAGCTCGGCGATGCAATATGCTACGATATGCTGCGTTGCGTGATTGAGCGTAAGATGAGCAGTCGCACTTTCTTAGACTTTGCCTTTGACTGTTCTGGAGCTTATTACGCACCCGTGCGTAGCAGAGCGTAAACCTAGCCTTGAACAAAAGACTTAGAAAAAGGCACAAGAAGTTGCATATCACACTACTTAAGCTTCTCCCTATGCCGAAGCAACTATCCTTCTGATGCCGGACTGTGCTTAAGCAAAGTCACACTAAGCGTCATTACGCTACATTGCGTGATGTAGCGTAAACAAAAAAAGCATAGAAAGATTAGGAATCTGCACAAGAAGTCGAGGACTCGATGTTATGCGCTTCTTGGTGTTGCTCTGTCTTAGTCTCCCTTCTGGAATTCTGACATGTGCCCTTGCTTGAATTGCAAATCTTTGCCTGAGGCCGACTCGCAATTTTTTACGGTATTTCACCATTATTTGTTACTATTTATCCATTTGGCTGACAAGCAAGGAAACTATTTAATGTGATAGAAAGTAAGGTGCAGTTCTTCATTGATATGTTAGATTTAAAATCTTTTTGGTCATGTGTAAGAGCCTCAATAAGGCCCTCATTCTCACAAATAAAAATGTTATCTACATAGGTATGGGTGATGGCCTTGATAATGACATTGATAAAGAAGGTCAACATGTTAAGCATAGGATAATTGTGAAGATTCTATAGGACCTAAAGATCCAAGGTCAACAATTTCAACCTTATGAAAAGTGAGTCCTTGGAGTAGTTTCTTGAAAGGATTATAATAATTTTGAGGAATTTGGATGAAGATTTGACTAATATTGCTATAGAGTGAAAAGTTAAAAAGGTTTTTCATGTTCTCTATAATGATCCAAGGTATGTTCATTCCATAACCATCATTTATCAAACCAAAAATCTCCCACTTATACAATTAAAGAGTTGATTGCATTCTTATGAAGATTAGAAGACTTGAAGCATTCCAATGTAAATGAGAATGCCTATGTGGAACACAATCAGAACCAAAGAGATGGAAGATACTCAAAAGGAAGAAGAGGAAGAGGAAGATTTAATCCATCAAGAGAAAAAATGTCCTTTAGTGATTCAAGACCTTAAAATTTCATAGGAGAAAATTTCTAGCTAAGGGGAAGAGATTTGAGAAAAGGTAGATTAAGTTCCATAGGTGAAAGAACCAATTTTCAACAAAGAGAAGATCAAGATGCACCATCATCATCAACCCCATGATGTAAATTTTGGAGTAAAAAGAATCACTATTAAGAAATATGTTTGTAGAAAATAATTATACAAAATATGAAAATATTTTCATTCAAGATACTTAAAAAGCAAGATGGAGATTCATCCAATAGCCCACATGACAAAGGTAGGAAATTTATTGATGACCAAGGTAATTCAAAGTTTGTTGCAGTTTTTATGACAAAATAAATTTCACCAAGTACATTGATTATGGATTGTGATTACTCAAACCATATAGCTCCAAATAAGAAAACTTTGAATTTTAACTCATGAACAATTTAAGAAGCATCAAAGTCAAGATTAAAGTTACTAATAAGGTATTCAATAAACTTAGAGAGATGACTCACAAGTTTAGGTGCCTAATGTTTTTTATGTTTCAAAGGTAACTAATTCTTTATTATCAGTTAAAACAATGGTCAAGAGAGGCAATAAATTTATTTTTGAAAATAATTTTTGTACAATTTCTAATTCAAGGATAGCAATAGTCAAATTTCCAATACTTGATAATAGAATTTATTATTTGGGACTACTTTTATGAATGATAATGTTCTTGTTTAGTTAAAATTAATGAGGCTAAATTATGGAATTGGAGGCTTGGGCATGTCTCCTATAAAAAATTGGAAAAATTGATGAAGTTCATGGGCACCTATGACATGAAATTTTTAGAAAATCTAAATCAAGTTTCTATACTTGCCTTAAAGGGAGTAAAAAGGCACTTTTACATGTTTCTCACATGGGCAAGAAAGATCAGTCACTTGAATTATTACAAAAGATGCAGTTGGATCCATGTTCATAATCTTAACTAGTAGAGGTAGGTACTTTCTTGTATTCTGGATGATTTTTCAAGGTATTCTTGGTCATATATTTTGCATTCAAAAGATGGTGTTTCCTACCTAAAAAAATTTCATAACTTTGTTAAAAATAAATTTGAATTAAAAATTAAATACATTTGAATTGATCATGATGATGAATTTGTTAGAAATATGTTTGATAACTATTTTGTCGAGCATGAAGTTGATAAACAAACCTCATGTGGATAATCCACAAGAAGCAATGACATTGGTGGAAGGAAGAATGACATTATTGAAGATATGATAAGATGTTTAGTAAAACATTTCTCAATTTTAGATGAATGTTGCTATGAGGTAGTTT
This sequence comes from Gnetum montanum, assembly GCA_015680685.1. Taxonomy (NCBI): domain Eukaryota; kingdom Viridiplantae; phylum Streptophyta; class Gnetopsida; order Gnetales; family Gnetaceae; genus Gnetum; species Gnetum montanum. The sequence goes on from MNCI01028199.1 coordinate 24,558, forward strand.
ATGTGACCACTTATTTTTTGAATAGATTAATCACTCCTCCTAATGGAGACAAAACTCCATAGTAGCTGTTCTATGATAAGTCTCCAATCTTATCTCATTTGAAATTAGATGTTTAGTTTCATTTGTTATGTAAACTTGTCAAATCAATTGATTGATAAATTCATCATCATCATCATACTAGTATCAACAAAATATTGTCATTTACATGAGATATTTAAATGCTTTATTTTTCTCTATGAAGATATATATCTTTGTTTACTTTCAATTTATCCTACTATGATTTAATAAATAATATATTTTGACTGGTTTCCTAGACTTTTAAGTTTATTTCAAAATAAGTTTATTGAGTATTCCATAACAATTATAACATTTTACTTGAGAATTTCATATAACATTTATTCGTAAGATATCATATCAAATAATTTTCTATTTCCATATCACTATTTGTAAAATTACAATTTTACAAAAATTCTAAAAAGTAATGGAATATATTAACATCTATATATTATGAATTTTATAGAGGTTATGAAAATATAGTCACAATTTATAAATATGTACTGAGTTAATTTCTAGATTAAAATAAACTCTTCTCATAAGAAACATGCACATCCATGCATGTTTTCTAAATTTAAAGAACTATGCAAATGTTGATGGTGACGTAATTGTGCATGTATTATAAATAAAAATAAAATAAAAAATACATCAATTCTGTAGGTTTCTTGACTGTGCATGTTTCATAAGTAACAACAAAATAAAAAATAAGCCAATGTTGGAAGTTACTTGGTTGTACAAGTTCTATAAATGTTAATAAATTAAGAACTAGATCATTTATGGAGGTTGCTCAGTTGTTCATGTATTAAAAAAATAATAAAATAAAAACTACACCAATTCTAGAAGTTGCTCAATCATGCATGTTCCATAAATATAAATTAGAAAAAACCGTAGTTGAATGTTGCTCAATCATGCATGTCCCACAGATGACAATGAAGTAAAAACTACACTAATGTTGGAGGTTGCTTAGTTGTGCATGTTCCATAGGTGATAATGAGGTAAAAATGAAAACTATTTTGAAGGATTATTAGTTGTGCATGTCTCAATGACTTTGATGTAAAACCTATTTCTTTTTGGAGGTTTGATAAGCCATGATATCGGGTATGCGATATTGCATCTGCGATATCAAGTACACAATATTGGGGCCTTCCAAGCGATATCGAGCATTCGATATCGGGGCCCATTCTATCACCTATAAATAAGAGTGGGCGTAGTTGGTTTGAGTAGTTTTTGTTGAGTAGCTTGGTAATTAGTCTTAGCCCCTTACCCAAACTCTTGCCTTTTCTCCCTCTTAGAGTTAGAATTATTTCTGCGTGCCTGCAGTAGAAGTCATAAAGTGAATGGATCCTCATTTGAGCATTGTGTACCTGAGCACACCTTGTGTACAACAATAAAGACGAACTTTGTGATAAACCTTGCAGCATCCTAAATAGATTAATTAATGTTGATTATAGTTATTTAATGCTTTCCTTAGTTAATTAATGTTTTCTCTCTCTCCCTATAACTCTCATAAGTAAGCACACTTAGTACGATTACTTCAAGCATGTGTGTAACGCTTGGTAACCTAGTAACGATTAGCGTTTGGTAATCCCAGTAGTGTTGCACTAGTTTAGGATGTGTATGGTGAGTGAGAACGGATGCTAGTATTAGGACTAGTTAAAGCGTAGTTGAGTAGTTAAATTAAATTAGTTACTTAGTTATCTCTCTCCTCCCTTTGTAGCACGAGGCCATAAAACATAAAAATATATAAAAATCATATACCTTAAGTTTACTCAACCATACAATCGTGCTATACAAGTAAGCTTGGGAAGAAAATGATTGAATAACCCATCCTTTTTTGACAAAAGTGCATAAGCACTTAGTCCTTGGAATTCGACTGGATCGTGTGTGGATGCTCGTATCCGTATGCTTGAGCATAGGGATACCTCGATGCTTATCATTGGTGCCATTGCTAGGGACTTTGTTGACTATGTGCTAATTAGAACTTAGGAAATATTTCTCATCATTGGAACAAACCCTTACGGTTGGTTAAATAATAATAATAATATATAACACATTGCACACTGAATAGATAATCATGTCTCCTTCTTCGTACGAAAGTGTTTCACCGCCTAGGTCTGATACAGGGAATAATCAGGGACGTAGTATACATGATAATTCTCTAGTCCCTCAACCATTTCACGTGGTATACGTTCATCCCAATGAGTATATACCAAACTTTATCTTTATCCTTCACTAGGATGAATAGTTGTGTTGGTGTGATTTAGAAGGTAGCATAGTGTTACCTATCGATCACTCTATTCCGAGCATGCTTCTTCATGATCTCACATGAATTGGTATGCAACACTTACAGGTAGAGTACATTGTGCATGACCATGACTTGAGAGAGTATTTACCCATGGAGGCACAACATCAAAGGGATTTATAATAGGAGAAATGTTATGAATCCATGAAGGGAAAGTTGTTGCAGAATGTCCCACATGTCCTAAGTGAAAATGAGGGTGGTAAACCTACCTTAGGCAGTCACCCACCCAATGATATTCCTCCTATTGACTATAGTCAAGGGGTTGTGTATCAGAATATTCACTCAGTTATCCATAACTTAGATTCTGATACTGACAGACACAAAGGGTCTGAAAAAGGAACATGAACACATGACAAAGATGGACATTCTAATCATAACTGCGATTGAGGCTGCAACCATTGAAAAGATGGTAACATGCACCATCATGATGACGATACTCCTTCTTCTTCACCTTCATCATCTCCTTCAACCTCTCCTTTAAGATCTGGGCACAGTCACAAAGAAAAAGACCATGAGGATAATGGTAGGTGAAATAGGAGTCATAGATGAAACAGTTAGGAAAGGGAATGAGGGCACTCTAGAGAATCATAGCATGGAAGAAGGGAGATTAGGGAACAACATAGACATCACAGACACCATAGACGGGACAATCACAATGAACCCCTACTCACTACTCGAAGTATGCTAGACATAACTGAGGCTGTTAGAATCCAAAAAAGGCACAAAAAAGATAGTAGGATCAAGAGATTAGACATGAATAACATCCCACAATTTGAAGGGGGATATAAAGCTGATCCTCAAAATCATCTACAAGAATTCCATGATGCATGTGCGTTACAAAACATAGAAAATGAATGGCAAAAACTAAAGTTGTTCCTATGGACACTAGTCAAAGAAGTAAAGAGTTGGTACTAGTCCTTAGAATCAAAATCCATTCGTAGGTGGAGTACCATGTTAGAATTGTTCAACGATAAGTGCCAAACATACTTCCGAGTGTCCAACCTGCGAAAGAAAATCCATGGATGGAAACAAAAAGGGCATGAACCCTTGGATGCTACCATGGGCTGATATTATGCATTGTTACATCATTGTCCTGGCCATGGTTATTCATAGAGGGATCAACTATGCCATCTCGTAGATGGGCTTAGGCATGAAATACGAAGAACCCTTGGGACATATGCTCAAGGAAGGCTATCTAAGCTTAGGACCCATCAAGTTCAAAGATTATTGGAGCAAGTTGCTAAAGAGGAAGGTGAGCTAAGGAAAAGAGAGAGTGTAGAGGAACATAACAAATATCCTTCTCTCCAAAAGAAGGGAGTAAGATTTTGTGAGGATGAAGAAGAGTCACCACTCAAAGAGATGGTGAATAGGAAAACTTTATCTATTCAAAAGTTAGCATCAAAAGTATCGACAAAGGTAGACCAAATCTGAGACTCCCTAGATAATAGATTTCAAACCGTTCTCAAAATAGTAGAGGAGTCTAGAGAGCAAGGTAGGGAACAGGAAAAGAGAAAAAAGAGAGAAGTGGAATATGCATACAATAAGGGTAAGGGTAAAGTTGTCATCATCGAAGAGGTTGTGGATTTAGATACAGAAAATGATAGTGGATGCGAGATATGCCAATATGACCATCCTAAGAGATGTTGCCCTATAATCTCACATCTGTAGGAGTCTAGGGTCTATGCACTCAATCCATGATTAGATAGAAGGCAAACAACCTGAAGGTTACCTTATCCCGAAGGTAACCCAAGATAGTTTCACCAACCCTTAACGTATTATCCAAGTGGAACTCCACCACAACCAACTGAGTAGTATCAATAGTGGTAGCACCCACAATCATGGGAAATGCCAGCACCATGGCAAAAATATCCTTACCGTCAACCTGACCCATATGGATATTACGTGCAGTAGCCAATCTCTCCATGTGACTCTACTGGTTACATCACCCCTCAACCTCACTACCAAACACATGAGTATTATAGGACTCCTTGTCCTAGGGGTGATGTTCCAAAAACATACCATCCTTCTCATTTAGCTGCGTCTCTTCCACCCTTAACTCCATTATCACCTTCTCCAACCATGCAAGGTGAGCTTCCTACCTAGCCACAACAATGCAACACTACAAGGGCTATTAATTCTCATCCTACTGTTGGTCCAAACAATCGCACAAAGAAGAGACCTTTCTTTATAACCAACAATCCAACCAATTCCTTACAATCACAAGTGGCTAATTCTTCAAACACCTCATCACCAATCGAAACTTCATAACTCCCTTCAACCCAAAGGCCACATTCAACACATATGATCATGTTAACCCATGTCGTCATTGATTGGATAAAAGTTGACCATCTTCCTAGGAAATTCTCTAATCCTGGGAGTCCTCTTATCTATTTATAGATCGTTGGGAATGAACTGTGTAAAGCTCTTTTGGATTTAGGTTCTTGTGTTAACTTAATCTCTCAAGAAATGTACAAAGCCTAGAACCTACCTCCATTAAAAAAGAGTAACATTCGTTTAGAGTTGGCCAACTAGTACATCATTGTCCCATTAGGACTAGTGGAGGACATTGTCACTATTGTTTGTGGATGGTCATATCCAGCTAACTTCCTAGTGATTCAAGTGAAAAATGGTAAGGGGGACTTCCCAATCATAATGGGAAAAGCATGGCTAAGCACAATTAACTTGCACCTAGGAATCCATGATGGTTCCCTGGAAATATCAAAAGAAAATATGTTTGGAAAGATCAAGAAGAAGAAAGTTCCATACATCGCATACAATGACATAGGGTGTAATTGCGTGTAGAAGTCATGGTTTGTACAACGTTTAACATTGCATGCATGGAATTAGTGTGCAAAAGTGACTAATATATAAAGATGCTTGTATGAAATAGCCATAAGACAAGAAGGCACCCAATGACTAATAGCTAATCAAAAGAGCAATTCAACTATATGCATGAAACCAATTGAGGGTTTGACTTGCACTTACATCGATAGCATAGACACATTAGAGCAAGCCCATTGTCAACTTCCAAGTCTTGACATTGAAATATCAATTGGGGGAAGTTGGAAATCCCTGATAAGTTTAAGTAGGATCCCTTTGAGTTAAAAACATTGCCCATCTGTATGGAATACACATTTCTTAAGAATGGAAAACTGGTAATTATTAATGCTAAGCTTGCTCCTCAACAAAACGAGAGACTGCTGAAAGTGATAAGAAATGGTCAAAAGCCTTCGCTTGGTCATATCTTGAATTAACCGGAATAGATCCTAGGATATGCCAACACAGAATTTACCCCGATCCCTCCATGAAGCCTCGATGACAATTGCAGAGGTGACTTAACCCAAAGCTTATGGAAGTGATTAAGGAAGAAATTGAACAACTTCTAAAAGTTGAGTTCATATACCCCATTGCTGATAGTGAATGAGTTAGTTCCTTAGTTATTGTGCCCAGAAAGGGAGGTAAATTGAGGGTGTGCATAGATTTTAGGTTACTAAATATGGAAACATTCAAAGACCACTTTTCTTTGCCATTCATTGACCAAGTATTAGACACCATTGCAAGGCATTGCTACTATAGTTTTCAGGATGGGTATAGTGGGTATAACCAAATTCAAATAGCTCCAGAAGACCAAGCCAAGACTACATTCACTAGTCTTTGGGGAATATTTTCATACAAAAAAATGTTGTTTGGCTTGTGCAATGTCCCTGCAACATTTCAATGATTAGTTCTAAGCATATTCCAATGGTAGATTGGAAATGGTGTGAAAGTCTTCATGGATGACTTCTCCACTTATGGAGTGAACTTTGATCAAGCCTTGGACCGATTAGAGCAAGTACTAAAGTAGTGTGTAGAAACCAACTTAAGACTCAACTGGAAAAAAATCCATTTAATCGTCCAAGAAGGCATCATATTAGTGCATAATATTTCGCATATAGGGATAGAGATACACCTTGAAAAGATTAAAATCATCCAAGGAATCACTCGGCAACTTGAAACTATAAAAGATATCTGGTCATTCCTTGGACACACTGGCTACTACACATGGTTTATTAAGAACTTTTCAAAGGTTGCAAAACCATTGGTTGAATTAACTAAAAAGGATGTACCTTTCGAATGAATTAGGGAATGCAAACTAGCTTTCCAAACTTTAAAATAGAAGCTTGTATAAACACCCATTCTATAAGCTCCTGATTGATCTAGACCATTCCACATAATGACTAATGCATCCAACTATGATTTAGGAGTTGTACTTACAAAGTTAGATGATCAAAAATGTCCTTATTACATCCACTGTGCAAGTAGGAGTATTGGTGGTGCACAACATAACTACACTACAATAAAGAAAGAGTTAATGGCTATAGTGTTTGCACTAGAAAAATTTAGGCACTATGTCTTGGGCTATAAGGTATTCGTGCACATGAATCATAGTGCAATAAGGTTCCTAATGAATAAACCAATAGTGAGCTCTCGCATCATATGATGACTCGTAATCTTACAAGATTTTGATTTTACAATGATTGATTGTAAAGGCACTAAGAACGTAGTTTCTGATCATTTATCTTGGTTACAAAGGGACAACAAAGAGGATGAATATCCACTCTTTGATCATTTCCCTAATGAACTCCTCTTTGTAGGTGTAGTAACTAATCAATTAACCATAGAGACAAATTGGTATAGTAGTATTCTCACCTATCTCCTTACAGAACAAACACCACAAGGGTTAGACATTAAAAAGAAACAATAGTTTCTTCACCAAGCCAAGTATTTTATGGAGATCAATGGGAAATTTTATAAAGTATATCCTAATGTCTTGGTCTGATGGTGTGTTCCCGAGGTGGATCAATTACGAGTTCTCCAAGATGCTCATGAGGGTCCTTGTGAGGGCCATTATGCGTGGAGATGAACAACCATTAAAATCTTGCTTGTAGGATATTATTGGCCTAAATTGTTCTAGGATGTCCATCATTTCATCCAATTTTGTGAGCAATGTCGACATGATGGGGGAATGATTGCTAGAATGGAGGGTTCACCATAATGGATTCAACCTTTAGAACCCTTTGATATTTGGGGAAATGATTTTATGGGGCTTATTACACCAATGTCCAATGGAAAAGCCTACATCATTGTTGTCATTGACTACTTCACAAAATGGGTAGAAGTAGCTATCATTAAGGATTATACATCATCTACAATTGCACAATTTGTTCAACAACAAGTCGTAAACAGGTTTGGTGTGCCGTGTGCACTTATTTCAGACAATGGTACATACTTCACAAGTGTAACTTTACAAAAATTAATGCAACGCTTAGGAGTTAAGCACAAACTTAATACACCATACCACCCTCAAGTAAATGGTCAAGCAGAGGTCACCAATAGGGAGATTACAAAGATATTGACAAGAACTATTCGCAAGTATAGAAGAGATTGGAGCACCAAAATAAATGATGCTCTTTGGAAATACTTCTCCACATGGAAACTCCCTATAGGCTACTCTCCATATGAGTTAGTGTATGGTAAACTTCCAACACTCCCTATTCAAGAAAAACTTCATACACTATCCAGGGCATGTGATCTCAACCTTGACCTTGATCTAGCACAAAAAGAATGGATAATGAACCTTAACTTGCTAGATGAGAATCAACTAGTTGCCTTATCATCTAGTGAATTTCACAAGGCTTTTAATAAACAATGTCATGACCTAAGGATTAGGAAAGTTAAATATCAACCAGGAGATAAGGTTCTCTACTGGAATCCCACACATGTGTTAGAACGAACTAAATTTTAAATGTTGTGGAAAGGACCTTATATCATTCATGCAAGTTTTCCTTCAAGGGCCATGATGATTTACAAAATTGAGAGTCCAAACAAGAAACTATTAGTCAATGTCCAACAAACCAAACCTTTCCATGAGCCTAGGATAGTTAGTACCAATGCTGCCTCTATTGGTGGAAAACCTTGCTCCCTATTTCAGATTACCTCCTACCACCTTAGTCGTGGGGGAGACGACCACCAATGCTAACCATTCAAAGCCCTTAATTCCTTTTATATTTTTGTTTTACACATTTTTTTCATATTTACTTATTTTTTTACAACATCATTACCATTTTTACTATTTCTTTGTTTGACTTACTTTCATTTGTCATATAATAAGTGCTCATGATGGTGGATTGTACTATAATAATGTTAATTATAGTTATTTAATGCTTTCTTTAGTTAATTAATTCTCTCTCTCATCCTATAACTCTCATAAGTAAGCACACTCAGTATGATTACTTTGAGCATGCATGTAATGCTTGGTAACCCAGTAATGATTAGCGTTTGGTAATCCCAGTAGTGTTGCATTGGTTCAAGATGTGTACGGAAAGTGAGAACAGATGTTGGTGTTAAGACTAGTTAAACCATAGTTTAGTAGTTAAATTAAATTACTTACTTAGTTATCTCTCTCCTCCCTTTGTAGCACCAGGCCATAAAACATAAAAATCATATACCTCAAGTTTACTTTACCATACAATCGGGCTATACAAGTAAGCTTGGAAAGATAATGATTGACTAACCCATCCTTTTTCCACAAAAGCACATAAGCACTTAGTCCTTGGAATTCAACCGGATTGTGCGTGGATGCTCATATTCGTATGGTTGAGCATAGGGATACCTCACTACTCATCATTGACACTCATATTTGTATGACAACTCTTTGGGGAAGCATTTTTGTTGCTTCAAGAGGATGGACTGGTCAAGTGTATTGATGTGAGGTCATTGAATGTGGTTGGTTTGAGTCCATCATTGGAATGAGTTCTACTTAGTCATCTTAACCATAAAATACATAAGGGACTTTACACAACCTTGCTCTTGGGATTCTATTCCATTTTCTACTCTTCATCTTTCTTCCCATTTCCCACCTAATTGCTAGTTTTATGATTAGTCTATATTTTTGTTACATTTCTTTTCCTTGGTAAATTCTTGTGGGTAAATCTTTAACCATTTTTTCAATATGTCATCCCTAGAGCCTACGGACTCTTTGGTTTGAGGCTTTGTTAGGGCATAAAAGACATGAGCCTACTTTGGGAAGGACCCACTGACATTCCTTTATGGTGAAATTGTTAAATTCTACTCCTTAAACATTTCTTGCAATCAGCAATTTCTCATTTCATCCCCATCCATGAAATCCATTTTATTGGCATCATTGTTGTTATTTTTCCCATTTTTTTTGTTTCCTATACTTTTCCACCCTATTGCTACAGGAGGTTCACTCTTAGTCATGGGGGCCCTGTCACAAATTTTTCCATTCTACTACTTGTAGCACCCCTACACCTTGGGTAGTTATCAGTGATAAACCTCTAACCTAGTTTCTACCATAACCACAACTTAGCCAATGCGCTTTATATCAAGGAAAGGTATCAACTACATTGTGGCTTACCTATCCTTGCTCATTCATAACTGTGTTGTGTGTGCAGATGGTTATTACAGGAACAATGGACTAGGATAGGAGGAAGCACTCAGGATGAACTGGAGTTGGAGCATTTATGTCAGGAACAAGTTTGGTCGCGTGGCTATGGATAAACAATGGAAGGAATAATCACGACGTTAGAAGCAACGTGCCTCATTTTATTTTCTCTCTCTTCAAGCTATCAGATGAGGGTTTGGATTTCATCTATGTACAGTGTTCACCACAAAGTGTGTGAACACCAATGTTGTAATATGTTTGTCGATCCATTCACTAGGCACTTTGAGTCTGTTATTCCCTATCACTATCAATTCTCATTTAGTCAATAATCCCATATCATTCCAATATTTTGTAAGGAACTCGAGGATGAGTTTTCATCTAGTCATGGGGGTATGATGAGCCACGATATCGGGTATGTGATATCAGGGCCTTCCAAGTGATATCGAGCATCCGATAACGGGGCTTGTTCTATAACCTATAAATAAAAGTGGGCACATTTGGTTTGAGTAGTTTGTTAATTAGTCTTAGCTCCTTACTCGAACTCTTTCCTTTTCTCCCTCTCAGAGTTGGAATTATTTCTGCATGCCCATAGTAGGAGTCATAAAGTGAACAAATCCTCATTTGAGCATTGTGTACCTGAGCACACCTTGTGTATAGCAATAAAGAAAAAATTTGTGATAAACCTTGCAGCATCCTATATATATTAATTAATGTTGATTGTAGTTATTTAATGATTTTCTTAGTTAATTAATGTTTTCTCTCTCTCCCTATAACTCTCATAAGTAAGCACACTTAGTATGATTACTTCGAGCATGTGTGTAACGCTTGGTAACCTAGTAATGATTAGCGTTTGGTAATCCCAGCAGTGTTGCACAGGTTCAAGATGTGTATGATGAGTGAGAATGGATGCTGATGTTAGGACTAGTTAAAGCATAGTTGAGTAGTTAAATTAAACTAGTTACTTATTTATCTCTCTCCTTCCTTTGTAGCACTAGGCCATAAAACATAAAAATATATAAAAATCATATACCTCAAGTTTACTTAACCATACAATCGGGCTATACAAGCAAGCTTGGGAAGACAACGATTGACTAACCCATCCTTGTTCCAAAAAAGCGCATAAGCACTTAGTCCTTGGAATTCAACTGAATCGTGTGTGGACACTTGTATTCATATGGTTGCGCATAGGGATACCTCGCCACTCATCAAGGTTCATGTATATAGAATGATAGACTTCAAAGGCATATTCTTATGATAGAGGTTGATTAATCATGAATAGTACTCTATGTTGAATATATCACATATTTAGATGATGGAAGATAATATGATTGTATATTTTATTCCATTTCATACCATTAGTATAATTGTGATAAAGTTTTGTATGTAAGTTATATATTTTTATAATTAAGATTAACTAGTTTTGAATAAAGTTGAGAAGTGGACTATGGATTAGATGATATAAGAAATTAGCATTAGAAATTGTTCAAAGAAAGGTGATGATAAAACATGAATGTAACAAGAAAGGATTATGAAACACCACAAAATTCGAAGCTTAGTACTTGTCCGACACCAAACAGGACCTTGGAACTCACAAATGATGCCGGCTGCATGATCGCAGCACTAAGTTTTTGCTAAGTACATAATGGCAGCGTATACAATCCAGCATATATGCCCAGCACTCTAGCGTATACGCCCTACATCAGCGTATACACCCGGCACTCCAGCGTATATGCCCTACATTATCGTGTACGCCCAGCACTCCAGCGTATATGCCCTACATCAGCGTATACGCTCGGCTCTCCGGCGTACACGCCCAGGCACTACAGATGTACACGCTTGACAATAGGATTTCCAATGACAGCATGAAGATAACACCGAAGAGCAAGGATTGAAGCAAGTGGACATCCTCCGGCGTATATGCCCGACGTGTACGCCCAGCATCCATCAGCGTATACGCCTAGCGCTCAGCATCTCCACCCAGTTCACGCCCAGCATTTTCAGCGTACACGCCCAGCGTATACACCGACTTGATGCGACGTATACGCCGAGCGTGTACGCCCACTAGTTGTAAAATTTTGTATATTTGTAAAGTGTATGCACCCGGTCAACGCGCCACGTGTCTCTCATCCCGAGTCTAGCGTAACAACCTGTATAAAACCCCCATTTTTCCACTTCATCCGGACGGTTCGCAAAATCCTGGAGCACCCCAGAGAGAACATTTATGCTGCACAAAAGAGCAGAAAACCTTCTTACACTGGGAAGCTCTGCACGCTGCGGATCCAGTCTCTTACGCTCTGCTCACCCTGCAAACCATCCAAGTCACCTCTGTGTACGCCGAGGCTTTTCGTCCGCCTTGTGTTCCCACAACTGCGTTGGACCGGTGCATTGTACTCTAACTCTAATTCCATCGTTTCATTTGCTGCAAGTTCTTTTATAGTTTTACGTCAATTTGGCCCATGCCTCATTTGCGTCTGTTTACGCTCGCGCTTTGTTTGCATCCGTTTACATTTCACGTTGTCTTTGCTGTTTACGCCTGCACGCCGTTTACGCATAACCCAGCGTATTAGCATTTTGCGTACGCATGGGGAAATCCTTGTCTGATCCACGTGCGGACCACCCAAGGTACTCTGCCTCTGTTGTATTCCAGCTTGCCCTCAGGCGAAGGCAGGGTTTTCTGTACCCATCCCGCGATCCCACGGCCTCTGTTTTCCCTTCCAGCCGGAGATCGACGATTTCAGGTGGTACACTGCCCCAACTTCCCCAGCGTTTACGCCATCAAATTCCAAAAAACCAACCCACGATTGTCAGCGTATACGCTACACAGCGTTTACGTTCTTAAAAAAAAAACCTGTTCTACATTTTTGTGTTCAGCTGTTTTACGCTCTACTATTAACGCTGTAACCTGTTTTACGCCCCTCTCTTTACGCCAGAGTTGGCCTTTACGCTGAGCCCATTTCATACTGTGCACTGTTTACGCTGCAAATTGTTTACGCCGCAACCCATTGTACGCTCGCCTGCTTTGCGCTTTCTGTTTTACGCTCTCACCTGTTTTACGCTAAGCTTGTGTTTATGCTAAATTTGTCACGTTCGTCTGTTTTACGCCATAAACACCAGTTTTACACTTTGGTCCTTTACGCTGCAACTGATCTTACATTCTTGTGTTACACTGATCGCCTCATACGCTGTACACAGCTCCCTGACTTACGCTCTAATTTTACACCGTCCCACCTTACGCTGACCCATCCTGCGCCTTATACGCTTTCCAGC
>MNCI01028199.1:43289-85429 GCA_015680685.1 Gnetum montanum
TCTCAAAACTAAGTACTCATGCCCAAATGGTCAAGAAACATCCTGTTGCATGGCTTTGGCTCCTCGCCAACAGGTTCCCCTTAACACTAAACATGGGCCCTGTTCTCCCGAAGAATGTAACACATCCTCCCATGGCTTTGGCCTCGCCAACAAGTTCTCTTGAAAAAGAACCAAGAGCCTTGTTCCGTCAAAGAACACACACCGCATGTCTGCACTCCAAGTCTGCTAAAACCTGGCTATTGACAAGGATCAGCATGCCGCATACCGAAACATCCCCTTCCCCTGATTAATCTCCTGGATCGCTCATAAATCCCTTCAATCTCCCTGACCTCCCAGATACAAAATTCTCCTTTTCCAATCCTTTGTACTACTGAAAACGGTGCAACGACGTCTCATCCAAGTGGCAGCTGACAACATCTCTATCGAGTTACTCGTGGTGTTTTGTACTTCTTTGTCGACGCTTCTCGGGCCGATTCCTCCAAGCGTCAACAAAGAGGGGCCAATGAAACACCACAAAATTCAGAGCTTAGTACTTGTATGACACCAAACAGGACCCTGGAACTCACAAATGACGTCGGCTGCATGATCGCACCACTAAGTTTTTGCTAAGTACATAATGCCAGCATATACAATCCAGCGTATACGCCCTACATCAGCGTATATGCCCGGCACTCCGGCGTATACGCCCTACATAAGCATATACGCCCGGCACTCCAGCGTATACGCCCTACATCAGCGTGTACGACCAGCACTCCAGCATATACGCCCTACATCAGCGTATACGCCCTACATCAGCGTGTACGCCCAGCACTCCAGCATATACGCACTACATCAGCATATACGCCCGGCTCTCCGACGTACACGCCCAGGTACTATAGATGTACACGCTCGACGAGAGGATTTCCAATGACAGCATGAAGATAACGCCGAAGAGCAAGGATTGAAGCAAGTGGACATCCTCCGGCGTATACACCCAACATCCATCAGCGTATACGCCCAGCGCTCAGCATCTCCACCCAGGTCACGCCTAGCATTTTTAGCGTACACGCCCAGCGTATACACCGACCTGATGCGACGTATACGCCGAGCGTGTACGCCCACCAGTTGTAAAATTTTGTATATTTGTAAAGTGTATGCACCCGGTCAACGCACCACGTGTCTCCCATCCCGAGTCTAGCGTAACAACCTGTATAAAACCCCCATTTTTCCACTTCATCCGGACGGTTCGCAAAATCCCGGAGCACCCCAGAGAGAACATTTATGCTGCGCAAAAGAGCAGAAAACCTTCTTATGCTGGGAAGCCCTACACACTGCGGATCCAGTCTCTTATGCTCCGCTCGCCCTACAAACCGTCCGAGTCACCTCTGTGTACGCCGGGGCTTTTCGTCCGCCTTGTGTTCCCACAACTACGTTGGACCGGTGCACTGTACTCTGACTCTAATTCCATCGTTTCATTTGCTGCAAGTTCTTCTACAGTTTTACGTCAATTTGGCCCACGCCTCGTTTGCGTCTGTTTACGCTCGCGCTTCGTTTGTATCCATTTATGTTTCACGTTGTCTTTGCTGTTTACGCCTGCACGCCGTTTACGCATAACCTAGCGAATTAGCATTTTTCATACACGCGGGGAAATCCTTGTCTGATCCGCATGCGGACCAGCCAAGGTACTCTGCCTCCATTGCATTCCAGCTCACCCTCAGGCGAAGGCAGGGTTTTCTCACAAATGGGAGTATACCTGATTACGACTATAAATTGATACCACAGAACAGTCCTAGATTATGACTTAAAACTAATACCACAGTGTCCGCAAAGACAATAAACTACCATCCGTCCGGCATGATAGTAAACTGCTGCTGTCACAACCATCAGGGTCCGCCAAGACTATAAACTAGCTTGCCTCTTCATAGTCCGCTAAGACTAAAAACTGGTAACATATCGTTCGCCACGACGCTAAACCGGCAATGTCCAACGAGTTATGACATAAAACTAACCCATAATAGTCTGCCAAGACTATACACTGGCAATTTCTCATCCAGCATGTTGATCTGCCACCACGATCATCCATCAGCTTCACTGCATCGCTCGTCATCAATACTACTGTCATCCACCTACAGTGCCCGCCACCCTTCAACATCTTTGTGTCGTCTGCCGCCATGTAAGTCTAAGCTTGTCTATTCACTCATGGTTTTCTTGTCTCCTTGGCATTTTTGTTTGTAGGATGACACCCGAAAGCTTCGCACAAGAGTGCATTTCGTCACGAGCAGCAAGATAAGACACTGTTCGTGGCATACATGGCATGACTAAATCAAACCGTTCACTAGTACATCCCCGTTCACTGATAAAATTCCCCTATCCATCTGCAGACACGCTTTATCCCGACATCCCCTTGATGCACCCAGTACATTTAGAAAACACCGTACCGCTTTCAAGCAACTGCAACACGCCGCACAGCATTCGCGCATGAGTACACAAGCAAAGCAAAGTTTTACGATAAAAAAAAAAAGACCCCGGGCACTTCCCATATAAGCCCCAGGCGGGAAGACGGTCGTCTTGAAACTAAGTACTCATGCCCAAATGGTCAAGAAACATCTTGTTGCATGGCTTTGGCTCCTCGCCAACAGGTTCCCCTGAACACTAAACATGGGCCTTGTTCTCCCGAAGAATGTAACACATCCTCCCGTGGCTTTGGCCTCGCCAACAAGTTCTCTTGAAAAAGAACCAAGAGCCTTGTTCCATCAAAGAACGCACACCGCATGTCTGCACTCCGAGTCTGGTAAAAGCTAGCTATTGACAAGGATCAGCATGCCGCATACCGAAACATCCCCTTCCCCTGATTAATCTCTTGGATCGCTCATAAATACTTGCAATCTCCCTAACCTCCCAGATACAAAATTCCCCATTTCCAATCCTTTGTACTACTGAAAACGGTGCGACGACGTCTCGTCCAAGTGGTAGCTGACAACGTCTCTATCGAGTTGCTCGTGGTGTTTTGTACTTCTTTGTCAACGCTTCTCGGGTCGATTCCTCCAAGTGCCAACAAAGAGAGGCCAATGAAACACCACAAAATTCGGAGCTTAGTACTTGTCCGACACCAAACAGAACCCTGGAACTCACAAATGACGTCGGCTGCATAATCGCACCACTAAGTTTTTGCTAAGTACATAATGCCAGCGTATACAATCCAGCATATACGCCTAGCACTCCAACGTATACGCCCTACATCATTGTATACGTCTGGCACTCCAGTGTATACGCCCTACATCAGCGTGTACGCCCAGCACTCCAGCGTATATGGCCTACATCAACGTCTACGCCCGGCTCTCCGCGTACACGCCCAGGTACTACAGATGTACACGCTCGACGATAGGATTTCCAATGACAGCATGAAGATAACGCCGAAGAGCAAGGATTGAAGCAAGTGAACATCCCCCGGCGTGTACGCCCAGCATCCATCAGCGTATACACCCAGCGCTCAGCATCTCCACCCAGTTCACCCCCAGCATTTTCAGCGTACACGCCCAGCGTATACGCCGACCTGATGCAATGTATATGCCGAGCGTGTACGCCCACCAGTTGTAAAATTTTCTATATTTGTAAAGTGTATGGACCCGGTCAACGCGCCACGTGTCTCCCATCCCGAGTCTAGCGTAACAACCTGTATAAAACCCCCATTTTTCCACTTCATCCGAACGGTTCGTAAAATCCCGGAGCACCCCAGAGAGAACATTTACGCTGCGCAAAAGAGTAGAAAACCTTCTTACGCTAGGAAGCCCTACACGCTGCGGATCTAGTCTCTTACGCTCTGCTCGCCCTGCAAACTGTCCAAGTCACCTCTATGTACGCCGAGGCTTTTCTTCCACCTTGTGTTCCCACAACTGCGTTGGACCGGTGCACTGTACTCTAACTCTAATTCCATCATTTCATTTGCTGCAAGTTCTTTTATAGTTTTACGTCAATTTGGCCCACGCCTCGTTTGCATCTGTTTACGCTCACGCTTCGTTTGCATCCGTTTACATTTCACGTTGTCTTTGCTGTTTACGCCTGCACGCCGTTTACGCATAACCTAGCGTATTAGCATTTTGCATACGCGCGGGTAAATCCTTGTTTGATCCACATGTGGACTACCCAAGGTACTCTGCCTCCGTTGCATTCCAACTCGCCCTCAGGTGAAGGCAGGGTTTTCTGTACCCGTCCCACGATCCCACGGCCTCTGTTTTCCCTTCCAGCCGGAGACCGACGATTTCTGGTGGTACAGAAATTGGCCGAAGGATGGGACTCTGATTGAGGATGAAGGGATAGCCCTCGCCTGCATCGCTCTGGAGGCCTTTATGATGGGCCCCACTCTTCGCGGGGCCGTACTGGCTCAGACGAAGGATTCAATGGTTCGTTTCCATAACCAATTTTCCAGAGCCTTTGCGATGTGTAAGGCTCGTGGGTGGCTCCATGAAGACTGGACAGATCAGGGGCCAGTCTTTCCAGATAGCTTTGGCAGCACTTCTAGATCTGCCACTGATGGTGAGTAATAGCATGTATTAAATGCGTTAGTGGATTTGTTCAACTGTTTTGGGGTCAAGAGGTTGATGTGGCCGTTTTAACTTGCTTTAATAGTTGATGTACCTTCCGGTGAGGATCCCGTGACAACAGGCTGGACTGAGACAACTTTGTCAATAAAGTTCGGGGAGGTAGCAAAAGCGCAAAAGTGGCTGCGTAAGCGTGCTCCGCCTGCCCTCACCCGTTGCTTGGATGATGCAGGTCTCCTAGAACATTTTATGACGCCAAGTCCTCATGTCTCAATTGGGGAGATGATAGGGATCGTTGACTCTTTCAATGATTCTGTCTCTCAGTACAGCACCCAGATTAAAGGTGTCAAGGTGGTGTTTCATCTGTCGCCTATATTCTTTTCTAACTTATTTGGCATGCCAGCAGATGGCCTACTCGTAGTGTTGGACAGGTCTCATAAAGAGCTCCAAACGATCCATGAACTAGAGTCTTGGCTTGGAGTGAAGAAGAGCACCAAGGGGTTCCCAATGCAGGGGAAGGCAAAGGTTGTTGAGGTGAATAAAACTAACCCATAATAGTCTGCCAAGACTATACACTGGCAAGTTCTCATCCAGCACGTCGATCTACCACCATCATCCATCAGCTTCACTGCATCGCTCGTCATCAATACTTCTGTCATCCACCTACAGTGCCCGCCACCCTTCAACATCTCTATGTCATTGGCCGCCATGTAAGTCTAAGCTCTTCTATTCACTCACGATTTTCTTATCTCCTTGGCGTTTTTGTTTGCAGGATGACACCCGGAAGCTTCGCACAAGAGTGCATTTCGTCACGAGCAGCAAGATAAGACACTGTTCGTGGCATACACGGCACGACTAAATCAAACCGTTCACTAGTACATCCCCGTTCACTGATAAAATTCCCCTATTCATCCGTAGACACGCTTTATCCTGACATCCCCTTGATGCACCCAGTACATTTGGAAAACACCGTACCGCTTTCAAGCAACTGCAACACGCTGCACAGCATTCGCGCATGAGTACACAAGCAAAGCAAAGTTTTACGGTAAAAAAAAAGAGACCCCTCCTTCTAGTGCCAATTTCTGTACCGCCTGAAATCATCGGTCTCCAGCTGGAAGGGAAAATAGAGGTCGTGGGATCGCGGGATGGGTACAAAAAACCCCGCCTTCGCCTAAGGGCGAGCTGGAATGCAACGGAGGCAGAGTACCTTGGGTGGTCCGCACGCGGATCAGACAAGGATTTCCCCGAGCGTACGCAAAATGCTAATACGCTGGGTTATGTGTAAACGGCGTGCAGGCGTAAACAGCAAAGACAACGTGAAACGTAAACGGACGCAAATGAAGCGCGAGCGTAAACAGACGCAAACGAGGCGTGGGCCAAATTGACGTAAAACTATAAAAGAACTTGCAGCAAATGAAACGATGGAATTAGAGTCAGAGTACAGTGCACCGGTCCAACGCAGTTGTGGGAACACAAGGTGGACGAAAAGCCTCGGCGTACACAGAGGTGACTCAGACGGTTTGCTGGGTGAGCAGAGCGTAAGAGACTGGATCCACAGCGTGCAGGGCTTCCCAGTGTAAGAAGGTTTTTTGCCCTTTTGCACAGCGTAAATGTTCTCTTTGGGGTGCTCCGGGATTTTGCGAACCGTCCGGATGAAGTGGAAAAATGGGGGTTTTATACAGGTTGTTATGCTAGACTCGGGATGGGAGACATGTGGCGCGTTGACCAGGTGCATACACTTTACAAATATACAAAATTTTACAACTGGTGGGCGTACACGCTCGGCGTATATGGTGCATCAGGTCGGCGTATACGCTGGGCGTGTACGCTGAAAATGCTGGGCATGAACTAGGTGGAGATGCTGATCGTTGGGCGTATACGCTGATGGATGCTGGGCGTACATGCCGGGCGTATACGCCGAAGGATGTCCACTTTCTTCAATCCTTGCTCTTCGGCGTTATCTTCATGCTGTCATTGGAAATCCTGTCGTCGAGCGTGTACATCTGCAGTACTTGGGCGTGTATGTCGGAGAGCCGGGCGTATACGCTGATGTAGGGCGTATACACTGGAGTGCTGGGCGTACACGTTGATGTAGGGCGTATACGCTGGAGTGCTGGGTCTACATGCTGATGTAGGGCGTATACGCTGGAGTGCCGGGTGTATATGCTGGAGTGCTGGGTGTATACGCTAGATTGTATACGCTGGCATTATGTACTTAGCAAAAACTTAGTGGTGCGATCATGCAGTCGGCGTCATTTGTGAGTTCCAGGGTCCTATTTGGTGTCGGACAAGTACTAAGCTCTGAATTTTGTGGTGTTTCATTGGCCCCTCTTTGTTGGCGCTTGGAGGAATCGGCCCGAGAAGCGTTGACAAAGAAGTACAAAACACCACGAGCAACTCGATAGAGACGTTGTCAGTTGCCACTTGGACGAGACGTCGTCGCACCATTTTCAGTAGTATAGAGGATTGGAAAAGGGGAATTTTGTATCTGGGAGGTCAGGGAGATTGCAGGGATTTATGAGCGATCCAGGAGATTAATCAGGGGAAGGGGATGTTTCGGTATGCGGCATGCTGATCCTTGTCAATAGCCAGGTTTTAGCAGACTCGGAGTGCAGACATGCAGTGTGCGTTCTTTGACGGAATAAGGCTCTTGGTTCTTTTACAAGAGAACTTGTTGGCGAGGCCAAAGCCACGGGAGGATGTGTTACATTCTTCGGGAGAACAAGGCCCATGTTTAGTGTTCAGGGGAACCTGTTGGCGAGGAGCCAAAGCCATGCAATAGGATGTTTCTTGACCATTTGGGCATGAGTACTTAGTTTCGAGACGACCGCCTTCCGCCTGGGGCTTATATGGGAAGTGCCCGGGGTCTCTTTTTTTTTTGCCGTAAAACTTTGCTTTGCTTGTGTACTCATGTGCGAATGCTGTGCGACGTGTTGCAGTTGCTTGAAAGCGGTACGGTGTTTTCCAAATGTACTAGGTGCATCAAGGGGATGTCGGGATAAAGCGTGTCTACGGATGGATAGGGGGATTTTATCAGTGAACGGGGATGTACTAGTGAACGGTTTGATTTAGTCGTGCCATTTATGCCACGAACAGTGTCTTATCTTGCTGCTCATGATGAAATGCACTCTTGTGCGAAGCTTCCGGGTGTTATCCTGCAAACAAAAACGCCAAGGAGACAAGAAAACCGTGAGTGAATAGACGAGCTTAGACTTACATGGCGGTCGACGACACAGAGATGTTGAAGGGTGGCAAGCACTGTAGGTGGATGACAACAGTATTGATGATGAGCGATGTAGTGAAGCTGATGGATGATCATGGTGGCAGATCGATGTGCTGGATGAGAACTTGCCAGTGTATAGTCTTGGTAGACTATTATGGGTTAGTTTTATGTCATAACTCGTTGGACATTGCCGGTTTAGCGTCGTGGTGGACGGTACATTGCCAGTTTTTAGTCTTAGCGGACTATGAAGAGGCAAGCTAGTTTATAGTCTTGGCGGACCCTGATGGTTGTGACGGCGGCAGTTTACTATCATGTTGGACGGATGGTAGTTTATTGTCTTTGCGAACACTGTGGTATTAGTTTTAATTCATAATCCAGGACTGTTCTGTCGTATCAGTTTATAGTCGTAATCCCAGGACTTGCACGTACCTGAGTTTGTGTTGAGACATAGAATGGTTTTAGGTACAAATGATTTGTCGGATTAGCGAGCTTGTTTCCTTCGGTGTCAGCTAACTTGAATGCACCATTGTCGAATGCTTTGATGACCATGTAAGGCCCTTCCCAGTTGGCTGAGAATTTGTCTAGGTGTTCCCGAACAGCCTTGAGTACGAGATCACCTTCATGGATTGGACGTTTGTTAATGTCATGCCGATGTCTCTGTCGTTGTTGCTTTTGGTACCATTTGATCTGATCGAGCGCGCGTACACGTTCTTCTTCCACTGAGTCAAGGTCAATGAGCCATAGCTCATTGTTTTGACCATTGTCAAGGAGTCCGGAGAGTGTGATCCTTAAAGATGGTACCTGCAATTCTAAAGGTAAAACAGCTTCTGAACCGTAAACAAGACTGTATGGAGTTTTACCTGTTGATGTCCAGTGAGTAGTGCAGTATGCCCATAACGCATATAGTAAGTGCTCGTGCCACTTCCTTTTGCTTTGGGTTAGCATTTTCTTAAGTATCGTTATGATCGTCTTATTGGTTGCTTCTGCTTGCCCATTGCTTTAAGGATAGTAAGGGGAAGAAAACGAGTGTTTGATCCCCAGACTGTCACAAAACATTTTTGTTTGGGCACTACTAAATTGCGGCCCATTGTCAGTGATAATTGTCAAAGGGGTGCCAAAGCAGGTTACAATGTTTTCTAGGATAAAGTTGCACACGTGTTTAGAACGTTTTTAGAAGGGGAGCTGCTTCTACCCACTTCGTGAAATATTTAGTAGCGATTATGATGAAACTATGCCCTACAGAAGATGAGGGTGTTATCAGGCCGATAAGGTCCAATCCCCACTTCTGAAAAGGTAATGTAATTTGTGCTGTGTGCAACTCGTTTGGCGGTACATGTATTAAGTTACTATGTTTTTGACAAATGCTACATGTTTTGACTTTGGAGGAGCAGTTGTATTCCATGTGTGGCCAATAATAGCCTAAGCATCTTATTTTCGTGGCCATGGCTTTTGGTGCTATGTGTCCTCCACATAGTCCCTCATGTACTTGATCGACTATGGTTTGGGCATCATCACTACTTACACATGTTAGCAATATGCCTTCGTAGGATCGACGACATAGTGTCTCCCCTACCAGGGTGTACTGCCTAGAACGTTTTCACACTGCGTCTTTCTAAGCATTTGTTAGGTGGTGTGGTGCTTCGTCGCGTAGAAGGTACTCTTTTATGTCATCATACCATTCCACTGCGTGTGTTGAGCTAACAGAGGCAATCGGCAATATGTCGGAGTATCGATTATTGGTTTAGCATAGTTGGTTACAGAGCTTGGTAAGGCATGGAACATGTCAGGTGATATTTTTAACACTAGTGTGGCCAACGCGTCTGCGATGGTATTATCGTTTCGAGAGACTTGTTGCACATCAATGTTTTCGAATCGTTTCATTAAATGTTTCGCCAAGTCACAGTATGGTTGTAGGTGTTGAGCTTTACATGTGTAAACTTCTGTAACTTGGTTTACAACCAATTGTAAATCCCCTCTGACTATGAGCCATGTGATATCTGAAGCCAGTGCCGTCGCGAGACCTCTAAGGAGACCTTCGTACTCTGCTATGTTATTTGTACAGTGAAAATCGAAGTGATAAGTAAAGGGTCGGATCTCCCCGGAGGGATAAGTGATGATAGCGGCAGCGCTTCCTCCTTGAGAGGTGGATGCTCCGTCGAAGTTTAAAATGGTGTCATAATCTTGGGGCACTATGTCTATGGCACTTATGTTTTCGTCTGGGAATTCCGGCTCTATAGTCATTTGATCCCGTGTTGGTGATGTAGCCATCTGATCTGCTATGGCTTTACCTTTTACCGATGATTGCGCTATGTAGTACAGGTTGAATTCGGCTATCATGGCTTTCCACCGGGCTATTCGACTTGTTTCATAAATGTTTCTTGTTATGGCTCGCAGTACATTGTCCTTACAGATTATGTAAACTTGGTTTCGGAAGAGGTAATGTTGCCATTTTCTTAGAGAAAAGACCAAAGCTAAGCATGACCTCTGCACGTCGTTATATTTCTTTTCATGGGCAACTAAGGCATGGCTCAAGTAGTATACAGGGACTTCAGTTCTGTCATCTTGTTTCTGGCAGAGCATGGACACGATGGACGATTCCGAAGTGGCAAGGTAAATGTAAAAAGGTTTGTTGTTTTGGGGCAGGTAGACCGTAGGCAGTCGGGCAAGTGCTGTTTTGATATTTTTGAAGGCTTCCTGGCACTGCGGAGTCTATTCAAAATGGACATTTTTACGCAACAGGTGGTTCATAGGTTTTAGCTTGTCTGTTAATTTTTCTACGAAACGCCTGATGAACTGCAATCTACCTTGTAGACCTCGAAGTTCGGTAAGGTTACTGGGTGGTTTTAGATTGGTAATGGCCTTGACCTTATCGGGGTCCACTCGTATCCCTGCTTCAGAGGCTATGAATCCGAGCATTTTTCCTGTTTTGACACCGAAGACGTATTTTTTGGGATTAAGCCTTAGCTCATATTTTAGACAACGTTTTAAGACTAAGTCCAGGTCTCGTACATGTTGTTCGATCATTTTTGACTTGACCACTATGTCATCTACATAATCGTTGAGCGATTGTAGCATGTAATCACTAAAGATAAATGTCATGGCTCTTTGATAAGTGGCCCTAGTGTTTTTGAGACCAAAGGGCATCATTGTGTAACAAAAAGTTCCCCATGGGGTCATGAAGGTTGTTCAAAGTTGATGTTCAGGGTTGATGCGTATCTGGTTATATCCCGAAAAACCATCCATAAAAGATAGTAAGGCATGTCTGGTAGTTGAGTCAATGAGTTGATCGATGCTGGGCAAGGGAAAGTCATCTTTTATGGTTGCTACGTTTAGATCTCAGAATTCGATGCATAAGTGAATGCTTCTGTTTTTCTTCGGGACGATGACCATGTTGGATACCCACTCGGCGTAATCAACAGCCCGAATGAAACCAGCCTGGTAAAGCTTGGTGATCTCATTACGAACTGCCAATGCCACCTCGGGTCTAAATTTTCGTGCTTTTTGTTTTATCGGTCTCAGTTTGGGGTCCAAAATAATGTTATGTTGGACAATTCTAGGATCTAGCCCAGGCATGTTTGTACAGGACCAAGCGAATGCTTTCATGTTTTCTCTAAGTATGTTCTGGATGTCTTGTGCCAAGTGTGGTAGTAGTAGTGTACTTAATTTTAATACTTTGATTTCCCCATCAGGCATGGTAAAGGGTGTTTCAGCTAACGGATCTTCAGTGATGTTTTCGGCCTCTATGTTAAGAAATTTCATCATGCCTCCGTAGTCGTCTGTTGTTTGCTGTGTTGAGGCTATGACCGCGTCGTCCATTGGTGGACTTGAGTTGATGAAGTTTATGTCAAAGTCCCGCGTAATGGTGCCGTATGGTCCGTCAATGGTTAATGGTGCGGTTAAGCGCTGGTAGTCCATTGAGCTTATCCCTGCCAATAAATCGAGAGTTGCATGAGCAAAGGGATCATTCCGTGTCTTTTGATGATTTCAGACTGTGTGTACGTGTATAACGATGGATTATCATCACACCTGGACGCATGGCAGTTGTATGCCTTACCGGGCAGATGGACGGATGGGGGAGATGGCAGTTTAAGGCTGTACCAGGCCAATGGGTGTTTAAACCAGCGTAAACGTGTAAAACGGGATCTGCGAAGGAACCAGGACGTAATTATCACTGTTTTTTAATAAATTCTTCATTAAATTTTATCGTTTTGGACAGATTTTGGTGAAAAATAGGCGAAAAATGGCGAAAAAGAGGCAATGGCGGCGTAAGCGGCGGTAGCGTCAGCGTCAACGTCATCGGGCGCTATATAAAGGGAAGGGGGGTCCATCTATTTTCTGTTTTGAAAGCGACTGGTGTAGAGCGTAACCCGAGTGAGCGTAAGCATAAGCGTGCAACTGCCTAAGCGTAAGCGTAAACCACCACACCCTAGCGTAAGCGTAACCTTGGAACCTGAGCATAGGCGCTGAAGGCTTCTTAACGCCAGCGTACAGTTAATCAGCGTGAACGCGGATCGCTAGCGTAGATGCTCTGAAATGGGCAAGGGTAAGGAAGTGGAGGGCCAGGAGCAGAAGGGTCCCAATCTAACCTTCTCTGAGGAGACGGAGGCCATGTTGCAGGGTCTGCCTAGGCCGAAGGTGCCGGTGTGGCCCGTGATGTCCCAGAGGTAAGCCTTGATCCCTGGTTCAGTTTTTTTAATGCTTTCTAGCGTAGACGATCCCGGCGTATACGCCGAGCGTAGCAGGTTGAGGGTTTTCAGCGCAGCGTAATCTGTGCAGCGTAGACGGTATTCATCCCTGGCGTAAACATTTTTTTTTGCGTTGTTTTAGCGTAAAAGTTTGTCAGCGTGTTTGTCCTCGGCGTAGGTTCTGTTTCTTACGACGGCGTATACGCTGAGGATTTGTTCGGCGTATATGCCATATGCATGCAGTTGTCTTCGGAATACCGCTTTCTGGTGTAAACTATCCATGCCGAACTCGAAATCGAGCATATACGCCGAGGGTTTGCTCAGCGTATACGCCGGCGTAATTGTCCAGCGTAGATGGTGTCATCCGTTTTATTAGCGTCCTTTTGGTATTCAGCGTAACTGTGAGGCTTATAGATGTGCTTGTACCAGCGTAAATTGTGTTTCGGGACGACGTGTACGCTAAGGGTTTCCTCAGCGTACACGTTCTACATGCCTGTTTTTTTTTTGGCATACTGATTCTCTTGGTAGACTGCGGATTCGGGCGTATACGCTAAGGGTTTCTTCAACGTATATGCTGCGCATGAGGGATTTGGGTTTCAGCGTAGACAGAGTTTTGTAGTGTATACGTTGTGTAATTTCGTCGGCGTATATGCTGTGTTCAGCGTATACGCCAAGCTTGAATCGTGTTAAGTGTCGTTTGGCGTATACAGAGTATAGCTGCCCGTGCCCATACCCTGTTCCAGAATCCTCCTGGCACGGTGTACAGGATAACCAGGTAAGACCATTTGGCTTTATTGCTTTATCGATCATCGTTTGATGTTAGTTTTTGTTTTAACATGCATTTATTTGCAGGCCAAAGACCAACCCAGATGGGACTCTGATTGAGGATGAAGGGATAGCCCTCGCCCGCATCGCTCTGGAGGCCTTTATGACGGGCCCCACTCTTTGCGGGGCCGTACTGGCTCAGACGAAGGGTTCAATGGTTCGTTTCCATAACCAATTTTCCAGGGCCTTTGTGATGTGTAAGGCTCGTGGGTGGCTCCATGAAGACTGGACAGATCAGGGGCTAGTCTTTGCAGATAGCTTTGGCAGCACTTCCAGATCTGCCACTGACGGTGAGTAATAACATGTATTAAATGCGTTAGTGGATTTGTTCAACTGTTTTGGGGTCAGAAGGTTGATGTGGCTGTTTTAACTTGCTTTAACAGTTGATGTACCTTCCGGTGGGGATCCCGTGACAACAGGCCGGACTGAGACAACTTTGTCAATGAAGTTCAGGGAGGTAGCAAAAGCGCAGAAGTGGTTGCGTAAGCGTGCTCCACCCGCCCTCACCCGTTGCTTGGATGATGCAGGTCTCCTAGAAATTTTTATGACGCTAAGCCCTCATGTCTCAATTGGGGAGATGATAGGGATCGTGGACTCTTTCAATGATTCTGTCTCTCAGTACAGCACCCGGATTAAGGGTGTCAAGGTGGTGTTTCATCTGTCGCCTGTATTCTTTTCTAACTTATTTGGCATGCCAGCAGATGGCCTACCCGTAGTGTTGGACAGGTCTAACAAAGAGCTCCAAACGATCCATGAACTGGAGTCTTGGCTTGGAGTGAAGAAGAGCACCAAGGGGTTCCCAATGCAGGGGAAGGCAAAGGTTGTTGAGGTGAACAAACTGTACCCCCTGTTTCGAGCACAGGTGTTTCCCAAAACCCTTTCTCAGGTGCGGAGTTTTGGGGTGGAGGCGGTACACATCATGCGGGCTATCTTGGAAACTGGCGTGCAGTATAACTAGGCTCAATTTTTGTTGGCAGGCATGCATAAGGAGATAGTGCGGTTGTGCTCAAACATCAAAGCGCAATCACACTTCACTTTCACCTTTTTCGTCAGCTATCTTTGCCGTTTTGCTGAGTTTCTTGTGGTGCATGCAGACAACAAGTTTGTCTTACGGGATCGGGGTCAACTATCCCGCCCGTGGGTCAAACACTTGTACATGACCGCCAAGTCGCAGGATGCCCAGAAGGTATCGATGAGTCCGTCTCCGTTACCACAGGAGGATCATCTGGTGGTTCCATCCACAAACGGGATAGTCTGGGGGTGGAGCCAACAGATGTACCTTTAACCGCCAGACGGGCTGAGCGAGTTATTAAAGAAACCATTGGCCAAGCCAAGTCAAAGTTGAAAAGACCCGAACGCACCACGGAGGGAGTCACCGAGATAAACCAGCTACGCGTGAAGCGGATACGCTTCAAGATACCTGGTAAGTGAAGCTCATCTGCTTGTTATCGCATCGTTTTCGTTCGTTTATAATCCTTACTTCAATTACTTATGAGTCGTTATTGTTTTCGGTTTGGGGCAGTGAGGAAACATGCCTTGGAGACCATTAGAGAGGAGGAGGATACTCGTACTGAGAAAAACCATGGGGAGGAAAGCCCTGAGAAGAGTCAAGGCAGGGGAATGGAGCTGTTGACAGAGAGGACTACTGAAACTGCACCCTTAGATGACCAGGATGCTATCAACCAAATGTTTAGTAGCTTCCTCAAGGATGACTTGGATTTGGGTGATCCCCCAGAAGGTGACAAGGATCAGGGTATGTCTTTGCTTTCAGTTGGTTCTTATTATATTAGTTGTGGCTCCAATATTTTGTTTTATTTTCTTTGTTTTCTTTATTTATTGTCACGTTTTTTGGCTTAGATGAAGGCAGCGGCACCAGGATGGTACGGTTGGACGTGCCCATGAAGACGGTTCCCCCTAAGGGGACCGTTGAGGTTAGTTCTTCCCGTACCCGTCAACCGCTTATTTGGTCAGAGATGCCAAGTAAGTCGGATTTTGTGGATGGGATCATGGAAGAAGTCATTGAACATCTCCAAGAAGTCCATCCTGATATAGGTATGAATCATTTAATGATTAGGAGTTTCGTGTCTTATGTGTACCATTTTAATGTTCGTGTCTTCTGCGTGGGTAGGCGCTAAACTAAGATGGGATCCCTCTGAGGGCATCAGCATGGAAAGCCTAATGACACTCTCCCCAGAAGTAGAACAGGTGCCAAGGCCTGTTTATGAAGGGGTTGTAGAAAGCCTTGCACATAATGCCAAGTCGTTGTGGACTTGTAGGCATTTTGTTGAATAGTTGTGGTTACAAGTACAGGCAAAGGAAAAGGAAGTCTCTGCTATAACTGAGGAGCGTGATGATTTAAAGGCCCGATACGAGTTTGCCGCTGCTAGACTAAGTGGAGATCGTTCGTGGTGAACCTCGGAGATTACGTACACTAGGTATTGGAACCTTCTAAACCGTCATGCGTCATTGACTCCGAGAATAGTGGAATGCAAAGCTCAAGTTGATATCCTGAACCTTAAGGGTCAAGATTGGAAGGCTTGTGCTTCCAAGGTTCGCAAGTGGGGTCAGGATGAGAAGAACCATAAACATCAGTACAAGAAGTCGCTAAAAGAAGTATCTATTGAAAAGCAGCAACTGGAGATGTTTGTGGAGGGTTTAGGTTTGCGTTCCGCCTTCGATACCTTTGCCCAAAACATAACTGTGGAGATGGAATCACCTAAGAGGGTCATCACGACTGCTTCTGGGGAGGTGTCGGTAGGTGAATTCCCTCTAAAACGCCCTACCTGGTCAGCAGTCGACAAAGGCAAGGCTTTGGCGAACGTTGACCTGGGCCTGGACGGAACAGATTGGGCCAGCGTTCCAGAGGAAGAAATCCTTCGTCGGCTGGAGTTTGGCTTAGGGGGATCCCCTATGGTAAACGTTTTTTCTGTATGAAATTAATTTATTGGATAATGTTTAAAATGTCTAGCATCTGCTTATTTTGTGTTGGTTGTTTGTTTTTGGTGTTCTTAGCATGAGGGTGACGATGATACTCACGAGGCTGGCCCCAGTGGAGCAGGGGCCTCTGACACGGGTGGTTCTGAAGGAGATGATCCTCCTGTTACGGACACTTAGTGTTTTTTGTAGTTTTTTGTGGTTTTTGCTGTTTGGCACTGGAATTGTAATTGAAAAATGTTGAACACACTGGAACTATTGTAAAATGTGGCATGAATAAAATATTTTTTGTTTTGTTTTTTAAGCTGTTTGCACACACGACATGATACTAAAATGTTTTTGGGTTCGCTTTTCTGTTTAAATGTAATGCACAGAAGTAATGATAAACGATATGTAAACGGGGGAACAAGATTTGCACTAGTTTAAGTCCATTTCGGGCCCCAATGCGTACTAATAACATAGCAGAGTACGAAGGTCTCCTTAGAGGTCTTGTGACAGCACTGGCTTCAGATATCACACGGCTCATAGTCAGAGGGGATTCACAATTGGTTGTAAACCAAGTTACAGACGTTTACACATGTAAAGCTCAACACCTACAACCATACTGTGACTTGGCGAAACATTTAATGAAACAATTCGAAAACATTGATGTGCAACACGTCTCTCGAAACGATAATACCATCGCAAACGCATTGGCCACACTAGCGCTAAAAATATCACCTGACATGTTCCATGCCTTACCAAGCTCTGTAACCAACTATGCTAAACCAATAATCGATACTCCGACATATTGCCGATTGCCTCTGTTAGCTCAACACACGCAGTGGAATGGTATGATGACATAAAAGAGTACCTTCTACGCGACGAAGCACCACGCCACCTAACAAATGCTTAGAAAGACGCAGTGCGAAAACGTTCTAGGCAGTACACCCTGGTAGGGGAGATACTATGTCGTCGATCCTACGAAGGCATATTGCTAACATGTGTAAGTAGTGATGATGC
Organism: Gnetum montanum; assembly: GCA_015680685.1. Classification (NCBI taxonomy): domain Eukaryota; kingdom Viridiplantae; phylum Streptophyta; class Gnetopsida; order Gnetales; family Gnetaceae; genus Gnetum; species Gnetum montanum. The sequence continues at coordinate 60,476 of MNCI01028199.1, forward strand.
CCAAACCATAGTCAATCAAGTACATGAGGGACTATGTGGAGGACACATAGCACCAAAAGCCATGGCCACGAAAATAAGATGCTTAGGCTATTATTGGCCACACATGGAATACAACTGCTCCTCCAAAGTCAAAACATGTAGCATTTGTCAAAAACATAGTAACTTAATACATGTACCGCCAAACGAGTTGCACACAGCACAAATTACATGGCCTTTTCAGAAGTGGGGATTGGACCTTATCGGCCCGATAACACCCTCATCTTCTGCAGGGCATAGTTTCATCATAATCGCTACTGAATATTTCATGAAGTGCGTAGAAGCAGCTCCCCTTCGAAAAACGACTTCTAAACATGTGTGCAACTTTATCCTAGAAAACATTGTAACCCGCTTTGGCACCCCTTTGACAATTATCATTGACAACGGGCCGCAATTTAGTAGTGCCGAAACAAAAACGTTTTGTGACAGTCTGGGGATCAAACACTTGTTTTTCTCCACTTACTATCCTCAAAGAAATGGGCAAGCAGAAGCAACCAATAAGACGATCATAACGATACTTAAGAAAATGATAACCTAAAGCAAAAGGAAGTGGCACGAGCACTTACTATATGCGTTATGGGCATACCGTACTACTCACCGGACGTCAACAGGTAAAACTCCGTACAGTATTGTTTATGGTTCAGAAGCCGTTTTACCTTTAGAATTGCAGGTACCATCTTTAAGGATCACACTCTCCGGACTCCTCGACGATGGTCAAAACAATGAGCTACGGCTCATTAACCTTGACTCAGCGGAAGAAGAACGTGTACACGCACTCGATCAAACCAAATGGTACCAAAAGCAACAACGACAGCGACATCGGCATGACATTAATAAACGCCCAATCCATGAAGGTGATCTCGTACTCAAGGCTGTTGGGGAACACCCGGACAAATTCTTAGCCAACTGGGAAAGGCCTTACGTGGTCATCAAAGCATTCGACAATGGTGCATTCAAGTTAGCTGACACTGAAGGAAACGAGCTCGCTAATCTGACAAATCATTTGTACCTAAAACCGTTCTATGTCTGAACACAAACTCAGGTACGTGCAAGTCCTGGGATTACGACTATAAACTGATACCACAGAACAGTCCTGGATTATGACTTAAAACTAATACCATAGTGTCCGCAAAGACAATAAACTACCATCCGTCCGGCATGACAGTAAACTGCCGCCGTCACAACCATCAGGGTCCACTAAGACTATAAACTAGCTTGCCTCTTCATAGTCTGCTAAGACTAAAAACTAGCAACGTACCATCCGCCACGACGCTAAACCGGCAATGTCCAACGGGTTGTGACATAAAACTAACCCATAATAGTCTGCCAAGACTATACACTGGCAAGTTCTCATCCAGCACGTCGATCTACCACCACGATCATCCATTAGCTTCACTGCATCGCTCGTCATCAATACTGTTGTCATCCACCTATAGTGCCCGCCACCCTTCAACATCTCTGTGTCGTCGGCCGCCATGTAAGTCTAAGCTCATCTATTCACTCACGGTTTTCTTGTCTCCTTGGTGTTTGTGTTTGTAGGATGACATTCAAAAGCTTCGCACAAGAGTGCATTTCGTCATGAGCAGCAAGATAAGACACTGTTCGTGGCATACATGGCATGACTAAATCAAACCATTCACTAGTACATCCCCGTTCACTGATAAAATTCCCCTATCCATCCGCAGACACGCTTTATCCCGACATCCCCTTGATGCACCCAGTACATTTGGAAAACACCGTATCGCTTTCAAGCAACTGCAACACGCTGCATAGCATTCGCGCATGAGTACACAAGCAAAGCAAAGTTTTACGACAAAAAAAAAGAGACCCAGGGCACTTCCCATATAAGCCCGAGGTGGGAAGGCGATCGTCTCGAAACTCAGTACTCATGCCCAAATGGTCAAGAAACATCCTGTTGCATGGCTTTGGCTCCTCGCCAACAAGTTCCCCTGAACACTAAACATGGGCCCTGTTCTCCCGAAGAATGTAACACATCCTCCCGTGGCTTTGGCCTCGCCAACAAGTTCTCTTGAAAAAGAACCAAGAGCCTTGTTCCGTCAAAGAACGCACACCACATGTCTGCACTCCGAGTCTGGTAAAACCTGGCTATTGACAAGGATCAGCATGCTACATACCGAAACATCCCCTTCCCCTGATTAATCTCCTGGATTGCTCATAAATCCCTGCAATCTCCCTGACCTCCCAGATACAAAATTCCCCTTTTCCAATCCTCTGTACTACTGAAAACGGTGTGACGATGTCTCGTCCAAGTGGCAGCTGACAATGTCTCTATCGAGTTGCTCGTGGTGTTTTGTACTTCTTTGTCGACGCTTCTCGGGGCAATTCCTCCAAGCGCCAACAAAGAGGGGCCAATGAAACACCACAAAATTTGGAGCTTAGTACTTGTCCGACACCAAACAGGACCCTGGAACTCACAAATGATGCCGGCTGCATGATCGCACCACTAAGTTTTTGCTAAGTACATAATGCCAGCGTATACGATCCAGCGTATACGCCCAGCACTCTAGCGTATACGCCTTACATTAGAGTATACGCCCGGCACTCCAGCGTATATGCCCTACATCAGCGTGTACGCCCAGCACTCCAGCGTATACGCCCTACATCAGCGTATACGCCCGTCTCTCTGGCGTACACGCCCAGGTACTACAGATGTACAAGCTCGATGACAGGATTTCCAATGACAGCATGAAGATAACACCGAAGAGCAAGGATTGAAGCAAGTGGACATCCTCCAGTGTATATGCCCGGTGTGTATGCCCAGCATCCATCAGCGTATATGCCCAGCGCTCAGCATCTCCACCTAGTTCACGCCCAACATTTTCAGCGTACATGCAGAGCGTATACGCCAACCTGATGCGGCGTATACGTCGAGCGTGTACGCCCACCAGTTGTAAAATTTTGTATATTTGTAAAGTGTATGCACCCAGTCAACGCACCATGTGTCTCCCATCCCGAGTCTAGCGTAACAACCTGTATAAAACCCCCATTTTTTCACTTCATTCAGACGGTTCGCAAAATCCCGGAGCACCCCAGAGAGAACATTTACGCTGTGCAAAAGAGCAAAAAACCTTCTTACGCTGGGAAGCCCTGCACGCTGCCGATCCAGTCTCTTACGCTCCGCTCGCCCTGCAAACCGTCCGAGTCACCTCTGTGTACGCTGGGGCTTTTCGTCCGCCTTGTGTTCCCACAACTGCGTTGGACCAGTGCACTGTACTCTGACTCTAATTCCATTGTTTCATTTGCTGCAAGTTCTTTTACAGTTTTACGTCAATTTGGCCCATGCCTCCTTTGCGTCTTTTTACACTCGCGCTTTGTTTGCGTCTGTTTACGTTTCACGTTGTCTTTGTTGTTTACGCCTGCACGCCGTTTACGTATAACCCAACGTATTAGCATTTTGCGTACGCGTGGGGAAATCCTTGTCTGATCTGTGTGCGGACCACCCAAGGTTTTCTTCCTCCGTTGCATTCCAGCTCACCCTCAGGCGAAGGCAGGGTTTTCTGTACCCGTCCCGCGATCCCACGTCCTCTGTTTTCCCTTCCAGCCGGAGACCGACGATTTCAGGCGGTACAGATTCTTTGTCTCTAGAACAATATATAAAGTTCACTACTCAATCTTCCTATTGTAAGACATGATAAATAGTACTAGTTCTATGCTACTCAAGATTATAATCCAATTGCTTTGTTTAAGCCATTGCTTGGTACATTATTTCTACAAATGGATAACTACAATGGTAATAACAAGAATAAATATGTTTTTCTATACTTGTTATTACTAATCATAAGAAAATTTTTTAAGACAATAACATTTAGTTTATTTTTGGTAAACCATACACATGAGAATATTGATGGAAGCTTTGGAAGACTATCAATGGTTATGAGAAAAAAGGATATACTTTCATTATCAAAACTTATGGATATGAATCATGTTATATATAGAGTAGAAATAAGTACACATAATATTACATTGATGTGGTATATGACTTCAAGAGATACCTAGAAGAATACAATGAGGTGTTAGCCTAGTGGTAAGACTCTTGATTTAAAAAATCTAAGTCATGTGTTCAATTCAAGTAGGTAATGCTCAACTATCAAGTTCTAATTGGACTATATATGTTAGGATGTACCTCTATTATAATTATTTCAAGGTTCAAACATCTTTTTAGAACACAAGATATTCATTATATTAGATTGTACCTAGAGACGAGTGTTCTAGTAATGATTTGAAAAAGACATATTAGGGGGGGAAATGGTCTCAATCATTCAAGCTATGGAAATCCATAAATGGAAGTATAAATCTTCCTTTAGGTGAATCAAAGATCTTGGAAATAAAATCAATCAGACTACGTACATAACAATGATTATAGATTGCATTAGATTCCACCTACAAGTATGAGAATAGGTGATGGAAGGCCTTCAAGATAATGACAAGTGAGAATGGAGTAAAAGAATTAAAAGAATTTCAAAAATATTTCATGATTTTCATAAGACAATAATATGTAGTGCTACAGGTAAACAAAATTTATGGCCAAGAACTATTCAAGAAGAAATTTTGGGTCCTACATGCGAAAATGATGAATTTCAAGTGAAAGAACAAGAAGATGCATATGTTTGCTTACAAAAAAGGAAAATCAAAGAGGTTATTTAATCCATTTTCTAATATCATGATTGGAATGATGATGTTGATGAGGCTAGGAAAAGGTAATGGAGGAGACATTATATGGATGGATAAGGCTAGGAATATAGATTTTGAGGAAGACAAATTAAACAAGATAATAGTGGAATAGTTTAGGCCAAATAAAAAATCAAAGAAAATAATAGCTACATTGTAAATGGATATATAATATAAAAGATATTGAGATTAGAAAAAAATGATCTAGCTCTATGGTTTATGCATAGATTAACAAAACTAATGAGAGAGGGGTAAAATTGAGTACAAACCCAAAGCCAATAATCAAGGATATGTTATGATCAAATAAGAAGGAGATTGAATAGGCTATGCATTAAATTTGATCCTAACATCTACATGTTTAGAAAAAATCTCTTGGAATTGTGAATGATAAACAAATTGAGTTATATTTGTAATGTCTTTATGTTGAAATGTTTATGACTTTTTTTTGATATTGATAAAATATTATAAGAAAAATATAATACCATGTATCTTACTAGATAATTGAAACTCAATGTTAGATATGCTTTGATTTTATTATTGTGTATAATATGAAATCATTGTTAAAAGTAGATTAATTAGTAACTAGGTTGTATAATATTAAGATATGATTAATTATAGAATAATAAAAAATAAAGATTTTTAAAACTTTTTGAATTACAAGTATATTCCAAATATAATAAAAACCTCTCTAAAGTATTTAGTTACATTTATTATGTAAAGTTTCCAAATTAGTTGATTAATAAAATTGATGATAGAAGCAAAAGTTGCATATTTTTTTTTATTATGATTCAAAAACTAGTTGCTATAAATGTTTTACTTTCATCAATAGAAAATGATATTTCATAAGAGATAATATGTTTATGAATTAAATTTTTTTTTTAAGAATTTCATAAATTGAATAGCCCATAAAAGAAGAAATACAGTCCAAGAATTTGGATGGAAAGAGATCAACCACCAAGCTAAAATGTTGCATATAGAAATCAATAAAAGAGTGACTAGAAGCTAAGCCATAGCACATGCATGTTACTAATTCTTCTCTCATTAGCTTATAAATGTGCTTGAGTCTTTCAAATCAAAATTGTTTCTTTTAAAAATATATATATAAGAAGTTGAATTCAATTCAAAAAAATCAAACATGAGAATTTGTAGATAGGCCATAAGAAAAGAAAATCATCGAAACCAAATGGGTGTTCAAAATAAAATTTAATTAAGTTGGAGAAATTATTACACACAAAGGCTTGTTGCAAGAGTTTTCCAATAGAATTATTATGGAATATTTGCATTGGTTTCCCACTTTAAGATAATCAAACTCATGGTTTTACTTGCTACTCATAGATTTATGAAATGGTATTAAATGGATGTTAATTCTTCTTTTCTTAAATGGTACTATAAAAGAATAAGTTTACATCTTCCAAATTAATTATTTTATGATTAAAGTATAAGAAAATAAATTTTATAAATTACATAGAGAATTGTATGACCTAAAATAAGATCCTAGAGCTTGGTATCATAGAATCAATGATTATTTGCTAAAAAATGGCTACAAAAAATTTCATGTTTAAGCCTTCAAGTTATTTTTGATGAATAGTGAAATTTCTCTATACCCAATCATATGAATCACAAGCATGTACATGCAATTTGATTGAATTTTGTGGAACCTTAAGCTAATAATATCTTAGATAATTAAACATGACGTTGTTGGTCATTGTATTCCTGATCACCATGTATGTAGCTCAATGGGTATAGTTAAGTGTGATTGAGACATAAGATGTTTTTATTTTTTAAATTATTTTTATGATTAAAATATTAATTTTTAATTAATAATAGAACTAAGAGTAATCTAAGCTAGCCTAAGCATATAGCATCTACTCTCATTCTCCATTTTCATCATGAACTTATACTAATGTTGCTAGGTTAACAAATGGTTACTATTTGGCTAACATAGTAACTTTTACTAGGATTACTAAAAGTTAATATTTCATGTTCAAAGTAGTCATACTTACATGATTAAGTAATAAAAAATTAATTGTCCAAGTGATAGAAAGTAAAATAAATAGTGAAGTAAATTATTGAAAATAAAGTAATTATTCCAACTACTGCAATGGAGTGAATTGATCTTCTGAATCAGGAAACAGCCTAGGTACATCATGTACTTGAAGAAAATTCTATTCAATCAACTCTATCCATGCTACATGCACTCAAAGGGAATTTTGGCTAAGTCTTACGGAAGAAAACTATAAGAGCTTCATTACTATAATGATCAAAGGTGATATAAATGTGGATGAGATGTGTATTTATATAGGCAAAAGAGTAGACTATAGATGCATTAATAAGGCTGTGTTGATGGGACATTGACATAGCCTCATTGACATAGTAGACTTATTGAATCTATCATACCACTATGATTAACTAAAAAATTATTCTGAAGTAAACATAGCTAGGTTCAAGTTGTTTACAAAATTAGGAAGTATAAAAATAACCTATTGATTGATTGACATTTTAACAAACTCAAAGTGTTTCATTTCAAAACATTTAAGTCGTTATAGTTAAGTACATCAAAATTGAACACATTATAAAAATGGCTAGCCATTACTACACAAAAGTGGCTAAGATAGGGTCTTCAAATTATGCCAAAAGATGGAGGATCCTACAGTTTTGGTGATATGTTCTCACATGCTAGAAGCCTTGATTACCCTACTACTACATCTGAAAATTTTAAGGATTCCAACAAATGCCTTCATCTTCTCCTTTATGCCCCATGGATCATTGATGGTCTAGGTAGCATCAGCTATACTAGCTAGTGTTAGTACATTCCATGGGTAAGAAAGGATTGAAAACATTTCCTTGGATTTTACCAACTAAGCTAAAGATTTCTTTTCTTCATTATTAGACATTTGCATAAGGTTTTACAGCTCTTACTTGTCATTCATACTACTAGCTAGGTTCTCGAGAACTAATCTTTAGTCTTCAAATTTGTCGAGAACTTCAAGCTCTACATTAGCTACTTCTAGCTTTTTCTTTATATCCTTGTGAACCTTAAGCTCCATCTCATAGAGAAGGTAAAAGCTAACCACTTGTTTTTAAAACTCTAACCATGGTTTTCCTATAGTTAGCATCACTAGGTTTGCATAATGGAGGTTAGCTAACTCTATGTATTATATCATCTCCTCAATTTGCAACTTCTTTGGGTAAATCTTGATCTTGTTATATGCATTTAGCCTATTAAAGATGGGTTGCTATGCATTACCTCTTTGCTAGAGCTGTTGGAGGATATCATTCACTTTGGCATTCACTAACCTAATTTTCTTCTCATTTACCTCCTTGAGCATTCTAACCTGGTTCTTGGAATGATTCTTCATCTTTTCATACTTTAGGAATTTATTCTTGTAGGTGGCAATATCAATGGTAGTCTTTTGGTAAATGGCCTCCTCCATTGAGATATTCCTATTTTTAGTATTCAACCTCCTAACATCTTACATTACCCTAGTGAGTTGTTCTTGCTATTTCTTAATGTCCTTTAGTAATTGCTCCTTTTGAACCCCAACTTTTTACAAACATTGGTTCTCCTTGGTCAAAAGTTTTCTTTCCTTATGTGTGTCTAAGAGGTCATTGTTCATGTTGGTCAACATTGTATCTAACAATGATGCTTCCCAAATAGCACAGTTATTATCATCCTTGGTCTCCTTTAATTTTTGTAAAGCTTATTAAAAATTTCATCCCTTATAAGCTCTCATTATAGAATGATAAAATTTGTCAAGTGGAATATTAGTTTTGCAACCTCCACTACCAAACTTTGATAAATGTTAGTAGCTTTCTCGAATTATGCTTGTGTGAATAATAGCTTACCCCTTATCTCAAGAAGTTCTAACTAGGTTGTTGTGATGTATTCCAAGGTGTTGAAAATATCTATAATTAATTACCCAACTTCCACTAGTCATTCCAACACTTCTTCATGTTGTGCTGCACTCATTCCTTTTCTCTTGGATCCTATAGACATTTGGATATATTTCATAGTAGTAATGTGTGGGATAGATGCTACAAGAGCACCTAGAGCCTCTCTGATTCTAGTAACAACCATCTTGATGATTGTTTCCTAGCCCTTGTGTGGCATTACAAAGATTATTATGCCTTTCCCTTCCTCTAGCATGACTGAAAAATCCATGCTATTTCTAAAGATTTTAGGGAATTACTTTCCAAGAATGAACACCATGACCTCCCATGTTCTAGGATTAGCAAAAATAGGAGTGTGGTTTCTTTGCACAAAGAATAAGTTTCTTACGTCATTTACTAACCAACTAATAGCCCTAGCAACTTCATTGAGATGGATCATGGCTCAAAAGATAAATCGATGATTTACCACCATCACTTTTAGAGGATTCTTGGTGTATTTTTTTCCTTAAGTTTTCTTAGGTGTTCAATTTTAGCTATCATTTTAGCTGTGGATTTTGATGTTGATGATGGTGGTGGAGATGGTACTTCATTTTCTCTGAGTTTAAAAAAGGACTTATCCTTCACCATTTTCTACCATGATGCAGTAGGAGCCCTATGAGGTGCATCATTTGAATAGTATGTTATCCCTTCTCTTTTTGCATAATTTTCTGAAAAGACAAAGAAAGGGGAATATCTTCCATGTAATGCTTAACTTGGTGGAGGAACTTTCGCTTCTTATTATTATTCCATTTGATATGAGTCTTATGTGTGAGTAAATATTAAAGCCTCAGTTGCCTTGGCAAAAAGTAGCTTATCAAGAAATTGATCGGACAAAGGATCTTCATTAGACTTGTTGCATCTTAACTAAGACAAATGATCAATAGTAATTTTCTTTGTTTCCTTTCTATACACCATTGTTAGATAAAATTCCTTAAAAATCACCAACCATTGTATGATATAGGGATTCACTCCTAGTGTATTCATGAGAAAGCAAATGGCATTGTGTTTGGTGTGCATAAAAATAAGATTTCTAAGCACATAGTGTTTGAATTTCTCAATGGCATACATTGTCATCATTTATTCATTTTATATTATGGTGTAGTTGAGTTGTTCTCTTGCAATATTTCTACTTGGAAAGTGAATGTAATGTGAACATTTCTAATCATCCGTCTATGTGAGCACTACTTCCAAGGTAAAATTGGATGCATTCATAATATTGTGAAATGGCTTGGACTAACCAAGTGCTCATAGGATCGATGTTTCTATAAGATTATTTTTCAAGAGTTAGAATGTCCACTCACATCCCTTGGTCCTTTCAAATGTTGCATTCTTTTTAGTGACCTCTACTAATGGTTTGAAAATTCTTAAGAAATTTTGGATGAAGCACCTATAGTAACATGTCTACCCAAAATGACCACACATATTTAATTTTTTGAGGTTATTTGGTGATTCCTTGAATGACCCTTATCTTTTCAAAATTTATCTTAATGTTTTTTTCTAAGATTTGATGCCCATAATGTGGTGAATTACAGTTGTACAACATCTTTATTTGAGTGGATTATTCCTAGATGTAATTCATGAATAACAATAAAGATTAAGATTATTCTTTATCATTACAACATCCTACATAGAATAGATTTACTTTTCAATGTCATTTACTTTTACTTTTTCATTTATATTTTCTAAGTCATTTACTATTACTATGATCATTAGTATGGGTGGAATATGTACAATCAATTTTGAGAGTAAAGTATGATTATTTGGTAATCCAGTAGTGACTATACTTGATTTGCTCAGTGATAAAGTTACTTGGTAATCCCAATAATGATTACATTATCCTTCAACATGTATGGAAAGCCAAGATTCAATACTTATCACTAATAGGCTAGAATAGCTTTATATTTTCATTATACTTAGTAATACAATTTATATTCATTTTAACTACGTTAACCCTTAGCACACTTATTGCCTACCAACATCATTTAATCATATACCTCATTAAGAATTAAATCATGTGCTTTGCACTTTGCTAACTCCAAGTGAGAAGAAAATGATCACAAACTCATTAACAACTTAGTAATATACTTACGTTGTCCATTCATAGATTCCAATCTAGTCATGTGTGAATGTTTATGAAACATATGTTTGATTGTTGGAATTCCCTACCACTCATCACTACTTTAGGTAGTCCAATGCTTGTTAAAATCAAAACCATAGATGGAGAAGTCATCCATAAATACTTCTATACCACTACTAATTTATTGTTGAGAAATACTGAGGACAAGGTGTTGGAAGATGGTTGGGGCATTACATAAGGCAAAGGGAATCTTTTTATACACAAAATTCCTCCAAGTACTTGTCAATGTTATTTTGGCTTGGTCTTTCGGAGCTATTTGGATTTGGTTGTAGCCACTATATCCATACAGAAAACTATAATATCTATATCATATAATGGTGTCCAACACCTGATTCAAAAATGGCAAGGGAAATGTTCTTTAATAGTGCCATGTTGAACAATATAAAGTTTATGAAGACTTTGCATTACCTTCTTTTCTTGGGTACAATGACAAGTGGACATATTCACTCCCTATTTTTCATAGGATAGATGAATTCAACTTTGAGGAAATTTTCAACCTTATTTTTAATATCCTACTTCAATTTTTGGTTTAACCTTAATTTTGGCTATTTCTTAAGCTTAATAGAAGAATCTCTATATATCCAATACTAACATATGCATAGATCTATCCCTATTATTTCATCATATGATCAAGCAAAAATTTTTGTTCATTTGTTAACTCCATTCAGTGGGTTTCATTTTTGTTTCTTAATGAGGTGGGCATGGATAATTACAAGTTTATCATTGTTTAAAAACATGTATTTCAAAAATTCTAGTAATCTTTTTTAGTTCTAAGGATTTTAATTCAAAGATTTTTGAACCTTCCAACTCTCCCCAATCTACCTCTAGCTCTCGTATATTCTATGAACCTAAGAGTTTGTTCTTGATCCATTGCATTTTATCCATCTTATGTATATATCATTTGTGAGCATATATACTAATTTCATGCATGTTGTAGAGTTGGAGTTATTATCTATGATCAATTACTAAGTGCCTTCTTATTTTGCAATTGCTACATATAGGCATCTTTGGATACTTGTGGATTTGGCACACCTATTGCTTGTGTTGATGTTTGCACTTTTGATTTTCTATATCATTTGTATGCAATGGCACCCTATGTCACTATATATGATGCATGGAACCATCTTCTTCTCTATCTTTCTAGATTCATTTTTCTTAGAGATTTCTAAGGAGAGATTCTAGATTCCTAACTTAGAATCAATTATACTTAGCTAAGCCTTCCTCATAATTATTGGAAATTCTTCCTTATAATTATCCATATGAATCACTAGGAAATCTATTGGATATGACCACCCACTAACAATACTCACAATTTCCTTTACTAATCCCAAAAAAAATAGTTATGGAATGGTCTACAAGCTCTAACTTGATATTACATTTCTTAAGTGGAGGTAGGTTCCATGTTTTATACATCTCTTGGAAAACCAAATTTATACCCGAACCTAAGTCTAGTAGAGCTTTAGAAGGGTCATTTCTTGTAATCTCTAAATAGATTATGAGATTTTCAGGATCAATTATTTTCCTACGAAGGTAACTTGCCTTAATCCAATATGTAACAGCATGGGTCAACATGACAAATTAGACATTTTGGGCTCTCTAGTTTGAAGATGGCTTAGTAGATAGTTCTTGGGGGATTTAAGAGGGTTCCACAGCCATAGATGCTTGAGATTGTTTGATTGGATTGTTAGGCTAGAAAAATGGCCTCTTCTAAGGGATATGCTCAAAACTACTTAAATTATCATCCACTTACAAACTCATAGCTCTAGTGACATTCTATTGTTGAGGTTGTGGAGGTATTTCACCATGCATAGATGATGTAAGTGGTAAAAGAGTGGAGGTATGGGATGCATGTTGTTTTGAGTGGTAAGGAGTATATGTGGAGGGAGATTCAGTTTGTAGAGTGGTAGGTATATGATATTCAAGACACTAATAATGATGGGAAGATGTATGAATAGTAGAGCCTCTTGGTGACACTAGCTATTAGACATAGTACCTATAAGGATCTAGCTATGGGTAAGGGTACTACTACCTTAGCGATGGAATCCCCAATGACTGTGAGTTATGTCATCGTTGATAGTAGTCTCAAGGCTGAGGTGGCACTCCACTTAGGTAGTATTGTTGTTGGTAGAATTGTTGCCTATAGTTTCCTTGATAATAAGGCAATCTCTTGGGTGCATTTCTTTTGATGAGATTTGGATTGAAAACATACACTTTAAAATTTTGCAAGTGTGACAAAATTGGGAAACAACTCTTTGAATATTCATATTAGCATGTAACATCCTTCATCATTTGAATCAAAGTTTGCAACCTATTCTAGTATTGTAGCCTTACATTTTTTATGGTAGTAATCCTTCTTCATGTTCTTCTTTCTCCTTATGTCCCTATTCTTGGATCTTCCTTATTCTATTTTCTCCTCCATGATTTTTAGTGCTATTTAGAAATTTTCATCAAGAGAGTTCCATATTTTGTCTAACTTAGCTAAAATTTCAATAACATAATTTTTAATCAAAAAGGTATTTCTTTGCATGACCTCCTCTAATGGTGTTTCCTCCTTGGTGTCACAATGATAGAACTTCTTTTTATGGATGAAGGGATCTATGTTGTATTCCTTTGCACTTTTTCTTTTCTTTAACTCCTCTTCTTCCTTTGCTACTTGGTCAATGAGCCTTTGGATCTAATGGACCCTCATTTTATATAGCCTCACTTAGGCATAAACCATAAGAGTTTTTCTGGTTTTGTTTTTGATCCTATCTATGATTTGATAAAGTTTCTCTTGCTGAGAAAAACCATGGCCTAGACATCAATGTGGCAAGGAATAGTATCTCTCCAAGGCTACATCAAGAGATTCATTGTTACCTTGTTTCCATCCTTGAATCTTTTTCCTTAAGCTGGAAATCCTATAATATGTCTAATTCTTGCCATTGAACAATTCTGGGATTGTACTTCATCTAAAAATAGATTTCAAATCCAAGAACTACTACCAAATTTTGGTTTCCTTTCAAAGTATTTTAGGAAATATTTTAAGCTTTTGCTAATCATTTTCAATGTTTTGCAAGATGTAAGAATCATGAAAGACTTGTATATGCTACTGCAAATCACATTACAATCTTCCTCAAACTTAGGAATATTATTCATATTAAGTAATTTTATTTCACTATCACTTTGATGCCTAGTGAGGAAGTGAATTATCTATAGATGTTGATCATACTCCTTGCAGTAGGTAATGGTTCATTATAGGAATCTCATTCATTGTGCCCCTTGTCATGGCCATGTCTTGTATGGTATGGCTTGCTATGCCTTCTTTCTTGGAGATTCTCTTCTACTTCTTATTCTTATCTACATTCTCCTCTCATCCCTATAATGGGGTCTTCTATCATCTTCACCTTGTCCTCAATCATTTTTCCTTCAATCCTAGTCATGTTCTCCATTGTGAAAGCTAGATAATGAGGAAGATAGTAAGGATGGATAGCTAGGAGAGTTGTTTCAACTTACTCTATTTCTTTGGTTCCTTGGTTGTTCTTTCGCTTGGTGACTAGGAGACCTTGGCCTTGAGGTCCCTCTAGTTTTGAGTCTAGCTCTTCCCTTACCTTGGTTTCTTACCAAGGTTGAATGTAACCATTCGAGGGTCATGTTATCTTTACCAAAAGAATAAGGATATTGACTTTGATATTTTCTTGATGGATATTTAGTGTCAATTTTTTCTAATTATGATTTTAGTGTGCTTGGAACACTTTTACACTTGGAGGCTTCATGGTAAGCCTCCATGAGTTTGTCTTTTTGAAGTTAGGCTACCATAGATTAATAATCTCTAGAGTGTGATTTGCCATTTGGTAATTTGGGACTCCTACCATAAACATTGATGAAATGGCATGATCAAGTAGCAACATAATGTTACCCTCTAGGTCTCTCCTCTCCAACTATTCATCCTATACTAGGATGAAAATGAAGTCTTGATAGTATGGATTTGGATGAGTATAAACCAATTTGAGTTGTTAGGGTACTTCATCCAAGTTATTCTTTGATCTATCATGAGGTCTTGTAGTATCATTTGCAGGTGAGGAATCAACCCTATGAGAAAATGACATCTTTTAGTTATTTTTGTAGTATTCCTTAAATAAATTATAATTATTTTTAATGATGGTTTGTTATGTTTTTACAACGATCCTTGTATGATTTAATTATCTAGAACACTTAGTGCATAGTAAATTCCTAACAATGACATTAATGATGAGTTGCAAGAGTTTCCTACACCTAACCATATGAGTCACAAGCATATATGCATGATTTAGTCAAATTCCATAGAACCTTGAACTAATAATATCCTAGATAATTAAACATAATTTTATCGATCGTTGTCTTCCCGATCACCACTTGTGTAGCTCAAAGGGTATGATTAAGTGTGATCAATGCATAGGTATTTTCATTTTTAAACTTATTTTTATGATAAAAATTCTAATTTCTAATTGACTGTAGAAGCAAGAGTAATCTAAGATAGCCTCAGCATAAAGCATCCATTCATACTCTTCATTCATATCTTGAAATTATACTAACATTATTGGGTTATTAAATGGTTACTACTAGGCATACAAAGTATCTATTACTAGGATTACTAAACATTAATATGTCATGTTCAAAGTGGTCATACTTTCATGATTATGGAATGAAAAATTTGCTATCTAAATGTTTAAAAATAAAATGCTTCATAAAGTAAATTGTTAGAAATAAAGTAAACTATTCCAAGTGTTACAATGGAAGGAATTAATCTTAATTTGAATTGCCAAAGTACGTAGGTATATCATGCACTCAAATAAAATTTCATTCAATTAACTCTATCCATGCTATGAGCACTTAGAGGGAATTTTGGCCAAGTCCTATGGAAGAAAATTGCAAGAGCTTCACTATTGAAATGACCAAAGTTGCCATACATGTAAATAAGGTGTGCATTTATATAGGCAAAATACCAAACTATGTCAACATATCATAGGATGCGTTGACAAGGCTATGTCAATGCATCCCTCTTGACATAACAAACTTATCAAATCTTCATTAATTTAAAAAATCAAGACTCTAATTTCATTATTTTTTTAATATGTTAATAAACTTATTTTCATGGCTACTTATGAGGAGCTGAATGAACAATTCAAAGGTAACTTGAAGAGGGAATTTGAAATGAAGGATTTAGGAGTCTTGAAATATTTTTTCACAATCTAATTTGATTAATAAGGATAATGTTTGAAGATGCATAAGACCAAATATGTTCAATCGATCATAGGAAAGTATGGCCTAGCTAAAGCTAAAACAACTAATACCCCAATTCCACAAAACCTAAAACTTTCTTATGAGCATGAGGCTCTAATGCTGAATCCTATGCTTTATAGAGGTATGATAGGTTCTTTGTAATTTTTGTATCATAGTAGGCCGAGTTTAGAGTTTTCCACTTCACTTTTATTAGGTTTCATATAAGAACCAAGGCATTCCCATCTAAATGTATAAAGCATGTTCTTAGATATATCAAATATACAACTAATTTTTATATTAAATTTCTTCAAGGAGATGGACATTTTCCAATATTTTGTGATGTTGATTGAAATGGAGATGTTGATGATAGAAAATATACTTCAAGTCATTTTATTTTCCATAGTTCAAATCCCATTTATTAAAAGACAAAGAAGCAAACTAACATAAGCCTCTCATCATATGAGGCTAAACTTATTTCAATGATGGAATGTTTACAACAGGTTTTATAGATCAAGATGTTATTCACATAATTTGATTTTGAAATAAATTTTCCTATCAAATGATGATTGTAAACATAGGTCATATTCAATTATCTAATGAGTATGTAACTTAAAAATCATCCAACCACATTAAGATAAAATTTTATTTAATCAAGAATGAAGTCAAGGAGGGTATTGTAAAGCTTGCAATTTATCAAAGAATAAATCAACTTGTAAGAATGCTCATAAAACCATTGCAAGCCTATAGATATGATTATCTTTAGAGGATGATTAGATTTTCAAAGGTGAAACAGAAAGAAAGAGTTGATTTCAAACTTTAAATCTTGCAATTCTTAATCCAATCTCCAACCTAAAGGATGAGGTGTTGAGTATAGTTTAAAAATTGCATGATTCCCTCAAGATATTTATCATAGTGTTTATATTTTGATTTTATGTTAAAGTCAAGTGTTATTCCTTAGTCATGTTCCTTTTCTTATGAAGTTAGAAGTTAAGATTTTTTATTCCAAAGATCATGTTATGTTTTGAAGTTAGGATACCACAAATATTTGAAAGATGAAGAAGGGACCTTATGCCATGTGATCATCCTCAAGTGTTATAAAAGAATGTTAATTCTCTTCTTTCAAGCTTGATATGATGCTAAATAATTCATTTTATGCTACTCTCTTTTTATTAATAGATGAAGGAGTTACTAGTGTTAAAGTTCTCTTAAGCTTTTAGTTCTTTTTCTTTATTTGTTATTTCGTAATGAGTTTAATGCTCTAGCTTATATTTCACATAATTTTACATTATATTTAACAAATAACTTGATAATCATTTCATAACTATTTCACAATCATTTTAAATTTCATAATCTATTTATATTTCACAAGTTATTTCATGAATTTCTTAATCATTTCTCAATATTTTTAAGTTTAATTTCATGAATCAATAGATATATGTTCTTGATGGATGAATATGATGTTTATGATTAAATATAAGCTTGAATAATTTTTATTTCACAAATATTTTACTATTATTTCTCTCATTTTACAAGGGTTTTAAGGAATTCTTATGGATCTCTTTGGAATTCTTATTGATGTACATAATTTTGACTACATGTATGTGATTGAAAAGGTAAATTAATATTTAATGCCCTTAGATCATAGTTCTAGACATCTAATTTTTAAATCTAAGTCCTCATAGAAAGAATAAAAGAAGAAATTTATTTACATTTTTTATGTTTGATTGTAAAAAGGAAGAAATCCTAGAAAAGTATTCTGAAATTATGTCTAACTGACCTTACATGCATTGTTTAAATGTAGATCTAAGATTTTTTTGAAATGTTTTATCATGTTTAGATGAAGAATAGGGCCTAGAGATTCCCTTGAAAGTGAAATTAGAAGTATGATATTATTATGTTTTATGAATTTTCCCAAATGGTGATCTTACCCAACCCAAAATACCACTCACAGTCATGCTTGGGAAATTTCTGATAAAACCATGACTCATAATCATTCTAGTTATTTGTTCACTGCAACCTATAGTACTCAAAATTTTTCTCCAATGTGACTCAAGAACAAGTTTCATCATCAACCACAACTCACATTTAACATGTAGTCATTCTACCATTTGAAGTTTTCAATTGTTGTAACTCATGCCTATTAAATATGTAATGTTTGTTATCAAGCTTAACATATCAAAAAATGTATATATTTTGCAACACTATAAATATTTACATTACACTATCATGGCGATGGGACGCGATATCGCATGGGCCGCACTATCGCATCCCTCATGATATTGCATACGCGATATCATGGTGCACCGTCATATCTATAAATAAGAGGAGACTCTCCCTTGTTTCTCATCCTATGCTTTGACCATAGTGAAACTTTGGTAGATTGATCACTCCAGAGATAGAATATTTTCCATGTGCCTACAGTAGAAGTCCTAAAGTGAACGGATCTTTATTCGAGCAAACATTGTACTTGAACACAAGTTTGTGTACGGAAATAAAGACGAGCTTCTTGGATAAACCTTGCAGTTCATGGAATAGGCTAATTAGAATTTATTTATTATTATTTAATATTTTCCATTTACATGCTTTATTAGGAATTAAATATTTCTCAACCCTTCTCTCCTAGTTAAGTGCCTCAGTACGATTGCTTCGAGCACGTGCGTTATGCATGGTGATCCCAACAATGACTAGCGTTTGGTAACCACAGTTGCATTGGTTCAGGGTGTGAACGGTAACTGGAAATGGATGATAATGCTAGGTTAACTTAGAATTAGTTAGTTAGTTAGAGTTAGTAATTAGTCTCTTCAACCCTTCACCTCAACAGCATAGGAGATAAAACATAAAAAGACTATAAAAATCACATACCTCAGACTTACTTAACCATACACCATGAAAAATACAAGTAAGTTTAGGAAGATAACAAATAATTAACCTTAAGTGTTCCATGAGGCATGTAGGCACTTAGTTTGTAGAGTTTGACCGGATCGCGCATGTTACACTTGTATTCGTATGGTTGAGTGTAGGGGTACCTCGTCACTCATCATTAGCACTGTTGCCGGGGACTAAGTGTTTGTGCGCTAAGTAGAACATAGGAAATCACTCACATCATTGGGAGCTTAAACAAACCCTTAGGGTTAATTAAAAGAAAAAATAATATAACGGTTAAATAGCACACTAATAAGACACAATGTCTTCTTCTTCTTCTCATAAGAGCAACTCACCGGCTAGGGATCATACAAAGAACAGTCGGTAATCAAAAACACAAAATCTAAATCTGCCAGTTCCTCAATAATATAGGGTGGAATATACTCATCCCGATGAGTATATACCTAATTTTACTTTTATCCTCCATCAAGATGAACAGATGCACTGGAGAGACTTGCAAGGTAACATAGTGTTACCCCTAGATCGGGCGGTCCCTAACATGCTTCTTCATGCTCTTGCACAAATAGGCATGATAGAATTATATGCTGAATAGTTGTAGGTGATTTTGACATAAGGGATTACCATCCCATAGCTTTACAATGTATGAAGGACTCAAGGTAGGAGAGCCAACATACACTGTTGAAAGGCAAAGAGGTCTTGCACGTCCTAAGTGAAATCAGAGATGGTGAACCACTTATAACAGGTTCTCTATCAAAAGATGTTCCTCCATCCTAACGAAAGTGAGGAGGTGGGGTATCAGAACCTATGCTCCATGATACACAACCCTGGTTCTGATCCCCATGAACACCAACTGTTCACTGAGGGAACAACAACACATGACAAGGATGGGCACTTAGATCTTCATCACGATTGGGGCCATAGCAATTGAAGAGAATGTAGGAAACATCATCATGGCAATGGTTCTCCTTCTTCTTTCCCTTCTTCACATCATTCACCCTCTCCTTCCACATCTGGGCGTAGCCATCATGAGCACAACGGTGAGGATAGAGGTAGGAAAAATGAGAGACCTCAATGAGAGAGTCGAAAGAGAGGACAAGGGCATGAACGAAGGGAAAGTAGGGAACAACGTAGACATCATCGACGTCATGAAAGAGATGGTCATGATGAGACCCTACTTTCCACCCGAAGCATGTTGAATATAATGGAGGCAGTGATAATACCAACAAGGCATTTAAAAGATAGTTGGATCAAGCGCTTAGACATGAACAACATTCCACGATTTGAGGAGGGATATAATGTAGATCCGCAAAATCATTTATAGAAATTCCATGATGCTTGCACCTTGCAAAACATAGAGAACGAGTGGCAGAAACTCAAGTTGTTTTCCAAGACACTCATCAAGGAAGCAGAGAGTTGGTACCAGTCCTTAGAACTGGAAACCATTAGGAGGTGGAGTACGATGTTACAACTCTTCAACGATAAATATCAAATGTACTCCAAAGTGTCTAACTTGCATAAGCAGATCCAAGGATGGAAGCAAGGTAATCATGAACCCTTGGATGTTGCCATGGGCCGTTACTATGCATTGTTACATCGTTGCCCGGACCATGGTTACGCACAGCGGGACCAACTTTGGCACATCGTAGATGGGCTAAGGTATGAAACTAGGAGAACCCTTGGGTCTTATGCCCAAGGAAGATTATTAGAACTTAGATCCCATGAAATTCATCGTTTGTTGGAACAAGTAGCCAAAGAAGAAGGTGAACTACGAAAATGAGAGAGTGCGGAATAATTTAATTGTGATCCTTCCCTTCGAAAGAAGGGAGTGAAATTTTGGGATGAAGAGGATGAGTCACCACTCAAAGAGTTGGTGAATAGAAAAACCTTGTCGATTGAAAAGCTAACAATAGAAGTATTGGCTAAGGTGGATTAATTGTGGGATTCCTTAGACTCTAGACTTGAAACTGTCTTGAAAATTGTAGAAGAGTCTAAGGTGGAACAAAGTAGTGACAAAGATAAGAAAAAGAGGTGAGATTCAGGCCCTGCACATAACAAGCGTAAGGGGAAAATTACTATCTCTGATGAGGTTGTGGATTCAGACACAAAAAATGATGGTGGATGTGAGATCTGCCAATATGACCATCCTAAGGGATCCTATCTAATCATATCACATCTACAAGAGTCTGGGGTGTATGCACTTAACCCGAGACTTAACCAATGGCAGAGACCCCGAAGGTTACCTTATCCTCAAGGTAACCCAAGACAATTCCACCAATCATTAACATACTATTCTAGTGGAACTCCACCACAACCCATCGGGGAACATCAGTAGTGGCAATACCCATAGTCATGGGGGATGCCACTGCCAAGACAAAAATACTACCGACAACCTGATCCTTATGGCTATTATGTGTAGCAGCAGGTTTCTCTAAGTGACTCTATGGGTCACATAACTCCCAAACATCGCTACCAAGTTCGGGAGTACTTTAGGAGGACTCCTTCTCCTCTGGGAGGCACCCCACATATCTACCATTCTACTATTCTGTCCTCACCTCTTCTACTGGTAGTTCCCATAACACCTCCTACTCCAACAATGCAAGGGGAAATCCCCACTCAACCGTAGCAACGTCACGTTACAAGAGCCGTAACCATTCAACCCGCTATTAGTTCGTACAACTGTAAAAAGAGAATATCTTTCTTCAGAATCAAAAGCCTAGAAAAGCTCTCACAACAATTAGCGGTTGAGTCTGTACATGCCTCTCCAACAATTAAGGCTTCGGTGCTCCCTTAAGTTCAACAACAGAGCTTAACGTATATGGTTATGTTAATGCATATCATAACCGACTAGATCAAGGTAGGCCACCTTCCCAGGAAACTATCTAACCCTGGAAGTCCCTTAATCTACCTCCAAGTCACCAGGAATGAACCACATAAGGCTCTTCTTGACTCAGGTTCTGGAGTCAACCTAATATCACGAGAGATGTATCAAGCCTGGAACCTACCCCAACTTAAGAAGAGCAACATTCAACTGGAGCTGGCAGACTAGTCCATCACCATTCCCTTGGGATTGGTGGAGGACATCGTTACCACTATGTGTGGTTGGTCATACCTAGCCGATTTCCTGGTGATTGAAGTTAACAACAACGAAGGGGACTTCCCAATCATAATGGAAAGGCCATGACTAAGTACAACAAATGCATACCTAGGGATCCGTGATCTTTCCTTGGAGATATCTAAGATAAACATTTATGGAAAGATCAAGAAGAAGAAAGTTCCATGCATCACATATAGTGACTCAGAGGGTGATGACATGGAGGAATGCTCAGCATCTCTTCCATGTAATCAGTGTGCCCAAGAAACACAAATTCAAAGGTGCTTGTATGTAGCAACCACACAAGTAGTAAACACCTTGTGGTTGACAGCTAGTCAAAAGAGCAACCCAATATGCATGGAACGAACTAAGGAAACAACTCATCTTAACAATGAAAGCATAGACACATTGGAATATGAGCGTCGCCAACTTTCACCCCTTAATCTAAGAACATTAGTCGGGAGAAGTTGGGTACTTTTATGAAATTCAAATAGACGTTCATTATTTCGGATCTCTCCCTTGCAAATCAGTCATGGGGGAGATGGCCATCTATGTTGATCATTGGAGGCCCTCAGTTCTTTTAAGTTTCTGTTTTACACGTTTTTGTTTTACACATTTTTGTTTTATAAGTTTTTGTTTTACACATTTTTTTACACGTTTTTGTCTTACACATTTTTGTTTTACAAATTTCTTTAACTTTTCTTGTTTTTGTTTTACAAATTTCTTTAACTCTTCTTATTTTTATTTTACAACATCGTTCTACTTTTTCATTTTGTGTGTGTGTGTGTGTGTGTGTTATCCACCCTGTAAGTTTGTCATTCAATAAGTGTTCTTCATGATGGTATGAATTGTTTTCATATTGATTGCTAATGTTTTCTTTTTACCTTTAAGTCGTGATGTTAATACTAAGGTATGTTTCTTTTGATATGGTAGGCAATGAGTCCACTTCATCCATACATCCACAAGGTTCTATGATCTCTCTTGGCTTGGAAATGTACAGTCTCTTTCTAAATAAGAACATTAACGAATCGGTGACTGGGTACTTCTCAAACTAAGAAAGGACTCAAGGAATGAAAAGGGTGTGACTTCAAGGGAACTTGATGCTTTTGTGTTGCCCGTTCTCTTGGGTGCTTGGATGTTTTCTTCTTGAGTTTTCTTACCGTTCTGATGTTACCCAATTATCGAGAAGCTAAGCAATAAAAATAAAAAATTCATTGCATGGTGTGGTTCTCACGCATAAAACAAAAAAAAACAAAAGAAAAAGTGAGAATTCAAAGCACACCCCTTAGACAGAACAATAATTTGGGCTACAAGAACTAGTTATGGAACTAAAATAAAAGGTTCCCTTTAACTAAGGCCCTTCTCACTTCCCATTCTCTTCTCCTTGTTTCGTCAGAATGGTGGTGGCTCTTGGGTGAAGGCATTCTTGTTACTTCAAGAGGATGGACTAGCTGAATGCATTGATGCGAAGTCACTAGATGTAGTTGGTTTGAGGCCAGAGTTGGAATGAGATTTACCAGGTCACATTAATCATGAAATCCACAAGGGGTTGTACACCACCTTGTTCTTGAGATTCCATTCCATTCTCTTCTCTCCATCCTTCTCTCCATTGTTCACCCCATTGCCGGTTGTATCATTAGTATATATCTTGGTAGATGCATTGTTTTCTTTTAGGTAAATTCTTGTGGTTAAGACTTTAACTCTTGTTCCAAATGACATTCCTACAGCCTACGGACTCTTTGGTTTTTGGGTTTGTCAGGGCATAAAAGGCATGAGCCTACTTTNCTCGATAGTCCTCAATATTATATCCCCAGACCCGTAATCAGCCATACCACAACTCAGCCAATGGACCTTTCACCAAAGAAAGGTATCAACTACATTGTGATTCATTTACCCTTGCTAATATAAAGACTGTGTTGTGTGTGCAGATAGAAATCATGCAACAATGGATTGGATCTGGAGAGAACACTTGGAATGGATCAGTGCTGAAGCATCTATGCAAAGAGTAAGATCAATGGCATGCTCACGGATGTACAACAAAAGGCACAATCTTGGCATTGGCAGCAGCAAAACTTCTTTCTCTCTCTCTTTTTCAAGCTGCCAAATAAGGCCTGATGTCAATGTAATAAGGTGTTCACTCTTGTTGTCATGAACACCAGTTTTTTTGTCTTGTAATGATGATCTGTTCACATGTCATCCCATTAGTTCCATTTAGTCAATAATCCCATACCATCCCAATATTTTGTAAGGAACTCAAGGACTAGTTTTCATTCAGTCATGGGGTATGATGGGACGCGATATTGCAGCCCATGCGATATCGTGTCCCATCACACGGTGTCCAATATCATCATGGTGGTACTTAGTTGTACTACTTATTGGTTAAAGTTTATTATAATTAATTCCATCATTTACATCTCTTAATTAATTCTAACTAGACATCATGTCTATTCAATCTATCAACATGACTATTCTTTCTAACCTATATATATCTACTTTACTAATTTGATCATAATATGTAGACAACATAATAGAGTTAGAGAAACATTGTATAATGACATCCATCTTTGTTTATATATTTAATTATTTGACTACAACTTGAATACTTAACACTGTGACTATCTTAACATTCATAGTGTGTCACAATATTAATGTGTTCTTTACTTACCAAAGTCATTAAAATATTTCTAGTTTTCTTGGACATGGTGATATAAACATCATAAAACTTAACATGGTATCAAAGCAAGGTTTTGATGAGTAAATTTATCAACACCGTGAGACATTTGTGGTGTTTTGTTGGGTGCATGCATTTAATACATAGGTAAGTATGAAAATGAATCATAGAATTTTACATGCATATTTGTACAAATCATAAAAACCATAGAGATCTCATTACAACAAAAGAACCTAGTATTTACGAGCTTGTTGCAAGTTAATTTATCCTTCTACATTT